>BSDZ01000086.1:4172500-4685889 GCA_030268105.1 Volvox africanus | reverse complement strand
ACGCAACATTGCAAGCAGCAGCATGCCACCAAGGTCAGCGGGAAGGCAAATGCAAAGTAACAGCGAATATCACACTGCAAAAAGTCGACCAATGACAGAACAAGAAAGGAATCAGGGCGACGTGGTGATGCAGGAGGCCGCAGGATGGATCACCCAGATAACTATGCATTTGTGGGGTCACAGCACAGCAAGGTGCAAGGATGGTGCATGGACTCAGGAGCAGCTCACCACATCACTTATGATGAACGGGATCTAACAGACGTGGTCAAAATCAACGAGAGAGATAAGTTTGACATTATGAGCATGAACGGAGGAGTCATGCGACCCACAGCCATTGGCACGTTAAAATGGCACCGTCTTGCCGTCCGAACGCCACAGTCACAATTAACAATGTTTACGTGGTACCGAGCAGCTATGTAAAGGTGATATCCGTTGCATCATTGGGCGAAAATGGAGGAAAAATTAGTTTTGGGGACCAATTGGTGTACGTGTGCATATGTGACAGAGTGGTGCTGTCGGGGTGCCGGAAGGGATATTTGTACAAGTTGGAATGCGAAGTGGTATCCGCCATCAAGCAAGAGTGCGGATTTGTCGGCATGGCTCACGCCAGGCCAGTGGATGAAGCAAAATCATTATAGCATCAAAATGTTGGACAAGCTAGGCAAGGCGGTTCACAGAAAGCAGTCCGGCAGGGGGGTGGTATCAGGCATTGACCCCAAGACCCGAGTACTGCATTCGCCCGGCACAAACAGGACAATTATGGTGCCCAGAAACAGGCATGAACCATGCAAGCCATCAGAGCACTGAGAGGACGGCATGTGCAAGCAGGGATGCGAAATTGCCTTGCAAGATTACATGAGAAGAGGGTTTGTGGGTGTGACTCAAACAGGGCACACACAACAAACGAAGGAGGAATGGAACAGGAGATATGGAAGGGTCGAAGTAGGAAGCTTGAAGGAATTGATTAAGGATGGATTGAAGGGGATCAACGTGAAGTCGAGTAAGGCATCCACGTCTGCTAAGTGTGGTAACGCCCATTGTCACCCCGGCTTGCTGTGAGCCAGCTGTGAAATGTAAAACTGCTTGTGCAATTGCTTTATCAATAACCCTTTTAGTTTTTCATCGTTTTAAAGTTCTTCTCTTTTGTGTATTTCTCTTATTGCATTGCATTTCAGTTGCTTATTCTCAATTTAAAGGAGTTTCATATGGCCATTGACTATTTCTTCACATGACAATTTAAGTCTAAACGTCTAAACAGAAATCGTAATGGTGAAACTGCTTCTCATCATTTACCCTGCTTTTCAAAGTTTTGAAGTTGTTGTTTAGCATATTGACTCTTTTGTGTGTTTTACTCATTGCAATGTCTTTGAGTTGCTTGTTTTAAATGTGGGCACTCTTTTGTGATAACACGATTTCAATCTGGCCGATGATTATTGCTCTTTAGATGAATGTTTAAATTTTCGTCAGTACATAAATCATAATGCTGCCGGCTGAATAAGCCTTTGAACATTTTGCCACTCTTGTTTGTTTCATTGCATTTTTGTATCATATTCTAATTTATTTTTTATCATTTCCACTTTTTGTTATACAAATTTTTGACTATTGGTGTTGGAATGTGAAGAGCACTCATATACGAACGAATGATTCCCGAGCGCACGAGTAAGAGCAACACTCATATACGAATGAATGACAGAGCAAGTAATACGGCCCATTGAGGGGCTTTGCTGGCTTTTACACAAAGTCAAGACCATAATGCTCGAAAACGTTCAGGACTATCACCTGGCTGCGGTGAATGCAAAAGGAGGCTTGGGACAGGATCGGAGCTTTTTTGCCGCCAATAGTGATGCATGAAATTCACAACTTATTGCAGAGATATATGCGTTGAAAATGAAACAAGACGAAGCGCTGCCGATCTATATTGGCGCAAGTTAGGAAAATTCCTTACAAATGTTCACGGACATGGTGCAGGCAGGTCAGCCAGTAACTGAGAGGGAGATAACCTGCTGGTAGGACATACAAATAGGTTTGGAATGATAGTTACAACTCTGAAAGTATCAGGTTAAGCGTTGTTGGAATGTGAGCAACACTAATATACGAATGAATGTCAGAGCTAGTTATACGGCCCAGGGAGGGGCGCTTTGCTGACTTTCACAGGTTATGTGCCCCGAGCGCAAGTACGCGGCTGTGGACCAGGGCAGGGTTGCAGGGACGAGGCAGTAAGGGGTAGATCGTGAGAATCGACGGAGTGTCACTCACGGGGGGTGTTGGAATGTGAGCGAATCTCGTATATAAAAGACTGTCAGAGCAAGTAATACGTTCCAGTGAGGGGCCGGCCGCTTTGCTGACTTAGACAAGAGTGAGCGCCCAATTGCTGGCGTTCGAAAGGCGGATGGATGTAGGAAACCCGAAAAGCGAGTCAGTCGCGTTTGTGGGCACAGGACGAGGCGGTGCGTGGAGCAATTGACAGAGCAATTGTGGTGGAGGATATAGGCGTGAATGGGTGCACAGGCGATTCGGCGGTAGCCGATTTCCAGGTTGGAAAGGCAAAATATTCGGGCGTGACCCACAAAGGGGCTCGTTTTGTTGGCCAATATGGCCGGACACATCCTTAACGTGGTCACCGCCGGAGTTTCAAGAGAGATCCAAATTCAATTCACAGCAGTCGCAATACCATCGTCGTGAAGATGAATGGACAGGTGACAGACGCAACATTGCAAGCAGCAGCATGCCACCAAGGTCAGCGGGAAGGCAAATGCAAAGTAACAGCGAATATCACACTGCAAAAAGTCGACCAATGACAGAACAAGAAAGGAATCAAGGGCGACGTGGTGATGCAGGAGGCCGCAGGATGGATCACCCAGATAACTATGCATTTGTGGGGTCACAGCACAGCAAGGTGCAAGGATGGTGCATGGACTCAGGAGCAGCTCACCACATCACTTATGATGAACGGGATCTAACAGACGTGGTCAAAATCAACGAGAGAGATAAGTTTGACATTATGAGCATGAACGGAGGAGTCATGCGACCCACAGCCCTTGGCACGTTAAAATTGGCACCGTCTTGCCGTCCGAACGCCACAGTCACAATTAACAATGTTTACGTGGTACCGAGCAGCTATGTAAAGGTGATATCCGTTGCATCATTGGGCGAAAATGGAGGAAAAAATTAGTTTGGGGACCAATTGGTGTACGTGTGCATATGTGACAGAGTGGTGCTGTCGGGGTGCCGGAAGGGATATTTGTACAAGTTGGAATGCGAAGTGGTATCCGCCATCAAGCAAGAGTGCGGATTTGTCGGCATGGCTCACGCCAGGCCAGTGGATGAAGCAAAATCATTATAGCATCAAAATGTTGGACAAGCTAGGCAAGGCGGTTCACAGAAAGCAGTCCGGCAGGGGGTGGTATCAGGCATTGACCCCAAGACCCGAGTACTGCATTCGCCCGGCACAAACAGGACAATTATGGTGCCCAGAAACAGGCATGAACCATGCAAGCCATCAGAGCACTGAGAGGACGGCATGTGCAAGCAGGGATGCGAAATTGCCTTGCAAGATTACATGAGAAGAGGGTTTGTGGTGTGACTCAAACAGGGCACACACAACAAACGAAGGAGGAATGGAACAGGAGATATGGAAGGGTCGAAGTAGGAAGCTTGAAGGAATTGATTAAGGATGGATTGAAGGGGATCAACGTGAAGTCGAGTAAGGCATCCACGTCTGCTAAGTGTGGGTAACGCCCATTGTCACCCCGGCTTGCTGTGAGCCAGCTGTGAAATGTAAAACTGCTTGTGCAATTGCTTTATCAATAACCCTTTTAGTTTTTCATCGTTTTAAAGTTCTTCTCTTTTGTGTATTTCTCTTATTGCATTGCATTTCAGTTGCTTATTCTCAATTTAAAGGAGTTTCATATGGCCATTGACTATTTCTTCACATGACAATTTAAGTCTAAACGTCTAAACAGAAATCGTAATGGTGAAACTGCTTCTCATCATTTACCCTGCTTTTCAAAGTTTTGAAGTTGTTGTTTAGCATATTGACTCTTTTGTGTGTTTTACTCATTGCAATGTCTTTGAGTTGCTTGTTTTAAATGTGGGCACTCTTTTGTGATAACACGATTTCAATCTGGCCGATGATTATTGCTCTTTAGATGAATGTTTAAATTTTCGTCAGTACATAAATCATAATGCTGCCGGCTGAATAAGCCTTTGAACATTTTGCCACTCTTGTTTGTTTCATTGCATTTTTGTATCATATTCTAATTTATTTTTTATCATTTCCACTTTTGTTATACAAATTTTTGACTATTGGTGTTGGAATGTGAAGAGCACTCATATACGAACGAATGATTCCCGAGCGCACGAGTAAGAGCAACACTCATATACGAATGAATGACAGAGCAAGTAATACGGCCCATTGAGGGGCTTTGCTGGCTTTTACACAAAGTCAAGACCATAATGCTCGAAAACGTTCAGGACTATCACCTGGCTGCGGTGAATGCAAAAGGAGGCTGGGACAGGATCGGAGCTTTTTTTGCCGCCAATAGTGATGCATGAAATTCACAACTTATTGCAGAGATATATGCGTTGAAAATGAAACAAGACGAAGCGCTGCCGATCTATTTGGCGCAAGTTAGGAAAATTCCTTACAAATGTTCACGGACATGGTGCAGGCAGGTCAGCCAGTAACTGAGAGGGAGATAACCTGCTGGTAGGACATACAAATAGGTTTGGAATGATAGTTACAACTCTGAAAGTATCAGGTTAAGCGTTGTTGGAATGTGAGCAACACTAATATACGAATGAATGTCAGAGCTAGTTATACGGCCCAGGGAGGGGCGCTTTGCTGACTTTTCACAGGTTATGTGCCCCGAGCGCAAGTACGCGGCTGTGGACCAGGGCAGGGTTGCAGGGACGAGGCAGTAAGGGGTAGATCGTGAGAATCGACGGAGTGTCACTCACGGGGGGTGTTGGAATGTGAGCGAATCTCGTATATAAAAGACTGTCAGAGCAAGTAATACGTTCCAGTGAGGGGCCGGCCGCTTTGCTGACTTAGACAAGAGTGAGCGCCCAATTGCTGGCGTTCGAAAGGCGGATGGATGTAGGAAACCCGAAAAGCGAGTCAGTCGCGTTTGTGGGCACAGGACGAGGCGGTGCGTGGAGCAATTGACAGAGCAATTGTGGTGGAGGATATAGGCGTGAATGGGTGCACAGGCGATTCGGCGGTAGCCGATTTCCAGGTTGGAAAGGCAAAATATTCGGGCGTGACCCACAAAGGGGCTCGTTTTGTTGGCCAATATGGCCGGACACATCCTTAACGTGGTCACCGCCGGAGTTTCAAGAGAGATCCAAATTCAATTCACAGCAGTCGCAATACCATCGTCGTGAAGATGAATGGACAGGTGACAGACGCAACATTGCAAGCAGCAGCATGCCACCAAGGTCAGCGGGAAGGCAAATGCAAAGTAACAGCGAATATCACACTGCAAAAAGTCGACCAATGACAGAACAAGAAAGGAATCAAGGGCGACGTGGTGATGCAGGAGGCCGCAGGATGGATCACCCAGATAACTATGCATTTGTGGGGTCACAGCACAGCAAGGTGCAAGGATGGTGCATGGACTCAGGAGCAGCTCACCATATCACTTATGATGAACGGGATCTAACAGACGTGGTCAAAATCAACGAGAGAGATAAGTTTGACATTATGAGCATGAACGGAGGAGTCATGCGACCCACAGCCCTTGGCACGTTAAAATTGGCACCGTCTTGCCGTCCGAACGCCACAGTCACAATTAACAATGTTTACGTGGTACCGAGCAGCTATGTAAAGGTGATATCCGTTGCATCATTGGGCGAAAATGGAGGAAAAATTAGTTTTGGGGACCAATTGGTGTACGTGTGCATATGTGACAGAGTGGTGCTGTCGGGGTGCCGGAAGGGATATTTGTACAAGTTGGAATGCGAAGTGGTATCCGCCATCAAGCAAGAGTGCGGATTTGTCGGCATGGCTCACGCCAGGCCAGTGGATGAAGCAAAATCATTATAGCATCAAAATGTTGGACAAGCTAGGCAAGGCGGTTCACAGAAAGCAGTCCGGCAGGGGGTGGTATCAGGCATTGACCCCAAGACCCGAGTACTGCATTCGCCCGGCACAAACAGGACAATTATGGTGCCCAGAAACAGGCATGAACCATGCAAGCCATCAGAGCACTGAGAGGACGGCATGTGCAAGCAGGGATGCGAAATTGCCTTGAAAGATTACATGAGAAGAGGGTTTGTGGGTGTGACTCAAACAGGGCACACACAACAAACGAAGGAGGAATGGAACAGGAGATATGGAAGGGTCGAAGTAGGAAGCTTGAAGGAATTGATTAAGGATGGATTGAAGGGGATCAACGTGAAGTCGAGTAAGGCATCCACGTCTGCTAAGTGTGGTAACGCCCATTGTCACCCCGGCTTGCTGTGAGCCAGCTGTGAAATGTAAAACTGCTTGTGCAATTGCTTTATCAATAACCCTTTTAGTTTTTCATCGTTTTAAAGTTCTTCTCTTTTGTGTATTTCTCTTATTGCATTGCATTTCAGTTGCTTATACTCAATTTAAAGGAGTTTCATATGGCCGATGACTATTCCTTCACATGACAATTTAAGTCTAAACGTCTAAACAGAAAACGTAATGGTGAAACTGCTTCTCATCATTTACCCTGCTTTTCAAAGTTTTGAAGTTGTTGTTTAGCATATTGACTCTTTTGTGTGTTTTACTCATTGCAATGCATTTGAGTTGCTTGTTTTAAATGTGGGCACTCTTTTGTGATAACACGATTTCAATCTGGCCGATGATTATTGCTCTTTAGATGAATGTTTAAATTTTCGTCAGTACATAAATCATAATGCTGCCGGCTGAATAAGCCTTTGAACATTTTGCCACTCTTGTTTGTTTCATTGCATTTTTGTATCATATTCTAATTTATTTTTTATCATTTCCACTTTTTGTAATACAAATTTTTGACTATTGGTGTTGGAATGTGAAGAGCACTCATATACGAACGAATGATTCCCGAGCGCACGAGTAAGAGCAACACTCATATACGAATGAATGACAGAGCAAGTAATACGGCCCATTGAGGGGCTTTGCTGGCTTTTACACAAAGTCAAGACCATAATGCTCGAAAACGTTCAGGACTATCACCTGGCTGCGGTGAATGCAAAAGGAGGCTGGGACAGGATCGGAGCTTTTTTTGCCGCCAATAGTGATGCATGAAATTCACAACTTATTGCAGAGATATATGCGTTGAAAATGAAACAAGACGAAGCGCTGCCGATCTATTTGGCGCAAGTTAGGAAAATTCCTTACAAATGTTCACGGACATGGTGCAGGCAGGTCAGCCAGTAACTGAGAGGGAGATAACCTGCTGGTAGGACATACAAATAGGTTTGGAATGATAGTTACAACTCTGAAAGTATCAGGTTAAGCGTTGTTGGAATGTGAGCAACACTAATATACGAATGAATGTCAGAGCTAGTTATACGGCCCAGGGAGGGGCGCTTTGCTGACTTTTCACAGGTTATGTGCCCCGAGCGCAAGTACGCGGCTGTGGACCAGGGCAGGGTTGCAGGGACGAGGCAGTAAGGGGTAGATCGTGAGAATCGACGGAGTGTCACTCACGGGGGGTGTTGGAATGTGAGCGAATCTCGTATATAAAAGACTGTCAGAGCAAGTAATACGTTCCAGTGAGGGGCCGGCCGCTTTGCTGACTTAGACAAGAGTGAGCGCCCAATTGCTGGCGTTCGAAAGGCGGATGGATGTAGGAAACCCGAAAAGCGAGTCAGTCGCGTTTGTGGGCACAGGACGAGGCGGTGCGTGGAGCAATTGACAGAGCAATTGTGGTGGAGGATATAGGCGTGAATGGGTGCACAGGCGATTCGGCGGTAGCCGATTTCCAGGTTGGAAAGGCAAAATATTCGGGCGTGACCCACAAAGGGGCTCGTTGTGTTGGCCAATATGGCCGGACACATCCTTAACGTGGTCACCGCCGGAGTTTCAAGAGAGATCCAAATTCAATTCACAGCAGTCGCAATACCATCGTCGTGAAGATGAATGGACAGGTGACAGACGCAACATTGCAAGCAGCAGCATGCCACCAAGGTCAGCGGGAAGGCAAATGCAAAGTAACAGCGAATATCACACTGCAAAAAGTCGACCAATGACAGAACAAGAAAGGAATCAAGGGCGACGTGGTGATGCAGGAGGCCGCAGGATGGATCACCCAGATAACTATGCATTTGTGGGGTCACAGCACAGCAAGGTGCAAGGATGGTGCATGGACTCAGGAGCAGCTCACCACATCACTTATGATGAACGGGATCTAACAGACGTGGTCAAAATCAACGAGAGAGATAAGTTTGACATTATGAGCATGAACGGAGGAGTCATGCGACCCACAGCCATTGGCACGTTAAAATTGGCACCGTCTTGCCGTCCGAACGCCACAGTCACAATTAACAATGTTTACGTGGTACCGAGCAGCTATGTAAAGGTGATATCCGTTGCATCATTGGGCGAAAATGGAGGAAAAATTAGTTTTGGGGACCAATTGGTGTACGTGTGCATATGTGACAGAGTGGTGCTGTCGGGGTGCCGGAAGGGATATTTGTACAAGTTGGAATGCGAAGTGGTATCCGCCATCAAGCAAGAGTGCGGATTTGTCGGCATGGCTCACGCCAGGCCAGTGGATGAAGCAAAATCATTATAGCATCAAAATGTTGGACAAGCTAGGCAAGGCGGTTCACAGAAAGCAGTCCGGCAGGGGGTGGTATCAGGCATTGACCCCAAGACCCGAGTACTGCATTCGCCCGGCACAAACAGGACAATTATGGTGCCCAGAAACAGGCATGAACCATGCAAGCCATCAGAGCACTGAGAGGACGGCATGTGCAAGCAGGGATGCGAAATTGCCTTGCAAGATTACATGAGAAGAGGGTTTGTGGGTGTGACTCAAACAGGGCACACACAACAAACGAAGGAGGAATGGAACAGGAGATATGGAAGGGTCGAAGTAGGAAGCTTGAAGGAATTGATTAAGGATGGATTGAAGGGGATCAACGTGAAGTCGAGTAAGGCATCCACGTCTGCTAAGTGTGGGTAACGCCCATTGTCACCCCGGCTTGCTGTGAGCCAGCTGTGAAATGTAAAACTGCTTGTGCAATTGCTTTATCAATAACCCTTTTAGTTTTTCATCGTTTTAAAGTTCTTCTCTTTTGTGTATTTCTCTTATTGCATTGCATTTCAGTTGCTTATACTCAATTTAAAGGAGTTTCATATGGCCATTGACTATTTCTTCACATGACAATTTAAGTCTAAACGTCTAAACAGAAATCGTAATGGTGAAACTGCTTCTCATCATTTACCCTGCTTTTCAAAGTTTTGAAGTTGTGGTTTAGCATATTGACTCTTTTGTGTGTTTTACTCATTGCAATGTCTTTGAGTTGCTTGTTTTAAATGTGGGCACTCTTTTGTGATAACACGATTTCAATCTGGCCGATGATTATTGCTCTTTAGATGAATGTTTAAATTTTCGTCAGTACATAAATCATAATGCTGCCGGCTGAATAAGCCTTTGAACATTTTGCCACTCTTGTTTGTTTCATTGCATTTTTGTATCATATTCTAATTTATTTTTTATCATTTCCACTTTTTGTTATACAAATTTTTGACTATTGGTGTTGGAATGTGAAGAGCACTCATATACGAACGAATGATTCCCGAGCGCACGAGTAAGAGCAACACTCATATACGAATGAATGACAGAGCAAGTAATACGGCCCATTGAGGGGCTTTGCTGGCTTTTACACAAAGTCAAGACCATAATGCTCGAAAACGTTCAGGACTATCACCTGGCTGCGGTGAATGCAAAAGGAGGCTGGGACAGGATCGGAGCTTTTTTTGCCGCCAATAGTGATGCATGAAATTCACAACTTATTGCAGAGATATATGCGTTGAAAATGAAACAAGACGAAGCGCTGCCGATCTATTTGGCGCAAGTTAGGAAAATTCCTTACAAATGTTCACGGACATGGTGCAGGCAGGTCAGCCAGTAACTGAGAGGGAGATAACCTGCTGGTAGGACATACAAATAGGTTTGGAATGATAGTTACAACTCTGAAAGTATCAGGTTAAGCGTTGTTGGAATGTGAGCAACACTAATATACGAATGAATGTCAGAGCTAGTTATACGGCCCAGGGAGGGGCGCTTTGCTGACTTTTCACAGGTTATGTGCCCCGAGCGCAAGTACGCGGCTGTGGACCAGGGCAGGGTTGCAGGGACGAGGCAGTAAGGGGTAGATCGTGAGAATCGACGGAGTGTCACTCACGGGGGGTGTTGGAATGTGAGCGAATCTCGTATATAAAAGACTGTCAGAGCAAGTAATACGTTCCAGTGAGGGGCCGGCCGCTTTGCTGACTTAGACAAGAGTGAGCGCCCAATTGCTGGCGTTCGAAAGGCGGATGGATGTAGGAAACCCGAAAAGCGAGTCAGTCGCGTTTGTGGGCACAGGACGAGGCGGTGCGTGGAGCAATTGACAGAGCAATTGTGGTGGAGGATATAGGCGTGAATGGGTGCACAGGCGATTCGGCGGTAGCCGATTTCCAGGTTGGAAAGGCAAAATATTCGGGCGTGACCCACAAAGGGGCTCGTTTTGTTGGCCAATATGGCCGGACACATCCTTAACGTGGTCACCGCCGGAGTTTCAAGAGAGATCCAAATTCAATTCACAGCAGTCGCAATACCATCGTCGTGAAGATGAATGGACAGGTGACAGACGCAACATTGCAAGCAGCAGCATGCCACCAAGGTCAGCGGGAAGGCAAATGCAAAGTAACAGCGAATATCACACTGCAAAAAGTCGACCAATGACAGAACAAGAAAGGAATCAAGGGCGACGTGGTGATGCAGGAGGCCGCAGGATGGATCACCCAGATAACTATGCATTTGTGGGGTCACAGCACAGCAAGGTGCAAGGATGGTGCATGGACTCAGGAGCAGCTCACCACATCACTTATGATGAACGGGATCTAACAGACGTGGTCAAAATCAACGAGAGAGATAAGTTTGACATTATGAGCATGAACGGAGGAGTCATGCGACCCACAGCCATTGGCACGTTAAAATTGGCACCGTCTTGCCGTCCGAACGCCACAGTCACAATTAACAATGTTTACGTGGTACCGAGCAGCTATGTAAAGGTGATATCCGTTGCATCATTGGGCGAAAATGGAGGAAAAATTAGTTTTGGGGACCAATTGGTGTACGTGTGCATATGTGACAGAGTGGTGCTGTCGGGGTGCCGGAAGGGATATTTGTACAAGTTGGAATGCGAAGTGGTATCCGCCATCAAGCAAGAGTGCGGATTTGTCGGCATGGCTCACGCCAGGCCAGTGGATGAAGCAAAATCATTATAGCATCAAAATGTTGGACAAGCTAGGCAAGGCGGTTCACAGAAAGCAGTCCGGCAGGGGGTGGTATCAGGCATTGACCCCAAGACCCGAGTACTGCATTCGCCCGGCACAAACAGGACAATTATGGTGCCCAGAAACAGGCATGAACCATGCAAGCCATCAGAGCACTGAGAGGACGGCATGTGCAAGCAGGGATGCGAAATTGCCTTGCAAGATTACATGAGAAGAGGGTTTGTGGGTGTGACTCAAACAGGGCACACACAACAAACGAAGGAGGAATGGAACAGGAGATATGGAAGGGTCGAAGTAGGAAGCTTGAAGGAATTGATTAAGGATGGATTGAAGGGGATCAACGTGAAGTCGAGTAAGGCATCCACGTCTGCTAAGTGTGGGTAACGCCCATTGTCACCCCGGCTTGCTGTGAGCCAGCTGTGAAATGTAAAACTGCTTGTGCAATTGCTTTATCAATAACCCTTTTAGTTTTTCATCGTTTTAAAGTTCTTCTCTTTTGTGTATTTCTCTTATTGCATTGCATTTCAGTTGCTTATTCTCAATTTAAAGGAGTTTCATATGGCCATTGACTATTTCTTCACATGACAATTTAAGTCTAAACGTCTAAACAGAAATCGTAATGGTGAAACTGCTTCTCATCATTTACCCTGCTTTTCAAAGTTTTGAAGTTGTGGTTTAGCATATTGACTCTTTTGTGTGTTTTACTCATTGCAATGTCTTTGAGTTGCTTGTTTTAAATGTGGGCACTCTTTTGTGATAACACGATTTCAATCTGGCCGATGATTATTGCTCTTTAGATGAATGTTTAAATTTTCGTCAGTACATAAATCATAATGCTGCCGGCTGAATAAGCCTTTGAACATTTTGCCACTCTTGTTTGTTTCATTGCATTTTTGTATCATATTCTAATTTATTTTTTATCATTTCCACTTTTTGTTATACAAATTTTTGACTATTGGTGTTGGAATGTGAAGAGCACTCATATACGAACGAATGATTCCCGAGCGCACGAGTAAGAGCAACACTCATATACGAATGAATGACAGAGCAAGTAATACGGCCCATTGAGGGGCTTTGCTGGCTTTTACACAAAGTCAAGACCATAATGCTCGAAAACGTTCAGGACTATCACCTGGCTGCGGTGAATGCAAAAGGAGGCTGGGACAGGATCGGAGCTTTTTTTGCCGCCAATAGTGATGCATGAAATTCACAACTTATTGCAGAGATATATGCGTTGAAAATGAAACAAGACGAAGCGCTGCCGATCTATTTGGCGCAAGTTAGGAAAATTCCTTACAAATGTTCACGGACATGGTGCAGGCAGGTCAGCCAGTAACTGAGAGGGAGATAACCTGCTGGTAGGACATACAAATAGGTTTGGAATGATAGTTACAACTCTGAAAGTATCAGGTTAAGCGTTGTTGGAATGTGAGCAACACTAATATACGAATGAATGTCAGAGCTAGTTATACGGCCCAGGGAGGGGCGCTTTGCTGACTTTTCACAGGTTATGTGCCCCGAGCGCAAGTACGCGGCTGTGGACCAGGGCAGGGTTGCAGGGACGAGGCAGTAAGGGGTAGATCGTGAGAATCGACGGAGTGTCACTCACGGGGGGTGTTGGAATGTGAGCGAATCTCGTATATAAAAGACTGTCAGAGCAAGTAATACGTTCCAGTGAGGGGCCGGCCGCTTTGCTGACTTAGACAAGAGTGAGCGCCCAATTGCTGGCGTTCGAAAGGCGGATGGATGTAGGAAACCCGAAAAGCGAGTCAGTCGCGTTTGTGGGCACAGGACGAGGCGGTGCGTGGAGCAATTGACAGAGCAATTGTGGTGGAGGATATAGGCGTGAATGGGTGCACAGGCGATTCGGCGGTAGCCGATTTCCAGGTTGGAAAGGCAAAATATTCGGGCGTGACCCACAAAGGGGCTCGTTTTGTTGGCCAATATGGCCGGACACATCCTTAACGTGGTCACCGCCGGAGTTTCAAGAGAGATCCAAATTCAATTCACAGCAGTCGCAATACCATCGTCGTGAAGATGAATGGACAGGTGACAGACGCAACATTGCAAGCAGCAGCATGCCACCAAGGTCAGCGGGAAGGCAAATGCAAAGTAACAGCGAATATCACACTGCAAAAAGTCGACCAATGACAGAACAAGAAAGGAATCAAGGGCGACGTGGTGATGCAGGAGGCCGCAGGATGGATCACCCAGATAACTATGCATTTGTGGGGTCACAGCACAGCAAGGTGCAAGGATGGTGCATGGACTCAGGAGCAGCTCACCACATCACTTATGATGAACGGGATCTAACAGACGTGGTCAAAATCAACGAGAGAGATAAGTTTGACATTATGAGCATGAACGGAGGAGTCATGCGACCCACAGCCCTTGGCACGTTAAAATTGGCACCGTCTTGCCGTCCGAACGCCACAGTCACAATTAACAATGTTTACGTGGTACCGAGCAGCTATGTAAAGGTGATATCCGTTGCATCATTGGGCGAAAATGGAGGAAAAATTAGTTTTGGGGACCAATTGGTGTACGTGTGCATATGTGACAGAGTGGTGCTGTCGGGGTGCCGGAAGGGATATTTGTACAAGTTGGAATGCGAAGTGGTATCCGCCATCAAGCAAGAGTGCGGATTTGTCGGCATGGCTCACGCCAGGCCAGTGGATGAAGCAAAATCATTATAGCATCAAAATGTTGGACAAGCTAGGCAAGGCGGTTCACAGAAAGCAGTCCGGCAGGGGGTGGTATCAGGCATTGACCCCAAGACCCGAGTACTGCATTCGCCCGGCACAAACAGGACAATTATGGTGCCCAGAAACAGGCATGAACCATGCAAGCCATCAGAGCACTGAGAGGACGGCATGTGCAAGCAGGGATGCGAAATTGCCTTGCAAGATTACATGAGAAGAGGGTTTGTGGGTGTGACTCAAACAGGGCACACACAACAAACGAAGGAGGAATGGAACAGGAGATATGGAAGGGTCGAAGTAGGAAGCTTGAAGGAATTGATTAAGGATGGATTGAAGGGGATCAACGTGAAGTCGAGTAAGGCATCCACGTCTGCTAAGTGTGGGTAACGCCCATTGTCACCCCGGCTTGCTGTGAGCCAGCTGTGAAATGTAAAACTGCTTGTGCAATTGCTTTATCAATAACCCTTTTAGTTTTTCATCGTTTTAAAGTTCTTCTCTTTTGTGTATTTCTCTTATTGCATTGCATTTCAGTTGCTTATACTCAATTTAAAGGAGTTTCATATGGCCATTGACTATTTCTTCACATGACAATTTAAGTCTAAACGTCTAAACAGAAATCGTAATGGTGAAACTGCTTCTCATCATTTACCCTGCTTTTCAAAGTTTTGAAGTTGTTGTTTAGCATATTGACTCTTTTGTGTGTTTTACTCATTGCAATGTCTTTGAGTTGCTTGTTTTAAATGTGGGCACTCTTTTGTGATAACACGATTTCAATCTGGCCGATGATTATTGCTCTTTAGATGAATGTTTAAATTTTCGTCAGTACATAAATCATAATGCTGCCGGCTGAATAAGCCTTTGAACATTTTGCCACTCTTGTTTGTTTCATTGCATTTTTGTATCATATTCTAATTTATTTTTTATCATTTCCACTTTTTGTTATACAAATTTTTGACTATTGGTGTTGGAATGTGAAGAGCACTCATATACGAACGAATGATTCCCGAGCGCACGAGTAAGAGCAACACTCATATACGAATGAATGACAGAGCAAGTAATACGGCCCATTGAGGGGCTTTGCTGGCTTTTACACAAAGTCAAGACCATAATGCTCGAAAACGTTCAGGACTATCACCTGGCTGCGGTGAATGCAAAAGGAGGCTGGGACAGGATCGGAGCTTTTTTTGCCGCCAATAGTGATGCATGAAATTCACAACTTATTGCAGAGATATATGCGTTGAAAATGAAACAAGACGAAGCGCTGCCGATCTATTTGGCGCAAGTTAGGAAAATTCCTTACAAATGTTCACGGACATGGTGCAGGCAGGTCAGCCAGTAACTGAGAGGGAGATAACCTGCTGGTAGGACATACAAATAGGTTTGGAATGATAGTTACAACTCTGAAAGTATCAGGTTAAGCGTTGTTGGAATGTGAGCAACACTAATATACGAATGAATGTCAGAGCTAGTTATACGGCCCAGGGAGGGGCGCTTTGCTGACTTTTCACAGGTTATGTGCCCCGAGCGCAAGTACGCGGCTGTGGACCAGGGCAGGGTTGCAGGGACGAGGCAGTAAGGGGTAGATCGTGAGAATCGACGGAGTGTCACTCACGGGGGGTGTTGGAATGTGAGCGAATCTCGTATATAAAAGACTGTCAGAGCAAGTAATACGTTCCAGTGAGGGGCCGGCCGCTTTGCTGACTTAGACAAGAGTGAGCGCCCAATTGCTGGCGTTCGAAAGGCGGATGGATGTAGGAAACCCGAAAAGCGAGTCAGTCGCGTTTGTGGGCACAGGACGAGGCGGTGCGTGGAGCAATTGACAGAGCAATTGTGGTGGAGGATATAGGCGTGAATGGGTGCACAGGCGATTCGGCGGTAGCCGATTTCCAGGTTGGAAAGGCAAAATATTCGGGCGTGACCCACAAAGGGGCTCGTTTTGTTGGCCAATATGGCCGGACACATCCTTAACGTGGTCACCGCCGGAGTTTCAAGAGAGATCCAAATTCAATTCACAGCAGTCGCAATACCATCGTCGTGAAGATGAATGGACAGGTGACAGACGCAACATTGCAAGCAGCAGCATGCCACCAAGGTCAGCGGGAAGGCAAATGCAAAGTAACAGCGAATATCACACTGCAAAAAGTCGACCAATGACAGAACAAGAAAGGAATCAAGGGCGACGTGGTGATGCAGGAGGCCGCAGGATGGATCACCCAGATAACTATGCATTTGTGGGGTCACAGCACAGCAAGGTGCAAGGATGGTGCATGGACTCAGGAGCAGCTCACCACATCACTTATGATGAACGGGATCTAACAGACGTGGTCAAAATCAACGAGAGAGATAAGTTTGACATTATGAGCATGAACGGAGGAGTCATGCGACCCACAGCCATTGGCACGTTAAAATTGGCACCGTCTTGCCGTCCGAACGCCACAGTCACAATTAACAATGTTTACGTGGTACCGAGCAGCTATGTAAAGGTGATATCCGTTGCATCATTGGGCGAAAATGGAGGAAAAATTAGTTTTGGGGACCAATTGGTGTACGTGTGCATATGTGACAGAGTGGTGCTGTCGGGGTGCCGGAAGGGATATTTGTACAAGTTGGAATGCGAAGTGGTATCCGCCATCAAGCAAGAGTGCGGATTTGTCGGCATGGCTCACGCCAGGCCAGTGGATGAAGCAAAATCATTATAGCATCAAAATGTTGGACAAGCTAGGCAAGGCGGTTCACAGAAAGCAGTCCGGCAGGGGGTGGTATCAGGCATTGACCCCAAGACCCGAGTACTGCATTCGCCCGGCACAAACAGGACAATTATGGTGCCCAGAAACAGGCATGAACCATGCAAGCCATCAGAGCACTGAGAGGACGGCATGTGCAAGCAGGGATGCGAAATTGCCTTGCAAGATTACATGAGAAGAGGGTTTGTGGGTGTGACTCAAACAGGGCACACACAACAAACGAAGGAGGAATGGAACAGGAGATATGGAAGGGTCGAAGTAGGAAGCTTGAAGGAATTGATTAAGGATGGATTGAAGGGGATCAACGTGAAGTCGAGTAAGGCATCCACGTCTGCTAAGTGTGGGTAACGCCCATTGTCACCCCGGCTTGCTGTGAGCCAGCTGTGAAATGTAAAACTGCTTGTGCAATTGCTTTATCAATAACCCTTTTAGTTTTTCATCGTTTTAAAGTTCTTCTCTTTTGTGTATTTCTCTTATTGCATTGCATTTCAGTTGCTTATACTCAATTTAAAGGAGTTTCATATGGCCATTGACTATTTCTTCACATGACAATTTAAGTCTAAACGTCTAAACAGAAATCGTAATGGTGAAACTGCTTCTCATCATTTACCCTGCTTTTCAAAGTTTTGAAGTTGTTGTTTAGCATATTGACTCTTTTGTGTGTTTTACTCATTGCAATGTCTTTGAGTTGCTTGTTTTAAATGTGAGCACTCTTTTGTGATAACACGATTTCAATCTGGCCGATGATTATTGCTCTTTAGATGAATGTTTAAATTTTCGTCAGTACATAAATCATAATGCTGCCGGCTGAATAAGCCTTTGAACATTTTGCCACTCTTGTTTGTTTCATTGCATTTTTGTATCATATTCTAATTTATTTTTTATCATTTCCACTTTTTGTTATACAAATTTTTGACTATTGGTGTTGGAATGTGAAGAGCACTCATATACGAACGAATGATTCCCGAGCGCACGAGTAAGAGCAACACTCATATACGAATGAATGACAGAGCAAGTAATACGGCCCATTGAGGGGCTTTGCTGGCTTTTACACAAAGTCAAGACCATAATGCTCGAAAACGTTCAGGACTATCACCTGGCTGCGGTGAATGCAAAAGGAGGCTGGGACAGGATCGGAGCTTTTTTTGCCGCCAATAGTGATGCATGAAATTCACAACTTATTGCAGAGATATATGCGTTGAAAATGAAACAAGACGAAGCGCTGCCGATCTATTTGGCGCAAGTTAGGAAAATTCCTTACAAATGTTCACGGACATGGTGCAGGCAGGTCAGCCAGTAACTGAGAGGGAGATAACCTGCTGGTAGGACATACAAATAGGTTTGGAATGATAGTTACAACTCTGAAAGTATCAGGTTAAGCGTTGTTGGAATGTGAGCAACACTAATATACGAATGAATGTCAGAGCTAGTTATACGGCCCAGGGAGGGGCGCTTTGCTGACTTTTCACAGGTTATGTGCCCCGAGCGCAAGTACGCGGCTGTGGACCAGGGCAGGGTTGCAGGGACGAGGCAGTAAGGGGTAGATCGTGAGAATCGACGGAGTGTCACTCACGGGGGGTGTTGGAATGTGAGCGACTCTCGTATATGAAAGACTGTCAGAGCAAGTAATACGTTCCAGTGAGGGGCCGGCCGCTTTGCTGACTTAGACAAGAGTGAGCGCCCAATTGCTGGCGTTCGAAAGGCGGATGGATGTAGGAAACCCGAAAAGCGAGTCAGTCGCGTTTGTGGGCACAGGACGAGGCGGTGCGTGGAGCAATTGACAGAGCAATTGTGGTGGAGGATATAGGCGTGAATGGGTGCACAGGCGATTCGGCGGTAGCCGATTTCCAGGTTGGAAAGGCAAAATATTCGGGCGTGACCCACAAAGGGGCTCGTTTTGTTGGCCAATATGGCCGGACACATCCTTAACGTGGTCACCGCCGGAGTTTCAAGAGAGATCCAAATTCAATTCACAGCAGTCGCAATACCATCGTCGTGAAGATGAATGGACAGGTGACAGACGCAACATTGCAAGCAGCAGCATGCCACCAAGGTCAGCGGGAAGGCAAATGCAAAGTAACAGCGAATATCACACTGCAAAAAGTCGACCAATGACAGAACAAGAAAGGAATCAAGGGCGACGTGGTGATGCAGGAGGCCGCAGGATGGATCACCCAGATAACTATGCATTTGTGGGGTCACAGCACAGCAAGGTGCAAGGATGGTGCATGGACTCAGGAGCAGCTCACCACATCACTTATGATGAACGGGATCTAACAGACGTGGTCAAAATCAACGAGAGAGATAAGTTTGACATTATGAGCATGAACGGAGGAGTCATGCGACCCACAGCCATTGGCACGTTAAAATTGGCACCGTCTTGCCGTCCGAACGCCACAGTCACAATTAACAATGTTTACGTGGTACCGAGCAGCTATGTAAAGGTGATATCCGTTGCATCATTGGGCGAAAATGGAGGAAAAATTAGTTTTGGGGACCAATTGGTGTACGTGTGCATATGTGACAGAGTGGTGCTGTCGGGGTGCCGGAAGGGATATTTGTACAAGTTGGAATGCGAAGTGGTATCCGCCATCAAGCAAGAGTGCGGATTTGTCGGCATGGCTCACGCCAGGCCAGTGGATGAAGCAAAATCATTATAGCATCAAAATGTTGGACAAGCTAGGCAAGGCGGTTCACAGAAAGCAGTCCGGCAGGGGGTGGTATCAGGCATTGACCCCAAGACCCGAGTACTGCATTCGCCCGGCACAAACAGGACAATTATGGTGCCCAGAAACAGGCATGAACCATGCAAGCCATCAGAGCACTGAGAGGACGGCATGTGCAAGCAGGGATGCGAAATTGCCTTGAAAGATTACATGAGAAGAGGGTTTGTGGGTGTGACTCAAACAGGGCACACACAACAAACGAAGGAGGAATGGAACAGGAGATATGGAAGGGTCGAAGTAGGAAGCTTGAAGGAATTGATTAAGGATGGATTGAAGGGGATCAACGTGAAGTCGAGTAAGGCATCCACGTCTGCTAAGTGTGGTAACGCCCATTGTCACCCCGGCTTGCTGTGAGCCAGCTGTGAAATGTAAAACTGCTTGTGCAATTGCTTTATCAATAACCCTTTTAGTTTTTCATCGTTTTAAAGTTCTTCTCTTTTGTGTATTTCTCTTATTGCATTGCATTTCAGTTGCTTATACTCAATTTAAAGGAGTTTCATATGGCCGATGACTATTCCTTCACATGACAATTTAAGTCTAAACGTCTAAACAGAAAACGTAATGGTGAAACTGCTTCTCATCATTTACCCTGCTTTTCAAAGTTTTGAAGTTGTTGTTTAGCATATTGACTCTTTTGTGTGTTTTACTCATTGCAATGTCTTTGAGTTGCTTGTTTTAAATGTGAGCACTCTTTTGTGATAACACGATTTCAATCTGGCCGATGATTATTGCTCTTTAGATGAATGTTTAAATTTTCGTCAGTACATAAATCATAATGCTGCCGGCTGAATAAGCCTTTGAACATTTTGCCACTCTTGTTTGTTTCATTGCATTTTTGTATCATATTCTAATTTATTTTTTATCATTTCCACTTTTTGTAATACAAATTTTTGACTATTGGTGTTGGAATGTGAAGAGCACTCATATACGAACGAATGATTCCCGAGCGCACGAGTAAGAGCAACACTCATATACGAATGAATGACAGAGCAAGTAATACGGCCCATTGAGGGGCTTTGCTGGCTTTTACACAAAGTCAAGACCATAATGCTCGAAAACGTTCAGGACTATCACCTGGCTGCGGTGAATGCAAAAGGAGGCTGGGACAGGATCGGAGCTTTTTTTGCCGCCAATAGTGATGCATGAAATTCACAACTTATTGCAGAGATATATGCGTTGAAAATGAAACAAGACGAAGCGCTGCCGATCTATTTGGCGCAAGTTAGGAAAATTCCTTACAAATGTTCACGGACATGGTGCAGGCAGGTCAGCCAGTAACTGAGAGGGAGATAACCTGCTGGTAGGACATACAAATAGGTTTGGAATGATAGTTACAACTCTGAAAGTATCAGGTTAAGCGTTGTTGGAATGTGAGCAACACTAATATACGAATGAATGTCAGAGCTAGTTATACGGCCCAGGGAGGGGCGCTTTGCTGACTTTTCACAGGTTATGTGCCCCGAGCGCAAGTACGCGGCTGTGGACCAGGGCAGGGTTGCAGGGACGAGGCAGTAAGGGGTAGATCGTGAGAATCGACGGAGTGTCACTCACGGGGGGTGTTGGAATGTGAGCGACTCTCGTATATGAAAGACTGTCAGAGCAAGTAATACGTTCCAGTGAGGGGCCGGCCGCTTTGCTGACTTAGACAAGAGTGAGCGCCCAATTGCTGGCGTTCGAAAGGCGGATGGATGTAGGAAACCCGAAAAGCGAGTCAGTCGCGTTTGTGGGCACAGGACGAGGCGGTGCGTGGAGCAATTGACAGAGCAATTGTGGTGGAGGATATAGGCGTGAATGGGTGCACAGGCGATTCGGCGGTAGCCGATTTCCAGGTTGGAAAGGCAAAATATTCGGGCGTGACCCACAAAGGGGCTCGTTTTGTTGGCCAATATGGCCGGACACATCCTTAACGTGGTCACCGCCGGAGTTTCAAGAGAGATCCAAATTCAATTCACAGCAGTCGCAATACCATCGTCGTGAAGATGAATGGACAGGTGACAGACGCAACATTGCAAGCAGCAGCATGCCACCAAGGTCAGCGGGAAGGCAAATGCAAAGTAACAGCGAATATCACACTGCAAAAAGTCGACCAATGACAGAACAAGAAAGGAATCAAGGGCGACGTGGTGATGCAGGAGGCCGCAGGATGGATCACCCAGATAACTATGCATTTGTGGGGTCACAGCACAGCAAGGTGCAAGGATGGTGCATGGACTCAGGAGCAGCTCACCACATCACTTATGATGAACGGGATCTAACAGACGTGGTCAAAATCAACGAGAGAGATAAGTTTGACATTATGAGCATGAACGGAGGAGTCATGCGACCCACAGCCATTGGCACGTTAAAATTGGCACCGTCTTGCCGTCCGAACGCCACAGTCACAATTAACAATGTTTACGTGGTACCGAGCAGCTATGTAAAGGTGATATCCGTTGCATCATTGGGCGAAAATGGAGGAAAAATTAGTTTTGGGGACCAATTGGTGTACGTGTGCATATGTGACAGAGTGGTGCTGTCGGGGTGCCGGAAGGGATATTTGTACAAGTTGGAATGCGAAGTGGTATCCGCCATCAAGCAAGAGTGCGGATTTGTCGGCATGGCTCACGCCAGGCCAGTGGATGAAGCAAAATCATTATAGCATCAAAATGTTGGACAAGCTAGGCAAGGCGGTTCACAGAAAGCAGTCCGGCAGGGGGTGGTATCAGGCATTGACCCCAAGACCCGAGTACTGCATTCGCCCGGCACAAACAGGACAATTATGGTGCCCAGAAACAGGCATGAACCATGCAAGCCATCAGAGCACTGAGAGGACGGCATGTGCAAGCAGGGATGCGAAATTGCCTTGCAAGATTACATGAGAAGAGGGTTTGTGGGTGTGACTCAAACAGGGCACACACAACAAACGAAGGAGGAATGGAACAGGAGATATGGAAGGGTCGAAGTAGGAAGCTTGAAGGAATTGATTAAGGATGGATTGAAGGGGATCAACGTGAAGTCGAGTAAGGCATCCACGTCTGCTAAGTGTGGGTAACGCCCATTGTCACCCCGGCTTGCTGTGAGCCAGCTGTGAAATGTAAAACTGCTTGTGCAATTGCTTTATCAATAACCCTTTTAGTTTTTCATCGTTTTAAAGTTCTTCTCTTTTGTGTATTTCTCTTATTGCATTGCATTTCAGTTGCTTATTCTCAATTTAAAGGAGTTTCATATGGCCATTGACTATTTCTTCACATGACAATTTAAGTCTAAACGTCTAAACAGAAATCGTAATGGTGAAACTGCTTCTCATCATTTACCCTGCTTTTCAAAGTTTTGAAGTTGTTGTTTAGCATATTGACTCTTTTGTGTGTTTTACTCATTGCAATGTCTTTGAGTTGCTTGTTTTAAATGTGGGCACTCTTTTGTGATAACACGATTTCAATCTGGCCGATGATTATTGCTCTTTAGATGAATGTTTAAATTTTCGTCAGTACATAAATCATAATGCTGCCGGCTGAATAAGCCTTTGAACATTTTGCCACTCTTGTTTGTTTCATTGCATTTTTGTATCATATTCTAATTTATTTTTTATCATTTCCACTTTTTGTTATACAAATTTTTGACTATTGGTGTTGGAATGTGAAGAGCACTCATATACGAACGAATGATTCCCGAGCGCACGAGTAAGAGCAACACTCATATACGAATGAATGACAGAGCAAGTAATACGGCCCATTGAGGGGCTTTGCTGGCTTTTACACAAAGTCAAGACCATAATGCTCGAAAACGTTCAGGACTATCACCTGGCTGCGGTGAATGCAAAAGGAGGCTGGGACAGGATCGGAGCTTTTTTTGCCGCCAATAGTGATGCATGAAATTCACAACTTATTGCAGAGATATATGCGTTGAAAATGAAACAAGACGAAGCGCTGCCGATCTATTTGGCGCAAGTTAGGAAAATTCCTTACAAATGTTCACGGACATGGTGCAGGCAGGTCAGCCAGTAACTGAGAGGGAGATAACCTGCTGGTAGGACATACAAATAGGTTTGGAATGATAGTTACAACTCTGAAAGTATCAGGTTAAGCGTTGTTGGAATGTGAGCAACACTAATATACGAATGAATGTCAGAGCTAGTTATACGGCCCAGGGAGGGGCGCTTTGCTGACTTTTCACAGGTTATGTGCCCCGAGCGCAAGTACGCGGCTGTGGACCAGGGCAGGGTTGCAGGGACGAGGCAGTAAGGGGTAGATCGTGAGAATCGACGGAGTGTCACTCACGGGGGGTGTTGGAATGTGAGCGACTCTCGTATATGAAAGACTGTCAGAGCAAGTAATACGTTCCAGTGAGGGGCCGGCCGCTTTGCTGACTTAGACAAGAGTGAGCGCCCAATTGCTGGCGTTCGAAAGGCGGATGGATGTAGGAAACCCGAAAAGCGAGTCAGTCGCGTTTGTGGGCACAGGACGAGGCGGTGCGTGGAGCAATTGACAGAGCAATTGTGGTGGAGGATATAGGCGTGAATGGGTGCACAGGCGATTCGGCGGTAGCCGATTTCCAGGTTGGAAAGGCAAAATATTCGGGCGTGACCCACAAAGGGGCTCGTTTTGTTGGCCAATATGGCCGGACACATCCTTAACGTGGTCACCGCCGGAGTTTCAAGAGAGATCCAAATTCAATTCACAGCAGTCGCAATACCATCGTCGTGAAGATGAATGGACAGGTGACAGACGCAACATTGCAAGCAGCAGCATGCCACCAAGGTCAGCGGGAAGGCAAATGCAAAGTAACAGCGAATATCACACTGCAAAAAGTCGACCAATGACAGAACAAGAAAGGAATCAAGGGCGACGTGGTGATGCAGGAGGCCGCAGGATGGATCACCCAGATAACTATGCATTTGTGGGGTCACAGCACAGCAAGGTGCAAGGATGGTGCATGGACTCAGGAGCAGCTCACCACATCACTTATGATGAACGGGATCTAACAGACGTGGTCAAAATCAACGAGAGAGATAAGTTTGACATTATGAGCATGAACGGAGGAGTCATGCGACCCACAGCCATTGGCACGTTAAAATTGGCACCGTCTTGCCGTCCGAACGCCACAGTCACAATTAACAATGTTTACGTGGTACCGAGCAGCTATGTAAAGGTGATATCCGTTGCATCATTGGGCGAAAATGGAGGAAAAATTAGTTTTGGGGACCAATTGGTGTACGTGTGCATATGTGACAGAGTGGTGCTGTCGGGGTGCCGGAAGGGATATTTGTACAAGTTGGAATGCGAAGTGGTATCCGCCATCAAGCAAGAGTGCGGATTTGTCGGCATGGCTCACGCCAGGCCAGTGGATGAAGCAAAATCATTATAGCATCAAAATGTTGGACAAGCTAGGCAAGGCGGTTCACAGAAAGCAGTCCGGCAGGGGGTGGTATCAGGCATTGACCCCAAGACCCGAGTACTGCATTCGCCCGGCACAAACAGGACAATTATGGTGCCCAGAAACAGGCATGAACCATGCAAGCCATCAGAGCACTGAGAGGACGGCATGTGCAAGCAGGGATGCGAAATTGCCTTGCAAGATTACATGAGAAGAGGGTTTGTGGGTGTGACTCAAACAGGGCACACACAACAAACGAAGGAGGAATGGAACAGGAGATATGGAAGGGTCGAAGTAGGAAGCTTGAAGGAATTGATTAAGGATGGATTGAAGGGGATCAACGTGAAGTCGAGTAAGGCATCCACGTCTGCTAAGTGTGGGTAACGCCCATTGTCACCCCGGCTTGCTGTGAGCCAGCTGTGAAATGTAAAACTGCTTGTGCAATTGCTTTATCAATAACCCTTTTAGTTTTTCATCGTTTTAAAGTTCTTCTCTTTTGTGTATTTCTCTTATTGCATTGCATTTCAGTTGCTTATACTCAATTTAAAGGAGTTTCATATGGCCATTGACTATTTCTTCACATGACAATTTAAGTCTAAACGTCTAAACAGAAATCGTAATGGTGAAACTGCTTCTCATCATTTACCCTGCTTTTCAAAGTTTTGAAGTTGTTGTTTAGCATATTGACTCTTTTGTGTGTTTTACTCATTGCAATGTCTTTGAGTTGCTTGTTTTAAATGTGGGCACTCTTTTGTGATAACACGATTTCAATCTGGCCGATGATTATTGCTCTTTAGATGAATGTTTAAATTTTCGTCAGTACATAAATCATAATGCTGCCGGCTGAATAAGCCTTTGAACATTTTGCCACTCTTGTTTGTTTCATTGCATTTTTGTATCATATTCTAATTTATTTTTTATCATTTCCACTTTTTGTAATACAAATTTTTGACTATTGGTGTTGGAATGTGAAGAGCACTCATATACGAACGAATGATTCCCGAGCGCACGAGTAAGAGCAACACTCATATACGAATGAATGACAGAGCAAGTAATACGGCCCATTGAGGGGCTTTGCTGGCTTTTACACAAAGTCAAGACCATAATGCTCGAAAACGTTCAGGACTATCACCTGGCTGCGGTGAATGCAAAAGGAGGCTGGGACAGGATCGGAGCTTTTTTTGCCGCCAATAGTGATGCATGAAATTCACAACTTATTGCAGAGATATATGCGTTGAAAATGAAACAAGACGAAGCGCTGCCGATCTATTTGGCGCAAGTTAGGAAAATTCCTTACAAATGTTCACGGACATGGTGCAGGCAGGTCAGCCAGTAACTGAGAGGGAGATAACCTGCTGGTAGGACATACAAATAGGTTTGGAATGATAGTTACAACTCTGAAAGTATCAGGTTAAGCGTTGTTGGAATGTGAGCAACACTAATATACGAATGAATGTCAGAGCTAGTTATACGGCCCAGGGAGGGGCGCTTTGCTGACTTTTCACAGGTTATGTGCCCCGAGCGCAAGTACGCGGCTGTGGACCAGGGCAGGGTTGCAGGGACGAGGCAGTAAGGGGTAGATCGTGAGAATCGACGGAGTGTCACTCACGGGGGGTGTTGGAATGTGAGCGAATCTCGTATATAAAAGACTGTCAGAGCAAGTAATACGTTCCAGTGAGGGGCCGGCCGCTTTGCTGACTTAGACAAGAGTGAGCGCCCAATTGCTGGCGTTCGAAAGGCGGATGGATGTAGGAAACCCGAAAAGCGAGTCAGTCGCGTTTGTGGGCACAGGACGAGGCGGTGCGTGGAGCAATTGACAGAGCAATTGTGGTGGAGGATATAGGCGTGAATGGGTGCACAGGCGATTCGGCGGTAGCCGATTTCCAGGTTGGAAAGGCAAAATATTCGGGCGTGACCCACAAAGGGGCTCGTTGTGTTGGCCAATTTGGCCGGACACATCCTTAACGTGGTCACCGCCGGAGTTTCAAGAGAGATCCAAATTCAATTCACAGCAGTCGCAATACCATCGTCGTGAAGATGAATGGACAGGTGACAGACGCAACATTGCAAGCAGCAGCATGCCACCAAGGTCAGCGGGAAGGCAAATGCAAAGTAACAGCGAATATCACACTGCAAAAAGTCGACCAATGACAGAACAAGAAAGGAATCAAGGGCGACGTGGTGATGCAGGAGGCCGCAGGATGGATCACCCAGATAACTATGCATTTGTGGGGTCACAGCACAGCAAGGTGCAAGGATGGTGCATGGACTCAGGAGCAGCTCACCACATCACTTATGATGAACGGGATCTAACAGACGTGGTCAAAATCAACGAGAGAGATAAGTTTGACATTATGAGCATGAACGGAGGAGTCCTGCGACCCACAGCCATTGGCACGTTAAAATTGGCACCGTCTTGCCGTCCGAACGCCACAGTCACAATTAACAATGTTTACGTGGTACCGAGCAGCTATGTAAAGGTGATATCCGTTGCATCATTGGGCGAAAATGGAGGAAAAATTAGTTTTGGGGACCAATTGGTGTACGTGTGCATATGTGACAGAGTGGTGCTGTCGGGGTGCCGGAAGGGATATTTGTACAAGTTGGAATGCGAAGTGGTATCCGCCATCAAGCAAGAGTGCGGATTTGTCGGCATGGCTCACGCCAGGCCAGTGGATGAAGCAAAATCATTATAGCATCAAAATGTTGGACAAGCTAGGCAAGGCGGTTCACAGAAAGCAGTCCGGCAGGGGGTGGTATCAGGCATTGACCCCAAGACCCGAGTACTGCATTCGCCCGGCACAAACAGGACAATTATGGTGCCCAGAAACAGGCATGAACCATGCAAGCCATCAGAGCACTGAGAGGACGGCATGTGCAAGCAGGGATGCGAAATTGCCTTGCAAGATTACATGAGAAGAGGGTTTGTGGGTGTGACTCAAACAGGGCACACACAACAAACGAAGGAGGAATGGAACAGGAGATATGGAAGGGTCGAAGTAGGAAGCTTGAAGGAATTGATTAAGGATGGATTGAAGGGGATCAACGTGAAGTCGAGTAAGGCATCCACGTCTGCTAAGTGTGGGTAACGCCCATTGTCACCCCGGCTTGCTGTGAGCCAGCTGTGAAATGTAAAACTGCTTGTGCAATTGCTTTATCAATAACCCTTTTAGTTTTTCATCGTTTTAAAGTTCTTCTCTTTTGTGTATTTCTCTTATTGCATTGCATTTCAGTTGCTTATACTCAATTTAAAGGAGTTTCATATGGCCATTGACTATTTCTTCACATGACAATTTAAGTCTAAACGTCTAAACAGAAATCGTAATGGTGAAACTGCTTCTCATCATTTACCCTGCTTTTCAAAGTTTTGAAGTTGTTGTTTAGCATATTGACTCTTTTGTGTGTTTTACTCATTGCAATGTCTTTGAGTTGCTTGTTTTAAATGTGGGCACTCTTTTGTGATAACACGATTTCAATCTGGCCGATGATTATTGCTCTTTAGATGAATGTTTAAATTTTCGTCAGTACATAAATCATAATGCTGCCGGCTGAATAAGCCTTTGAACATTTTGCCACTCTTGTTTGTTTCATTGCATTTTTGTATCATATTCTAATTTATTTTTTATCATTTCCACTTTTTGTAATACAAATTTTTGACTATTGGTGTTGGAATGTGAAGAGCACTCATATACGAACGAATGATTCCCGAGCGCACGAGTAAGAGCAACACTCATATACGAATGAATGACAGAGCAAGTAATACGGCCCATTGAGGGGCTTTGCTGGCTTTTACACAAAGTCAAGACCATAATGCTCGAAAACGTTCAGGACTATCACCTGGCTGCGGTGAATGCAAAAGGAGGCTGGGACAGGATCGGAGCTTTTTTTGCCGCCAATAGTGATGCATGAAATTCACAACTTATTGCAGAGATATATGTTAAAGTCAGCAAAGCGCCCGGCCCCTCGTGGGCCGTATTACTTGCTCTGTCATTCATACGTATATGAGTGTTGCTCACTCTTAACACGCCCCCGTGAGCGACACTCCGTTAGTCCTCACGCTTTCCCCATGGCTGCCTCGTCCCGGCCTCCCTGCCCTGGTCAACAGCCAGCGGGATTCGAACCGGCGACCTCTCAACCAGCCGCGCACATGCGCTCGGGGCTCATAACCTGTTAAAGTCAGCAAAGCGCCCGGCCCCTCGTGGGCCGTATTACTTGCTCTGTCATTCATACGTATATGAGTGTTGCTCACTCTTAACAATATATGCGTTGAAAATGAAACAAGACGAAGCGCTGCCGATCTATTTGGCGCAAGTTAGGAAAATTCCTTACAAATGTTCACGGACATGGTGCAGGCAGGTCAGCCAGTAACTGAGAGGGAGATAACCTGCTGGTAGGACATACAAATAGGTTTGGAATGATAGTTACAACTCTGAAAGTATCAGGTTAAGCGTTGTTGGAATGTGAGCAACACTAATATACGAATGAATGTCAGAGCTAGTTATACGGCCCAGGGAGGGGCGCTTTGCTGACTTTTCACAGGTTATGTGCCCCGAGCGCAAGTACGCGGCTGTGGACCAGGGCAGGGTTGCAGGGACGAGGCAGTAAGGGGTAGATCGTGAGAATCGACGGAGTGTCACTCACGGGGGGTGTTGGAATGTGAGCGAATCTCGTATATAAAAGACTGTCAGAGCAAGTAATACGTTCCAGTGAGGGGCCGGCCGCTTTGCTGACTTAGACAAGAGTGAGCGCCCAATTGCTGGCGTTCGAAAGGCGGATGGATGTAGGAAACCCGAAAAGCGAGTCAGTCGCGTTTGTGGGCACAGGACGAGGCGGTGCGTGGAGCAATTGACAGAGCAATTGTGGTGGAGGATATAGGCGTGAATGGGTGCACAGGCGATTCGGCGGTAGCCGATTTCCAGGTTGGAAAGGCAAAATATTCGGGCGTGACCCACAAAGGGGCTCGTTGTGTTGGCCAATATGGCCGGACACATCCTTAACGTGGTCACCGCCGGAGTTTCAAGAGAGATCCAAATTCAATTCACAGCAGTCGCAATACCATCGTCGTGAAGATGAATGGACAGGTGACAGACGCAACATTGCAAGCAGCAGCATGCCACCAAGGTCAGCGGGAAGGCAAATGCAAAGTAACAGCGAATATCACACTGCAAAAAGTCGACCAATGACAGAACAAGAAAGGAATCAAGGGCGACGTGGTGATGCAGGAGGCCGCAGGATGGATCACCCAGATAACTATGCATTTGTGGGGTCACAGCACAGCAAGGTGCAAGGATGGTGCATGGACTCAGGAGCAGCTCACCACATCACTTATGATGAACGGGATCTAACAGACGTGGTCAAAATCAACGAGAGAGATAAGTTTGACATTATGAGCATGAACGGAGGAGTCATGCGACCCACAGCCATTGGCACGTTAAAATTGGCACCGTCTTGCCGTCCGAACGCCACAGTCACAATTAACAATGTTTACGTGGTACCGAGCAGCTATGTAAAGGTGATATCCGTTGCATCATTGGGCGAAAATGGAGGAAAAATTAGTTTTGGGGACCAATTGGTGTACGTGTGCATATGTGACAGAGTGGTGCTGTCGGGGTGCCGGAAGGGATATTTGTACAAGTTGGAATGCGAAGTGGTATCCGCCATCAAGCAAGAGTGCGGATTTGTCGGCATGGCTCACGCCAGGCCAGTGGATGAAGCAAAATCATTATAGCATCAAAATGTTGGACAAGCTAGGCAAGGCGGTTCACAGAAAGCAGTCCGGCAGGGGGTGGTATCAGGCATTGACCCCAAGACCCGAGTACTGCATTCGCCCGGCACAAACAGGACAATTATGGTGCCCAGAAACAGGCATGAACCATGCAAGCCATCAGAGCACTGAGAGGACGGCATGTGCAAGCAGGGATGCGAAATTGCCTTGCAAGATTACATGAGAAGAGGGTTTGTGGGTGTGACTCAAACAGGGCACACACAACAAACGAAGGAGGAATGGAACAGGAGATATGGAAGGGTCGAAGTAGGAAGCTTGAAGGAATTGATTAAGGATGGATTGAAGGGGATCAACGTGAAGTCGAGTAAGGCATCCACGTCTGCTAAGTGTGGGTAACGCCCATTGTCACCCCGGCTTGCTGTGAGCCAGCTGTGAAATGTAAAACTGCTTGTGCAATTGCTTTATCAATAACCCTTTTAGTTTTTCATCGTTTTAAAGTTCTTCTCTTTTGTGTATTTCTCTTATTGCATTGCATTTCAGTTGCTTATACTCAATTTAAAGGAGTTTCATATGGCCATTGACTATTTCTTCACATGACAATTTAAGTCTAAACGTCTAAACAGAAATCGTAATGGTGAAACTGCTTCTCATCATTTACCCTGCTTTTCAAAGTTTTGAAGTTGTTGTTTAGCATATTGACTCTTTTGTGTGTTTTACTCATTGCAATGTCTTTGAGTTGCTTGTTTTAAATGTGGGCACTCTTTTGTGATAACACGATTTCAATCTGGCCGATGATTATTGCTCTTTAGATGAATGTTTAAATTTTCGTCAGTACATAAATCATAATGCTGCCGGCTGAATAAGCCTTTGAACATTTTGCCACTCTTGTTTGTTTCATTGCATTTTTGTATCATATTCTAATTTATTTTTTATCATTTCCACTTTTTGTAATACAAATTTTTGACTATTGGTGTTGGAATGTGAAGAGCACTCATATACGAACGAATGATTCCCGAGCGCACGAGTAAGAGCAACACTCATATACGAATGAATGACAGAGCAAGTAATACGGCCCATTGAGGGGCTTTGCTGGCTTTTACACAAAGTCAAGACCATAATGCTCGAAAACGTTCAGGACTATCACCTGGCTGCGGTGAATGCAAAAGGAGGCTGGGACAGGATCGGAGCTTTTTTTGCCGCCAATAGTGATGCATGAAATTCACAACTTATTGCAGAGATATATGCGTTGAAAATGAAACAAGACGAAGCGCTGCCGATCTATTTGGCGCAAGTTAGGAAAATTCCTTACAAATGTTCACGGACATGGTGCAGGCAGGTCAGCCAGTAACTGAGAGGGAGATAACCTGCTGGTAGGACATACAAATAGGTTTGGAATGATAGTTACAACTCTGAAAGTATCAGGTTAAGCGTTGTTGGAATGTGAGCAACACTAATATACGAATGAATGTCAGAGCTAGTTATACGGCCCAGGGAGGGGCGCTTTGCTGACTTTTCACAGGTTATGTGCCCCGAGCGCAAGTACGCGGCTGTGGACCAGGGCAGGGTTGCAGGGACGAGGCAGTAAGGGGTAGATCGTGAGAATCGACGGAGTGTCACTCACGGGGGGTGTTGGAATGTGAGCGAATCTCGTATATAAAAGACTGTCAGAGCAAGTAATACGTTCCAGTGAGGGGCCGGCCGCTTTGCTGACTTAGACAAGAGTGAGCGCCCAATTGCTGGCGTTCGAAAGGCGGATGGATGTAGGAAACCCGAAAAGCGAGTCAGTCGCGTTTGTGGGCACAGGACGAGGCGGTGCGTGGAGCAATTGACAGAGCAATTGTGGTGGAGGATATAGGCGTGAATGGGTGCACAGGCGATTCGGCGGTAGCCGATTTCCAGGTTGGAAAGGCAAAATATTCGGGCGTGACCCACAAAGGGGCTCGTTGTGTTGGCCAATTTGGCCGGACACATCCTTAACGTGGTCACCGCCGGAGTTTCAAGAGAGATCCAAATTCAATTCACAGCAGTCGCAATACCATCGTCGTGAAGATGAATGGACAGGTGACAGACGCAACATTGCAAGCAGCAGCATGCCACCAAGGTCAGCGGGAAGGCAAATGCAAAGTAACAGCGAATATCACACTGCAAAAAGTCGACCAATGACAGAACAAGAAAGGAATCAAGGGCGACGTGGTGATGCAGGAGGCCGCAGGATGGATCACCCAGATAACTATGCATTTGTGGGGTCACAGCACAGCAAGGTGCAAGGATGGTGCATGGACTCAGGAGCAGCTCACCACATCACTTATGATGAACGGGATCTAACAGACGTGGTCAAAATCAACGAGAGAGATAAGTTTGACATTATGAGCATGAACGGAGGAGTCATGCGACCCACAGCCATTGGCACGTTAAAATTGGCACCGTCTTGCCGTCCGAACGCCACAGTCACAATTAACAATGTTTACGTGGTACCGAGCAGCTATGTAAAGGTGATATCCGTTGCATCATTGGGCGAAAATGGAGGAAAAATTAGTTTTGGGGACCAATTGGTGTACGTGTGCATATGTGACAGAGTGGTGCTGTCGGGGTGCCGGAAGGGATATTTGTACAAGTTGGAATGCGAAGTGGTATCCGCCATCAAGCAAGAGTGCGGATTTGTCGGCATGGCTCACGCCAGGCCAGTGGATGAAGCAAAATCATTATAGCATCAAAATGTTGGACAAGCTAGGCAAGGCGGTTCACAGAAAGCAGTCCGGCAGGGGGTGGTATCAGGCATTGACCCCAAGACCCGAGTACTGCATTCGCCCGGCACAAACAGGACAATTATGGTGCCCAGAAACAGGCATGAACCATGCAAGCCATCAGAGCACTGAGAGGACGGCATGTGCAAGCAGGGATGCGAAATTGCCTTGCAAGATTACATGAGAAGAGGGTTTGTGGGTGTGACTCAAACAGGGCACACACAACAAACGAAGGAGGAATGGAACAGGAGATATGGAAGGGTCGAAGTAGGAAGCTTGAAGGAATTGATTAAGGATGGATTGAAGGGGATCAACGTGAAGTCGAGTAAGGCATCCACGTCTGCTAAGTGTGGGTAACGCCCATTGTCACCCCGGCTTGCTGTGAGCCAGCTGTGAAATGTAAAACTGCTTGTGCAATTGCTTTATCAATAACCCTTTTAGTTTTTCATCGTTTTAAAGTTCTTCTCTTTTGTGTATTTCTCTTATTGCATTGCATTTCAGTTGCTTATTCTCAATTTAAAGGAGTTTCATATGGCCATTGACTATTTCTTCACATGACAATTTAAGTCTAAACGTCTAAACAGAAATCGTAATGGTGAAACTGCTTCTCATCATTTACCCTGCTTTTCAAAGTTTTGAAGTTGTTGTTTAGCATATTGACTCTTTTGTGTGTTTTACTCATTGCAATGTCTTTGAGTTGCTTGTTTTAAATGTGGGCACTCTTTTGTGATAACACGATTTCAATCTGGCCGATGATTATTGCTCTTTAGATGAATGTTTAAATTTTCGTCAGTACATAAATCATAATGCTGCCGGCTGAATAAGCCTTTGAACATTTTGCCACTCTTGTTTGTTTCATTGCATTTTTGTATCATATTCTAATTTATTTTTTATCATTTCCACTTTTTGTAATACAAATTTTTGACTATTGGTGTTGGAATGTGAAGAGCACTCATATACGAACGAATGATTCCCGAGCGCACGAGTAAGAGCAACACTCATATACGAATGAATGACAGAGCAAGTAATACGGCCCATTGAGGGGCTTTGCTGGCTTTTACACAAAGTCAAGACCATAATGCTCGAAAACGTTCAGGACTATCACCTGGCTGCGGTGAATGCAAAAGGAGGCTGGGACAGGATCGGAGCTTTTTTTGCCGCCAATAGTGATGCATGAAATTCACAACTTATTGCAGAGATATATGCGTTGAAAATGAAACAAGACGAAGCGCTGCCGATCTATTTGGCGCAAGTTAGGAAAATTCCTTACAAATGTTCACGGACATGGTGCAGGCAGGTCAGCCAGTAACTGAGAGGGAGATAACCTGCTGGTAGGACATACAAATAGGTTTGGAATGATAGTTACAACTCTGAAAGTATCAGGTTAAGCGTTGTTGGAATGTGAGCAACACTAATATACGAATGAATGTCAGAGCTAGTTATACGGCCCAGGGAGGGGCGCTTTGCTGACTTTTCACAGGTTATGTGCCCCGAGCGCAAGTACGCGGCTGTGGACCAGGGCAGGGTTGCAGGGACGAGGCAGTAAGGGGTAGATCGTGAGAATCGACGGAGTGTCACTCACGGGGGGTGTTGGAATGTGAGCGAATCTCGTATATAAAAGACTGTCAGAGCAAGTAATACGTTCCAGTGAGGGGCCGGCCGCTTTGCTGACTTAGACAAGAGTGAGCGCCCAATTGCTGGCGTTCGAAAGGCGGATGGATGTAGGAAACCCGAAAAGCGAGTCAGTCGCGTTTGTGGGCACAGGACGAGGCGGTGCGTGGAGCAATTGACAGAGCAATTGTGGTGGAGGATATAGGCGTGAATGGGTGCACAGGCGATTCGGCGGTAGCCGATTTCCAGGTTGGAAAGGCAAAATATTCGGGCGTGACCCACAAAGGGGCTCGTTGTGTTGGCCAATTTGGCCGGACACATCCTTAACGTGGTCACCGCCGGAGTTTCAAGAGAGATCCAAATTCAATTCACAGCAGTCGCAATACCATCGTCGTGAAGATGAATGGACAGGTGACAGACGCAACATTGCAAGCAGCAGCATGCCACCAAGGTCAGCGGGAAGGCAAATGCAAAGTAACAGCGAATATCACACTGCAAAAAGTCGACCAATGACAGAACAAGAAAGGAATCAAGGGCGACGTGGTGATGCAGGAGGCCGCAGGATGGATCACCCAGATAACTATGCATTTGTGGGGTCACAGCACAGCAAGGTGCAAGGATGGTGCATGGACTCAGGAGCAGCTCACCACATCACTTATGATGAACGGGATCTAACAGACGTGGTCAAAATCAACGAGAGAGATAAGTTTGACATTATGAGCATGAACGGAGGAGTCATGCGACCCACAGCCATTGGCACGTTAAAATTGGCACCGTCTTGCCGTCCGAACGCCACAGTCACAATTAACAATGTTTACGTGGTACCGAGCAGCTATGTAAAGGTGATATCCGTTGCATCATTGGGCGAAAATGGAGGAAAAATTAGTTTTGGGGACCAATTGGTGTACGTGTGCATATGTGACAGAGTGGTGCTGTCGGGGTGCCGGAAGGGATATTTGTACAAGTTGGAATGCGAAGTGGTATCCGCCATCAAGCAAGAGTGCGGATTTGTCGGCATGGCTCACGCCAGGCCAGTGGATGAAGCAAAATCATTATAGCATCAAAATGTTGGACAAGCTAGGCAAGGCGGTTCACAGAAAGCAGTCCGGCAGGGGGTGGTATCAGGCATTGACCCCAAGACCCGAGTACTGCATTCGCCCGGCACAAACAGGACAATTATGGTGCCCAGAAACAGGCATGAACCATGCAAGCCATCAGAGCACTGAGAGGACGGCATGTGCAAGCAGGGATGCGAAATTGCCTTGCAAGATTACATGAGAAGAGGGTTTGTGGGTGTGACTCAAACAGGGCACACACAACAAACGAAGGAGGAATGGAACAGGAGATATGGAAGGGTCGAAGTAGGAAGCTTGAAGGAATTGATTAAGGATGGATTGAAGGGGATCAACGTGAAGTCGAGTAAGGCATCCACGTCTGCTAAGTGTGGGTAACGCCCATTGTCACCCCGGCTTGCTGTGAGCCAGCTGTGAAATGTAAAACTGCTTGTGCAATTGCTTTATCAATAACCCTTTTAGTTTTTCATCGTTTTAAAGTTCTTCTCTTTTGTGTATTTCTCTTATTGCATTGCATTTCAGTTGCTTATACTCAATTTAAAGGAGTTTCATATGGCCATTGACTATTTCTTCACATGACAATTTAAGTCTAAACGTCTAAACAGAAATCGTAATGGTGAAACTGCTTCTCATCATTTACCCTGCTTTTCAAAGTTTTGAAGTTGTTGTTTAGCATATTGACTCTTTTGTGTGTTTTACTCATTGCAATGTCTTTGAGTTGCTTGTTTTAAATGTGGGCACTCTTTTGTGATAACACGATTTCAATCTGGCCGATGATTATTGCTCTTTAGATGAATGTTTAAATTTTCGTCAGTACATAAATCATAATGCTGCCGGCTGAATAAGCCTTTGAACATTTTGCCACTCTTGTTTGTTTCATTGCATTTTTGTATCATATTCTAATTTATTTTTTATCATTTCCACTTTTTGTAATACAAATTTTTGACTATTGGTGTTGGAATGTGAAGAGCACTCATATACGAACGAATGATTCCCGAGCGCACGAGTAAGAGCAACACTCATATACGAATGAATGACAGAGCAAGTAATACGGCCCATTGAGGGGCTTTGCTGGCTTTTACACAAAGTCAAGACCATAATGCTCGAAAACGTTCAGGACTATCACCTGGCTGCGGTGAATGCAAAAGGAGGCTGGGACAGGATCGGAGCTTTTTTTGCCGCCAATAGTGATGCATGAAATTCACAACTTATTGCAGAGATATATGCGTTGAAAATGAAACAAGACGAAGCGCTGCCGATCTATTTGGCGCAAGTTAGGAAAATTCCTTACAAATGTTCACGGACATGGTGCAGGCAGGTCAGCCAGTAACTGAGAGGGAGATAACCTGCTGGTAGGACATACAAATAGGTTTGGAATGATAGTTACAACTCTGAAAGTATCAGGTTAAGCGTTGTTGGAATGTGAGCAACACTAATATACGAATGAATGTCAGAGCTAGTTATACGGCCCAGGGAGGGGCGCTTTGCTGACTTTTCACAGGTTATGTGCCCCGAGCGCAAGTACGCGGCTGTGGACCAGGGCAGGGTTGCAGGGACGAGGCAGTAAGGGGTAGATCGTGAGAATCGACGGAGTGTCACTCACGGGGGGTGTTGGAATGTGAGCGAATCTCGTATATAAAAGACTGTCAGAGCAAGTAATACGTTCCAGTGAGGGGCCGGCCGCTTTGCTGACTTAGACAAGAGTGAGCGCCCAATTGCTGGCGTTCGAAAGGCGGATGGATGTAGGAAACCCGAAAAGCGAGTCAGTCGCGTTTGTGGGCACAGGACGAGGCGGTGCGTGGAGCAATTGACAGAGCAATTGTGGTGGAGGATATAGGCGTGAATGGGTGCACAGGCGATTCGGCGGTAGCCGATTTCCAGGTTGGAAAGGCAAAATATTCGGGCGTGACCCACAAAGGGGCTCGTTGTGTTGGCCAATATGGCCGGACACATCCTTCACGTGGTCACCGCCGGAGTTTCAAGAGAGATCCAAATTCAATTCACAGCAGTCGCAATACCATCGTCGTGAAGATGAATGGACAGGTGACAGACGCAACATTGCAAGCAGCAGCATGCCACCAAGGTCAGCGGGAAGGCAAATGCAAAGTAACAGCGAATATCACACTGCAAAAAGTCGACCAATGACAGAACAAGAAAGGAATCAAGGGCGACGTGGTGATGCAGGAGGCCGCAGGATGGATCACCCAGATAACTATGCATTTGTGGGGTCACAGCACAGCAAGGTGCAAGGATGGTGCATGGACTCAGGAGCAGCTCACCACATCACTTATGATGAACGGGATCTAACAGACGTGGTCAAAATCAACGAGAGAGATAAGTTTGACATTATGAGCATGAACGGAGGAGTCATGCGACCCACAGCCATTGGCACGTTAAAATTGGCACCGTCTTGCCGTCCGAACGCCACAGTCACAATTAACAATGTTTACGTGGTACCGAGCAGCTATGTAAAGGTGATATCCGTTGCATCATTGGGCGAAAATGGAGGAAAAATTAGTTTTGGGGACCAATTGGTGTACGTGTGCATATGTGACAGAGTGGTGCTGTCGGGGTGCCGGAAGGGATATTTGTACAAGTTGGAATGCGAAGTGGTATCCGCCATCAAGCAAGAGTGCGGATTTGTCGGCATGGCTCACGCCAGGCCAGTGGATGAAGCAAAATCATTATAGCATCAAAATGTTGGACAAGCTAGGCAAGGCGGTTCACAGAAAGCAGTCCGGCAGGGGGTGGTATCAGGCATTGACCCCAAGACCCGAGTACTGCATTCGCCCGGCACAAACAGGACAATTATGGTGCCCAGAAACAGGCATGAACCATGCAAGCCATCAGAGCACTGAGAGGACGGCATGTGCAAGCAGGGATGCGAAATTGCCTTGCAAGATTACATGAGAAGAGGGTTTGTGGGTGTGACTCAAACAGGGCACACACAACAAACGAAGGAGGAATGGAACAGGAGATATGGAAGGGTCGAAGTAGGAAGCTTGAAGGAATTGATTAAGGATGGATTGAAGGGGATCAACGTGAAGTCGAGTAAGGCATCCACGTCTGCTAAGTGTGGGTAACGCCCATTGTCACCCCGGCTTGCTGTGAGCCAGCTGTGAAATGTAAAACTGCTTGTGCAATTGCTTTATCAATAACCCTTTTAGTTTTTCATCGTTTTAAAGTTCTTCTCTTTTGTGTATTTCTCTTATTGCATTGCATTTCAGTTGCTTATACTCAATTTAAAGGAGTTTCATATGGCCATTGACTATTTCTTCACATGACAATTTAAGTCTAAACGTCTAAACAGAAATCGTAATGGTGAAACTGCTTCTCATCATTTACCCTGCTTTTCAAAGTTTTGAAGTTGTTGTTTAGCATATTGACTCTTTTGTGTGTTTTACTCATTGCAATGTATTTGAGTTGCTTGTTTTAAATGTGGGCACTCTTTTGTGATAACACGATTTCAATCTGGCCGATGATTATTGCTCTTTAGATGAATGTTTAAATTTTCGTCAGTACATAAATCATAATGCTGCCGGCTGAATAAGCCTTTGAACATTTTGCCACTCTTGTTTGTTTCATTGCATTTTTGTATCATATTCTAATTTATTTTTTATCATTTCCACTTTTTGTAATACAAATTTTTGACTATTGGTGTTGGAATGTGAAGAGCACTCATATACGAACGAATGATTCCCGAGCGCACGAGTAAGAGCAACACTCATATACGAATGAATGACAGAGCAAGTAATACGGCCCATTGAGGGGCTTTGCTGGCTTTTACACAAAGTCAAGACCATAATGCTCGAAAACGTTCAGGACTATCACCTGGCTGCGGTGAATGCAAAAGGAGGCTGGGACAGGATCGGAGCTTTTTTTGCCGCCAATAGTGATGCATGAAATTCACAACTTATTGCAGAGATATATGCGTTGAAAATGAAACAAGACGAAGCGCTGCCGATCTATTTGGCGCAAGTTAGGAAAATTCCTTACAAATGTTCACGGACATGGTGCAGGCAGGTCAGCCAGTAACTGAGAGGGAGATAACCTGCTGGTAGGACATACAAATAGGTTTGGAATGATAGTTACAACTCTGAAAGTATCAGGTTAAGCGTTGTTGGAATGTGAGCAACACTAATATACGAATGAATGTCAGAGCTAGTTATACGGCCCAGGGAGGGGCGCTTTGCTGACTTTTCACAGGTTATGTGCCCCGAGCGCAAGTACGCGGCTGTGGACCAGGGCAGGGTTGCAGGGACGAGGCAGTAAGGGGTAGATCGTGAGAATCGACGGAGTGTCACTCACGGGGGGTGTTGGAATGTGAGCGAATCTCGTATATAAAAGACTGTCAGAGCAAGTAATACGTTCCAGTGAGGGGCCGGCCGCTTTGCTGACTTAGACAAGAGTGAGCGCCCAATTGCTGGCGTTCGAAAGGCGGATGGATGTAGGAAACCCGAAAAGCGAGTCAGTCGCGTTTGTGGGCACAGGACGAGGCGGTGCGTGGAGCAATTGACAGAGCAATTGTGGTGGAGGATATAGGCGTGAATGGGTGCACAGGCGATTCGGCGGTAGCCGATTTCCAGGTTGGAAAGGCAAAATATTCGGGCGTGACCCACAAAGGGGCTCGTTGTGTTGGCCAATATGGCCGGACACATCCTTAACGTGGTCACCGCCGGAGTTTCAAGAGAGATCCAAATTCAATTCACAGCAGTCGCAATACCATCATCGTGAAGATGAATGGACAGGTGACAGACGCAACATTGCAAGCAGCAGCATGCCACCAAGGTCAGCGGGAAGGCAAATGCAAAGTAACAGCGAATATCACACTGCAAAAAGTCGACCAATGACAGAACAAGAAAGGAATCAAGGGCGACGTGGTGATGCAGGAGGCCGCAGGATGGATCACCCAGATAACTATGCATTTGTGGGGTCACAGCACAGCAAGGTGCAAGGATGGTGCATGGACTCAGGAGCAGCTCACCACATCACTTATGATGAACGGGATCTAACAGACGTGGTCAAAATCAACGAGAGAGATAAGTTTGACATTATGAGCATGAACGGAGGAGTCATGCGACCCACAGCCATTGGCACGTTAAAATTGGCACCGTCTTGCCGTCCGAACGCCACAGTCACAATTAACAATGTTTACGTGGTACCGAGCAGCTATGTAAAGGTGATATCCGTTGCATCATTGGGCGAAAATGGAGGAAAAATTAGTTTTGGGGACCAATTGGTGTACGTGTGCATATGTGACAGAGTGGTGCTGTCGGGGTGCCGGAAGGGATATTTGTACAAGTTGGAATGCGAAGTGGTATCCGCCATCAAGCAAGAGTGCGGATTTGTCGGCATGGCTCACGCCAGGCCAGTGGATGAAGCAAAATCATTATAGCATCAAAATGTTGGACAAGCTAGGCAAGGCGGTTCACAGAAAGCAGTCCGGCAGGGGGTGGTATCAGGCATTGACCCCAAGACCCGAGTACTGCATTCGCCCGGCACAAACAGGACAATTATGGTGCCCAGAAACAGGCATGAACCATGCAAGCCATCAGAGCACTGAGAGGACGGCATGTGCAAGCAGGGATGCGAAATTGCCTTGCAAGATTACATGAGAAGAGGGTTTGTGGGTGTGACTCAAACAGGGCACACACAACAAACGAAGGAGGAATGGAACAGGAGATATGGAAGGGTCGAAGTAGGAAGCTTGAAGGAATTGATTAAGGATGGATTGAAGGGGATCAACGTGAAGTCGAGTAAGGCATCCACGTCTGCTAAGTGTGGGTAACGCCCATTGTCACCCCGGCTTGCTGTGAGCCAGCTGTGAAATGTAAAACTGCTTGTGCAATTGCTTTATCAATAACCCTTTTAGTTTTTCATCGTTTTAAAGTTCTTCTCTTTTGTGTATTTCTCTTATTGCATTGCATTTCAGTTGCTTATACTCAATTTAAAGGAGTTTCATATGGCCATTGACTATTTCTTCACATGACAATTTAAGTCTAAACGTCTAAACAGAAATCGTAATGGTGAAACTGCTTCTCATCATTTACCCTGCTTTTCAAAGTTTTGAAGTTGTTGTTTAGCATATTGACTCTTTTGTGTGTTTTACTCATTGCAATGTCTTTGAGTTGCTTGTTTTAAATGTGGGCACTCTTTTGTGATAACACGATTTCAATCTGGCCGATGATTATTGCTCTTTAGATGAATGTTTAAATTTTCGTCAGTACATAAATCATAATGCTGCCGGCTGAATAAGCCTTTGAACATTTTGCCACTCTTGTTTGTTTCATTGCATTTTTGTATCATATTCTAATTTATTTTTTATCATTTCCACTTTTTGTAATACAAATTTTTGACTATTGGTGTTGGAATGTGAAGAGCACTCATATACGAACGAATGATTCCCGAGCGCACGAGTAAGAGCAACACTCATATACGAATGAATGACAGAGCAAGTAATACGGCCCATTGAGGGGCTTTGCTGGCTTTTACACAAAGTCAAGACCATAAAACCCTAAAAAAACCCTAAAACCCTAAACCCTAAAGCTAAAACCCTAAAACCCTTAAACCCTAAAACCCTAAAAACCCTAAAACCCTAAAACCCAGGATCGGAGCTTTTTTTGCCGCCAATAGTGATAAATGAAATTCACAACTTATTGCAGAGATATATGCGTTGAAAATGAAACAAGACGAAGCGCTGCCGATCTATTTGGCGCAAGTTAGGAAAATTCCTTACAAATGTTCACGGACATGGTGCAGGCAGGTCAGCCAGTAACTGAGAGGGAGATAACCTGCTGGTAGGACATACAAATAGGTTTGGAATGATAGTTACAACTCTGAAAGTATCAGGTTAAGCGTTGTTGGAATGTGAGCAACACTAATATACGAATGAATGTCAGAGCTAGTTATACGGCCCAGGGAGGGGCGCTTTGCTGACTTTTCACAGGTTATGTGCCCCGAGCGCAAGTACGCGGCTGTGGACCAGGGCAGGGTTGCAGGGACGAGGCAGTAAGGGGTAGATCGTGAGAATCGACGGAGTGTCACTCACGGGGGGTGTTGGAATGTGAGCGAATCTCGTATATAAAAGACTGTCAGAGCAAGTAATACGTTCCAGTGAGGGGCCGGCCGCTTTGCTGACTTAGACAAGAGTGAGCGCCCAATTGCTGGCGTTCGAAAGGCGGATGGATGTAGGAAACCCGAAAAGCGAGTCAGTCGCGTTTGTGGGCACAGGACGAGGCGGTGCGTGGAGCAATTGACAGAGCAATTGTGGTGGAGGATATAGGCGTGAATGGGTGCACAGGCGATTCGGCGGTAGCCGATTTCCAGGTTGGAAAGGCAAAATATTCGGGCGTGACCCACAAAGGGGCTCGTTGTGTTGGCCAATATGGCCGGACACATCCTTAACGTGGTCACCGCCGGAGTTTCAAGAGAGATCCAAATTCAATTCACAGCAGTCGCAATACCATCGTCGTGAAGATGAATGGACAGGTGACAGACGCAACATTGCAAGCAGCAGCATGCCACCAAGGTCAGCGGGAAGGCAAATGCAAAGTAACAGCGAATATCACACTGCAAAAAGTCGACCAATGACAGAACAAGAAAGGAATCAAGGGCGACGTGGTGATGCAGGAGGCCGCAGGATGGATCACCCAGATAACTATGCATTTGTGGGGTCACAGCACAGCAAGGTGCAAGGATGGTGCATGGACTCAGGAGCAGCTCACCACATCACTTATGATGAACGGGATCTAACAGACGTGGTCAAAATCAACGAGAGAGATAAGTTTGACATTATGAGCATGAACGGAGGAGTCATGCGACCCACAGCCATTGGCACGTTAAAATTGGCACCGTCTTGCCGTCCGAACGCCACAGTCACAATTAACAATGTTTACGTGGTACCGAGCAGCTATGTAAAGGTGATATCCGTTGCATCATTGGGCGAAAATGGAGGAAAAATTAGTTTTGGGGACCAATTGGTGTACGTGTGCATATGTGACAGAGTGGTGCTGTCGGGGTGCCGGAAGGGATATTTGTACAAGTTGGAATGCGAAGTGGTATCCGCCATCAAGCAAGAGTGCGGATTTGTCGGCATGGCTCACGCCAGGCCAGTGGATGAAGCAAAATCATTATAGCATCAAAATGTTGGACAAGCTAGGCAAGGCGGTTCACAGAAAGCAGTCCGGCAGGGGGTGGTATCAGGCATTGACCCCAAGACCCGAGTACTGCATTCGCCCGGCACAAACAGGACAATTATGGTGCCCAGAAACAGGCATGAACCATGCAAGCCATCAGAGCACTGAGAGGACGGCATGTGCAAGCAGGGATGCGAAATTGCCTTGCAAGATTACATGAGAAGAGGGTTTGTGGGTGTGACTCAAACAGGGCACACACAACAAACGAAGGAGGAATGGAACAGGAGATATGGAAGGGTCGAAGTAGGAAGCTTGAAGGAATTGATTAAGGATGGATTGAAGGGGATCAACGTGAAGTCGAGTAAGGCATCCACGTCTGCTAAGTGTGGGTAACGCCCATTGTCACCCCGGCTTGCTGTGAGCCAGCTGTGAAATGTAAAACTGCTTGTGCAATTGCTTTATCAATAACCCTTTTAGTTTTTCATCGTTTTAAAGTTCTTCTCTTTTGTGTATTTCTCTTATTGCATTGCATTTCAGTTGCTTATACTCAATTTAAAGGAGTTTCATATGGCCATTGACTATTTCTTCACATGACAATTTAAGTCTAAACGTCTAAACAGAAATCGTAATGGTGAAACTGCTTCTCATCATTTACCCTGCTTTTCAAAGTTTTGAAGTTGTTGTTTAGCATATTGACTCTTTTGTGTGTTTTACTCATTGCAATGTCTTTGAGTTGCTTGTTTTAAATGTGGGCACTCTTTTGTGATAACACGATTTCAATCTGGCCGATGATTATTGCTGTTTAGATGAATGTTTAAATTTTCGTCAGTACATAAATCATAATGCTGCCGGCTGAATAAGCCTTTGAACATTTTGCCACTCTTGTTTGTTTCATTGCATTTTTGTATCATATTCTAATTTATTTTTTATCATTTCCACTTTTTGTAATACAAATTTTTGACTATTGGTGTTGGAATGTGAAGAGCACTCATATACGAACGAATGATTCCCGAGCGCACGAGTAAGAGCAACACTCATATACGAATGAATGACAGAGCAAGTAATACGGCCCATTGAGGGGCTTTGCTGGCTTTTTGTAGTATCCTGGGGTATCTACGGGCAGTGTCAAAGGATCCTGGACCTTAGATGGTCATCCTTCCGATCGGGCCTTTGTTGGCCGACACAACAGAGATACAACATTGGTATCGAGCAGGTTGTCCGGGTTCGAATCCCCCCACCTACGGGATGGTGAGGGCGGTTCTGACTGGTAGATGGCTTGGGAAACCGTCACCAGGCCGTGAGGGATCGAATCGTCTGACTACAGACTAGGGTGAGGGCTGGCCCTTAGACTGTAGGATGCGAGGACGCACCCTATCTGAGGGGGAATACTTGTAGTATCCTGGGGTATCTACGGGCAGTGTCAAAGGATCCTGGACCTTAGATGGTCATCCTTCCGATCGGGCCTTTGTTGGCCGACACAACAGAGATACAACACTTTTACACAAAGTCAAGACCATAATGCTCGAAAACGTTCAGGACTATCACCTTGCTGCGGTGAATGCAAAAGGAGGCTGGGACAGGATCGGAGCTTTTTTTGCCGCCAATAGTGATAAATGAAATTCACAACTTATTGCAGAGATATATGCGTTGAAAATGAAACAAGACGAAGCGCTGCCGATCTATTTGGCGCAAGTTAGGAAAATTCCTTACAAATGTTCACGGACATGGTGCAGGCAGGTCAGCCAGTAACTGAGAGGGAGATAACCTGCTGGTAGGACATACAAATAGGTTTGGAATGATAGTTACAACTCTGAAAGTATCAGGTTAAGCGTTGTTGGAATGTGAGCAACACTAATATACGAATGAATGTCAGAGCTAGTTATACGGCCCAGGGAGGGGCGCTTTGCTGACTTTTCACAGGTTATGTGCCCCGAGCGCAAGTACGCGGCTGTGGACCAGGGCAGGGTTGCAGGGACGAGGCAGTAAGGGGTAGATCGTGAGAATCGACGGAGTGTCACTCACGGGGGGTGTTGGAATGTGAGCGAATCTCGTATATAAAAGACTGTCAGAGCAAGTAATACGTTCCAGTGAGGGGCCGGCCGCTTTGCTGACTTAGACAAGAGTGAGCGCCCAATTGCTGGCGTTCGAAAGGCGGATGGATGTAGGAAACCCGAAAAGCGAGTCAGTCGCGTTTGTGGGCACAGGACGAGGCGGTGCGTGGAGCAATTGACAGAGCAATTGTGGTGGAGGATATAGGCGTGAATGGGTGCACAGGCGATTCGGCGGTAGCCGATTTCCAGGTTGGAAAGGCAAAATATTCGGGCGTGACCCACAAAGGGGCTCGTTGTGTTGGCCAATATGGCCGGACACATCCTTAACGTGGTCACCGCCGGAGTTTCAAGAGAGATCCAAATTCAATTCACAGCAGTCGCAATACCATCGTCGTGAAGATGAATGGACAGGTGACAGACGCAACATTGCAAGCAGCAGCATGCCACCAAGGTCAGCGGGAAGGCAAATGCAAAGTAACAGCGAATATCACACTGCAAAAAGTCGACCAATGACAGAACAAGAAAGGAATCAAGGGCGACGTGGTGATGCAGGAGGCCGCAGGATGGATCACCCAGATAACTATGCATTTGTGGGGTCACAGCACAGCAAGGTGCAAGGATGGTGCATGGACTCAGGAGCAGCTCACCACATCACTTATGATGAACGGGATCTAACAGACGTGGTCAAAATCAACGAGAGAGATAAGTTTGACATTATGAGCATGAACGGAGGAGTCATGCGACCCACAGCCATTGGCACGTTAAAATTGGCACCGTCTTGCCGTCCGAACGCCACAGTCACAATTAACAATGTTTACGTGGTACCGAGCAGCTATGTAAAGGTGATATCCGTTGCATCATTGGGCGAAAATGGAGGAAAAATTAGTTTTGGGGACCAATTGGTGTACGTGTGCATATGTGACAGAGTGGTGCTGTCGGGGTGCCGGAAGGGATATTTGTACAAGTTGGAATGCGAAGTGGTATCCGCCATCAAGCAAGAGTGCGGATTTGTCGGCATGGCTCACGCCAGGCCAGTGGATGAAGCAAAATCATTATAGCATCAAAATGTTGGACAAGCTAGGCAAGGCGGTTCACAGAAAGCAGTCCGGCAGGGGGTGGTATCAGGCATTGACCCCAAGACCCGAGTACTGCATTCGCCCGGCACAAACAGGACAATTATGGTGCCCAGAAACAGGCATGAACCATGCAAGCCATCAGAGCACTGAGAGGACGGCATGTGCAAGCAGGGATGCGAAATTGCCTTGCAAGATTACATGAGAAGAGGGTTTGTGGGTGTGACTCAAACAGGGCACACACAACAAACGAAGGAGGAATGGAACAGGAGATATGGAAGGGTCGAAGTAGGAAGCTTGAAGGAATTGATTAAGGATGGATTGAAGGGGATCAACGTGAAGTCGAGTAAGGCATCCACGTCTGCTAAGTGTGGGTAACGCCCATTGTCACCCCGGCTTGCTGTGAGCCAGCTGTGAAATGTAAAACTGCTTGTGCAATTGCTTTATCAATAACCCTTTTAGTTTTTCATCGTTTTAAAGTTCTTCTCTTTTGTGTATTTCTCTTATTGCATTGCATTTCAGTTGCTTATACTCAATTTAAAGGAGTTTCATATGGCCATTGACTATTTCTTCACATGACAATTTAAGTCTAAACGTCTAAACAGAAATCGTAATGGTGAAACTGCTTCTCATCATTTACCCTGCTTTTCAAAGTTTTGAAGTTGTTGTTTAGCATATTGACTCTTTTGTGTGTTTTACTCATTGCAATGTCTTTGAGTTGCTTGTTTTAAATGTGGGCACTCTTTTGTGATAACACGATTTCAATCTGGCCGATGATTATTGCTCTTTAGATGAATGTTTAAATTTTCGTCAGTACATAAATCATAATGCTGCCGGCTGAATAAGCCTTTGAACATTTTGCCACTCTTGTTTGTTTCATTGCATTTTTGTATCATATTCTAATTTATTTTTTATCATTTCCACTTTTTGTAATACAAATTTTTGACTATTGGTGTTGGAATGTGAAGAGCACTCATATACGAACGAATGATTCCCGAGCGCACGAGTAAGAGCAACACTCATATACGAATGAATGACAGAGCAAGTAATACGGCCCATTGAGGGGCTTTGCTGGCTTTTACACAAAGTCAAGACCATAATGCTCGAAAACGTTCAGGACTATCACCTGGCTGCGGTGAATGCAAAAGGAGGCTGGGACAGGATCGGAGCTTTTTTTGCCGCCAATAGTGATAAATGAAATTCACAACTTATTGCAGAGATATATGCGTTGAAAATGAAACAAGACGAAGCGCTGCCGATCTATTTGGCGCAAGTTAGGAAAATTCCTTACAAATGTTCACGGACATGGTGCAGGCAGGTCAGCCAGTAACTGAGAGGGAGATAACCTGCTGGTAGGACATACAAATAGGTTTGGAATGATAGTTACAACTCTGAAAGTATCAGGTTAAGCGTTGTTGGAATGTGAGCAACACTAATATACGAATGAATGTCAGAGCTAGTTATACGGCCCAGGGAGGGGCGCTTTGCTGACTTTTCACAGGTTATGTGCCCCGAGCGCAAGTACGCGGCTGTGGACCAGGGCAGGGTTGCAGGGACGAGGCAGTAAGGGGTAGATCGTGAGAATCGACGGAGTGTCACTCACGGGGGGTGTTGGAATGTGAGCGAATCTCGCATATAAAAGACTGTCAGAGCAAGTAATACGTTCCAGTGAGGGGCCGGCCGCTTTGCTGACTTAGACAAGAGTGAGCGCCCAATTGCTGGCGTTCGAAAGGCGGATGGATGTAGGAAACCCGAAAAGCGAGTCAGTCGCGTTTGTGGGCACAGGACGAGGCGGTGCGTGGAGCAATTGACAGAGCAATTGTGGTGGAGGATATAGGCGTGAATGGGTGCACAGGCGATTCGGCGGTAGCCGATTTCCAGGTTGGAAAGGCAAAATATTCGGGCGTGACCCACAAAGGGGCTCGTTGTGTTGGCCAATATGGCCGGACACATCCTTAACGTGGTCACCGCCGGAGTTTCAAGAGAGATCCAAATTCAATTCACAGCAGTCGCAATACCATCGTCGTGAAGATGAATGGACAGGTGACAGACGCAACATTGCAAGCAGCAGCATGCCACCAAGGTCAGCGGGAAGGCAAATGCAAAGTAACAGCGAATATCACACTGCAAAAAGTCGACCAATGACAGAACAAGAAAGGAATCAAGGGCGACGTGGTGATGCAGGAGGCCGCAGGATGGATCACCCAGATAACTATGCATTTGTGGGGTCACAGCACAGCAAGGTGCAAGGATGGTGCATGGACTCAGGAGCAGCTCACCACATCACTTATGATGAACGGGATCTAACAGACGTGGTCAAAATCAACGAGAGAGATAAGTTTGACATTATGAGCATGAACGGAGGAGTCATGCGACCCACAGCCATTGGCACGTTAAAATTGGCACCGTCTTGCCGTCCGAACGCCACAGTCACAATTAACAATGTTTACGTGGTACCGAGCAGCTATGTAAAGGTGATATCCGTTGCATCATTGGGCGAAAATGGAGGAAAAATTAGTTTTGGGGACCAATTGGTGTACGTGTGCATATGTGACAGAGTGGTGCTGTCGGGGTGCCGGAAGGGATATTTGTACAAGTTGGAATGCGAAGTGGTATCCGCCATCAAGCAAGAGTGCGGATTTGTCGGCATGGCTCACGCCAGGCCAGTGGATGAAGCAAAATCATTATAGCATCAAAATGTTGGACAAGCTAGGCAAGGCGGTTCACAGAAAGCAGTCCGGCAGGGGGTGGTATCAGGCATTGACCCCAAGACCCGAGTACTGCATTCGCCCGGCACAAACAGGACAATTATGGTGCCCAGAAACAGGCATGAACCATGCAAGCCATCAGAGCACTGAGAGGACGGCATGTGCAAGCAGGGATGCGAAATTGCCTTGCAAGATTACATGAGAAGAGGGTTTGTGGGTGTGACTCAAACAGGGCACACACAACAAACGAAGGAGGAATGGAACAGGAGATATGGAAGGGTCGAAGTAGGAAGCTTGAAGGAATTGATTAAGGATGGATTGAAGGGGATCAACGTGAAGTCGAGTAAGGCATCCACGTCTGCTAAGTGTGGTAACGCCCATTGTCACCCCGGCTTGCTGTGAGCCAGCTGTGAAATGTAAAACTGCTTGTGCAATTGCTTTATCAATAACCCTTTTAGTTTTTCATCGTTTTAAAGTTCTTCTCTTTTGTGTATTTCTCTTATTGCATTGCATTTCAGTTGCTTATACTCAATTTAAAGGAGTTTCATATGGCCATTGACTATTTCTTCACATGACAATTTAAGTCTAAACGTCTAAACAGAAATCGTAATGGTGAAACTGCTTCTCATCATTTACCCTGCTTTTCAAAGTTTTGAAGTTGTTGTTTAGCATATTGACTCTTTTGTGTGTTTTACTCATTGCAATGTATTTGAGTTGCTTGTTTTAAATGTGGGCACTCTTTTGTGATAACACGATTTCAATCTGGCCGATGATTATTGCTGTTTAGATGAATGTTTAAATTTTCGTCAGTACATAAATCATAATGCTGCCGGCTGAATAAGCCTTTGAACATTTTGCCACTCTTGTTTGTTTCATTGCATTTTTGTATCATATTCTAATTTATTTTTTATCATTTCCACTTTTTGTAATACAAATTTTTGACTATTGGTGTTGGAATGTGAAGAGCACTCATATACGAACGAATGATTCCCGAGCGCACGAGTAAGAGCAACACTCATATACGAATGAATGACAGAGCAAGTAATACGGCCCATTGAGGGGCTTTGCTGGCTTTTACACAAAGTCAAGACCATAATGCTCGAAAACGTTCAGGACTATCACCTGGCTGCGGTGAATGCAAAAGGAGGCTGGGACAGGATCGGAGCTTTTTTTGCCGCCAATAGTGATGCATGAAATTCACAACTTATTGCAGAGATATATGCGTTGAAAATGAAACAAGACGAAGCGCTGCCGATCTATTTGGCGCAAGTTAGGAAAATTCCTTACAAATGTTCACGGACATGGTGCAGGTGTTGTACCTCTCGTTCGCGTTTGCTCATGAGTATCTGCACGTCTGGAGACTATCGACACCGATGCGCGAGCACTTGGAAGTACAGCAAGGCAAGCGAGAGCAAACAGAGACAGCGGAAGACTTCAAGACGAAGAGAGATATAACTTACGGTCTTACAGGTCGGAATGATGCAATGGACGAAATCGCCGTCAGCGCCGGAAGCAAGCAATCATCACGCGGCGGTGATTAGCGATGTTCAGGCTTTAGCTCGGGCTAAGTAGAATATCGTATAGTAATAGTAATGTAGAACACACAAGTGTTCTCCGGTATCGAATGTCTTGTCTAGCTTAGCCGTCCTCGCATCTGTTATACTCGCAGCATCGCAGTGCCGTACGATTCACATTAGGAGGCCGATCCTAGATGTGACAACCCTACTGCGTCTAGGCGATGTCTACGTATAACAACGTATAAGCCTTTCCGGCATTCGCATGATGCAAGGGTCCGGATAACGATATCCGGTTGCAGGGCATGTATCACGACGAGTGCGGCGCTCTCAACGTGTGCTTAAATGAAGTAATATTATATCAGATAATATTACTTATCGTTTTGTAGCACGAGCATAATGCGCACTTCAATGCTTCGGTTATTCATGCATGCTAGGCGGATTTGCCATGATGCGATGTCGCGATGGATAATGACAACATGCCAGATGCATATATAAATGTATGCGAATACATTTATATCATGCAGATTCATTCATATGTAATGCGTTCATCACAAAAGCACTTCGACTCATAGGATCGCGTCGACCTACGCGTCGACGGGAAATGAACCGTAGCACAACAATTATCCCCCCTCCCGTATGCAGCGTCCTCGCTGCATCATACAGCATCGACTGTAGGGGTCATTGGGCTTGCGTGGCACGTTTGCGGGCTTCTTCGAGCAGGGGTTTCATGTCCTGTGAGAAGTTGCGTGCCGGTTCCCATGAGTTGTGCTCGTCGGTATACCCTGTCCACTTAACCAAATAATCGTGTACTGTTCGCTTACGTCGGTGTCGGCCCACACGACGCGCGCGATAATCTAACACCCGCTCCACATCGTAAAACTTCTGTTTACCAGCGATCCAGGTCTCGGGAACTGGTTCGATCGCTGTGGGGGCGTTTGCAGGCTCAGGGACGGGTTCCGTACCACGATACGGACAAACAAGCGATACGTGAAACGTGGGGTGAATGGGCATATCAGCGGGCAATGCAAGCTCCACAGCCACATTCCCAACCATGCGCACGACAGGATACGGACCAATCCAGCGGGGTAAGAGTTTTCGGGATCCGTCGGCCAAGGAACGCAAGTTCTTGGTGCTTAGCAACACGAGTTGCCCCTCCGAAAACGTCACATCCTGCTTGGATTTGTTATAGTATTCCGTCGTTCGTTGCTGCGCCGCGTCCAAACACGACTTCGCGTCTGTGATTCGGGACATAAAAGACTTGGCAAAAAGTTTAGCAGCAGGCACGTTCACTTCCAACTCACGCCACACGGGTAGCGCGGGATGAAACCCGTAGTTAAGAAAGAACGGACTTTTGCCTGTAGAGCGGTTAACAGCGTTGTTAAGCGCGAATTCTGCCGCAGTCAAATATGTATCCCAAACAAGTGGTGTGCGACCAGCATAATTGCGCAACATATCACCCAACGTGCGGTTTGTGCGTTCGGTTTGACCATCAGTCTGCGGGTGATACGCCGTGCTCAGGTTGACGCGCATGCCAACTAGTTTGCAGAGCGCTTCCCAAAACTTAGACGTGAACTGTCCACCGCGGTCCGAGATCACATTTTTGGGAATCCCGTGTAACCGAACCACATTATCGAAAAACAAACGTGCGGTTTGCTCAGCCGTGCAGGATGATGTGCATGGTGCTAGGTGAACCATCTTAGTCAGACGATCGACCATTACGAACACCGCATCGTATCCCCCCTCAGTTTTGGGCAGCGCGACTACGAAGTCCATGGAAACACTTTCCCAAGGCGCATCCGGGACAGGCAATGGTTGCAACAACCCATGGCCCTTACCGGACAAAGCCTTATTGCGCTGGCACAGACTGCATGTCTGTACGAAGTTCGCCGCATCCTTAGCCAAACGAGGCCACCAAAAGGAACGTTGCACCAAGTCGATCAATCGCTTGCTACCAGGGTGTCCTGCTAACGGGTCCTCGTGGAACCGCGCAAGGATGTCGTAGCGTAGCGCGTCGTCGTTCGGAACGACGATTTGCGTAGCTGCACCCTCCGTCCGTAGCCAAAGGCCATTCTGCTTGCGAAGGTTTTCTACATTAGCCGGGTCCGCGAACCAGGCGTCTGCGCTGTAGGCAACCTTCAACCGCTCCGCGAGGTCTGTCGCGATCGGAACCTCCTCGCTACGCGGCCGCACGACGGGCGCTGCCAAAATTGCAGCGTGTAGCGACGGATGTCGACTGAGAGCATCGGCAATATTCAATTTACCAGAAACATACTCCCAGGTGCAGTTGAACCTAGCTAGATATTCCATCCACCTAGCTTGACGGCGGTTCAACGTCGGAACGCTTTGCAAAAACGTTAGGGGCTTATGGTCAGTCTTTAAAGTAAACGGGCGTCCCTCGAGGTAACAGCGCCATTCCTTTAAAGCATGCAGCACGGCCAGAAGCTCCTGTTCCCCGGTGGTGTAGCGAATCTCCGCACCAGAAAATTTCTTACTCGTGAAGGCGATTGGTCGCCCTTCCTGTAACAATACAGCGCCGCTTCCAAACATTGAGGCATCAGACACTACCTCAACACGAAATGGCAACGAGTAATCAGGGAATGCAAGGGTGACATCTTCGGCAACGATTCGTTTGAGCTCTTCGAATGCCCGCTGGCATTGCGACGTCCACGACTCGAGCGAAACGAAAACGCCTTTGCGAGTTAAGTTAGTAAGCGGGGCCGCAATGATGGAATATTTTTCAATGAACTTTCGGAAATAATTGGTCAAGCCAAGGAACTTACGCTCCGTGAGGTTCTGAGGCGCGGGCCAATCGCGAACCACGGCGACCTTCCGCGGGTCCATCTTCACACCGGTGGCCGACACGATGTGGCCCAAATATTCCACCTGAGGCTGCGCCCAAAAGCATTTGGCGCGTTTAGCAAACAATTGCTCCCGCCTCATAACGTCGAGCACGAGCCGAAGATGCTCCAAGTGCTCCTCGCGCGTTTTAGAGTATACCAAGATGTCATCCAGGTAGCAAACAACGAACCTGTCGATAAACGGCCTAAACATTCGGTCCATAACCGCCTGAAACGTCGCAGGGGCATTAGTCAAACCAAACGATAGGACCGTATACTCAAAGTGACCGAAGGGCGTCCGAAAAGCGGTTTTCGGGATATCAGAGGCAGCGATGCGAATCTGATTGTAGCCCTGTTGTAAGTCAATTGAGGAAAAATAAGCCGAGCCCTTCAGCTTATCCAACAGGTCGTCGACGCGAGGCAAAGGGTAGCGATTTTTCACCGTATTTGCATTTAACCCCCGGTAATCGATGCACATGCGCAAGGTCCCATCCTTCTTACCGACAAACAAAATCGGTGCAGAATACGGGGATGTGCTGGGGCGTATCATACCCTTTGCGAGCAAATCCGTCACCTGGCGCTTCACCTCATCCAGCTCCAATGGACTCAACCTGTACATTGGCCGGGCTGTAGGCTGCGCTCCAGGCATGAGAGGGATTGTGTGATCAACAGGACGCATAGGTGGTAGGCCAGGGATATCTTTAAAGACGTCCTCATACTGCGACAGTAGGGCCTCAACCTCAGGATCCGCAGAAATCTGCGCGGTGGTGACACAACAGCTCACCCGCGGCCTTAAAAGCAGTCCGTGGGCACCCTTCCGTAACAAACGGACGGCCTCCTTACGCCCGACTAGCTCTGGTTCGATTCGCGCGGCCATTGCGGTCACAGCGAAATTAACCATAGGCACCGCCTCAGTTTCGCCCTCCTTTGGTGTGACATGTTCGAACGACAGGAAAGGTACCTTAATCGACAGAGTACCCTTGCACATATGCAGGGTTGCGGTCTCCATGTCGATGCGCGCGCGGTACTGTCGTAATGTCGACGACCCCATTATGTACGGTGCAGTCTCTGCTAAGCCCTGCAGCACGTACGGCCGGGTCACAACACGCAAAGGGCCTAACGATAGGCTAAGGGTAATCCTGCCCACGATGGGATGCTTACCCCCGTCAGCAAGGGTAACCTGTGGACAATCAGACGACTCTGGGGACAACCCCAGCGCATTCACCTCTGCGACAGAGATGAAGTCGTCGCTGGCACCGGTGTCAACAAGTGCCTTCAGAGTACGGCCATTCAAACCGATCTGAACCACAGGGACACGGTTATCTACGAGCGACTGCCCAGCAGACAACGTCAGTGCACTTAAGGCGGGTCCGTAACCAACGGCACCCCCATCAGGAGCTTCGTACCAAACGTCAACCGAGTAGGATAGGTGTGGCCACGGAGCCAACGTACCCTCCCGATCCACACCATTAAACAAAACGGTGCCCGGCTTGAACCGGTGGACATGCCGCATACCCCTTAACGATGCCTCTGCCTTGCGCCGACAGAAAGCGGGGAGTAAAACACATGCGGCAGTGTCTGGATATTGACGCCTACACCTCCTGTACATGGCCAACTGTTCCGACATCTCACGCAGAGACGAGGGGATGAACAAAACCACGTGGTTGGACAGATCGATAGACGACAGGGGACGGCGAGGTGTAAACACATTACACAACGGATCGAAGCAGAGAAGTCCCGTGCGTCCGTCAAGCGTGATGCGTCGCGCAATGACTCGCTCGATGTGTCCAAGTACACAAGGCAACAATGCCTTAACGGCTGGCCGTAAGGATGACCACCGACCACGCGTTAGTTCAGAAATCCCAGGTGGTGCCCCCTCCGCAGGAACCCGGGCAAGCCCCTATTTCGGCTGAGGTACAAACGGCGGCATTAGAGGGCAATCCTTCGTGGAATGATTCTCCGCACACCGTAGACAAACATTGGCCAATTTCCGACGCTCGAATTCGGAACGATTGCAATTCCATTTTGGCATAAATGTGTCGTCCGTACGAGTACGCTTCGCGTTGGGGTCGGAACGCTGTGCGGCTGCCGACGACGGCGCACCACCACGCTTCCTGTTCCTAGCTGGGTCCGAGCTCGGACCTGCTCCTCCTGTACCACGGACACCCGAGCTAGCGCCCCCGCGCGCCTTGCGTTGCCCGTTGCTGTGTCGCGTCGCGGCAGTAGGCGTGGGGCGGGTCGCGCCGAGGTCCTGGTCGAGAGCCACAGCTTCCCCAAGCGGATCCTGCACTTGCACGGCATTTGCACGAGGGGCAGACTTGACTTCTTCCTCGCCGGCAAGAAGTCGTATCTCCGCGCCCTTAGCAAAAGCGACCAACGCGTCATACGACTTGATCTGCGCTCCAACCAAGTCAGTGGCGCACCATTTAGCCAAAAGTTTCGTTAGGCCTCGCCTAAACCAAAAGACACGCTCAGATTCGGTGAGGTCAGCAATGGGAGTCACAAGTGCTTCGAAGCGTGACTGGTACGCAGGTACATTTTCATCCCGACGCATGTGGTAGCTACCCGCTGCCAAAACGTTACGAGCTTCCACATCGCGTGCTTGAACCTCAGTAGCGAATCGTGCGAGCAAAGCGGCGACTAACTCGTCAAAAGTATAGCTGCCCCGGGCGTTGGTCCAATTGCGATACCAGTCCTTCGCTGCGCCCTCGAGGGTGTTACCAACGAAGAGACACCTGATACCGTCATTGTCACCACCATGAACAGCTTGGAGGTACTTTTTAGCGTCACGCACGTACGCACGAGTTGCATCGGCTATGCTATGCCCTGGTGTCTTGTCGGTCAGCGAAATATTGAGCCTAGGAACGGGAATCGACAATCTCATCACCTCAGGGATGTCATCATGCCCTCGAGCTTGAGGTAATGGCAGAACCCTTGGTCCAGCAGTGTTGTCCATATTCGTGTTCACTGCTGAATGCGGCACAATTAAGTGAGCAGGGGTCTGAAGGAAAAGGGGCTCTTGAGTGGCTCGCGCGCCAACAGTCTCAAGACCTCTATCCGGCGCTCTAGCAGCTACAACGAAATCGGGTTGGCTAGCTAGGCTAGCGTGCGGCGTATCGTCGTGTTCCGCGGACATGGAGCACGAAACGATACCCTAGTTTTGCGTAATAGAAGCCGACTTCTATCGCAAAGGCAAGAGTACAAAGCGATTCGGTGAGCCTACCGACAGTACTCTTGAGAAGATTCAGCAAACTCAGCAAGTAATTGCCCAGCTGAGTCCTGATCTCCGTAGTTTGGGCAATGAGAGTCGCCAACTGATCCGGACGAACGCCGGTCTCAGTCGCCGCGGCAAGCAATGCCGGTGCACTGAGATTACCTGCGACTCAGAGCGTACACTTACACAACAAGTGCAGCAATCTAAGCAAAAGCAATTAAACAATTACAAACCGGAAGCGGCGGCGTCCAAAACGGCGCGGCCTAAGTCTTCGGCAAAAGTATCTAGCGGTCCTCGTGGTTCGTCGCTGGAACTCGCCATAGAAAGAACCTACTTCCGATTAGACAAAGAGAGACAGTTAGGCAACGAACCTGTCTCGATACCAAATTGTTGTACCTCTCGTTCGCGTTTGCTCATGAGTATCTGCACGTCTGGAGACTATCGACACCGATGCGCGAGCACTTGCAAGTACAGCAAGGCAAGCGAGAGCAAACAGAGACAGCGGAAGACTTCAAGACGAAGAGAGATATAACTTACGGTCTTACAGGTCGGAATGATGCAATGGACGAAATCGCCGTCAGCGCCGGAAGCAAGCAATCATCACGCGGCGGTGATTAGTGATGTTCAGGCTTTAGCTCGGGCTAAGTAGAATATCGTATAGTAATAGTAATGTAGAACACACAAGTGTTCTCCGGTATCGAATGTCTTGTCTAGCTTAGCCGTCCTCGCATCTGTTATACTCGCAGCATCGCAGTGCCGTACGATTCACATTAGGAGGCCGATCCTAGATGTGACAACCCTACTGCGTCTAGGCGATGTCTACGTATAACAACGTATAAGCCTTTCCGGCATTCGCATGATGCAAGGGTCCGGATAACGATATCCGGTTGCAGGGCATGTATCGCGACGAGTGCGGCGCTCTCAACGTGTGCTTAAATGAAGTAATATTATATCAGATAATATTACTTATCGTTTTGTAGCACGAGCATAATGCGCACTTCAATGCTTCGGTTATTCATGCATGCTAGGCGGATTTGCCATGATGCGATGTCGCGATGGATAATGACAACATGCCAGATGCATATATAAATGTATGCGAATACATTTATATCATGCAGATTCATTCATATGTAATGCGTTCATCACAAAAGCACTTCGACTCATAGGATCGCGTCGACCTACGCGTCGACGGGAAATGAACCGTAGCACAACACAACACTCATATACGAATGATTGAGCAGAGCAGAGCAAGTAATACGGCCCACGAGGGGCCGGGCGCTTTGCTGACTTTAACACTGCTGCTTGGGAGTCGCCATCCTATTGCTTCTCAACATGCGATACATCCTTATGACCCTTGTGATCCTCTGGGGCCATTTTCGCATGCCGCGCATCCTCTTACGCAGCATTTGGCTGCCTTATTGTTAAGAGTGAGCAACACTCATATACGAATGAATGACAGAGCAAGTAATACGGCCCAGGGAGGGGCCGGGCGCTTTGCTGACTTTAACACTTATCCGCCTGTTCCATAGGCATCAAACAGGTGTCAATTATCAGCAGCCCAACTCACAGTACCTTATATTGCAGCGTTCCTCTGCCTTGCCGTTCATTGATCCACATCAGGACTCCTCGTTCTACAGCACTCAGCTGCACCACTGTACCTAAACATTCGAGTCAAAGAGCCAAAGCATTCAGCTGCATTGCAACATCAGGGCATCTTTCATCCGTCATCATCACCTCAATCCACTCTTAAAGAGATAGAGGATGTATATGAAGTAGCTGCTATGAAGTATGACAGTTATAGTAGAGCAGTATTAGTAACAGTAATAGTATAACAGTATAGTATAACAATAACAGTTACGTATAACAGTACGAGAAGAGGTAAGAAGTAGCATGTTCATCCTGTTTTTAATGAGGCCTGCTTGTTAAGAGTGAGCAACACTCATATACGAATGATTGAGCAGAGCAGAGCAAGTAATACGGCCCACGAGGGGCCGGGCGCTTTGCTGACTTTAACACTGCTGCTTGGGAGTCGCCATCCTATTGCTTCTCAACATGCGATACATCCTTATGACCCTTGTGATCCTCTGGGGCCATTTTCGCATGCCGCGCATCCTCTTACGCAGCATTTGGCTGCCTTATTGTTAAGAGTGAGCAACACTCATATACGAATGAATGACAGAGCAAGTAATACGGCCCAGGGAGGGGCCGGGCGCTTTGCTGACTTTAACACTTATCCGCCTGTTTCATAGGCATCAAACAGGTGTCAATTATCAGCAGCCCAACTCACAGTACCTTATATTGCAGCGTTCCTCTGCCTTGCCGTTCATTGATCCACATCAGGACTCCTCGTTCTACAGCACTCAGCTGCACCACTGTACCTAAACATTCGAGTCAAAGAGCCAAAGCATTCAGCTGCATTGCAACATCAGGGCATCTTTCATCCGTCATCATCACCTCAATCCACTCTTAAAGAGATAGAGGATGTATATGAAGTAGCTGCTATGAAGTATGACAGTTATAGTAGAACAGTATTAGTAACAGTAATAGTATAACAGTATAGTATAACAATAACAGTTACGTATAACAGTACGAGAAGAGGTAAGAAGTAGCATGTTCATCCTGTTTTTAATGAGGCCTGCTTGTTAAGAGTGAGCAACACTCATATACGAATGATTGAGCAGAGCAGAGCAAGTAATACGGCCCACAAGGGGCCGGGCGCTTTGCTGACTTTAACACTGCTGCTTGGGAGTCGCCATCCTATTGCTTCTCAACATGCGATACATCCTTATGACCCTTGTGATCCTCTGGGGCAATTTTCGCATGCCACGCATCCTCTTACGCAGCATTTGGCTGCCTTATTGTAAAGAGTGAGCAACACTCATATACGAATGAATGACAGAGCAAGTAATACGGCCCAGGGAGGGGCCGGGCGCTTTGCTGACTTTAACACTTATCCGCCTGTTCCATAGGCATCAAACAGGTGTCAATTATCAGCAGCCCAACTCACAGTACCTTAAATTGCAGCGTTCCTCTGCCTTGCCGTTCATTGATCCACATCAGGACTCCTCGTTCTACAGCACTCAGCTGCACCACTGTACCTAAACACTCGAATCAAAGAGCCAAAGCATTCAGCTGCATTGCAACATCAGGGCATCTTTCATCCGTCATCATCACCTCAATCCACTCTTAAAGAGATAGAGGATGTATATGAAGTAGCTGCTATGAAGTATGACAGTTATAGTATAACAGTATTAGTAACAGTAATAGTATAACAGTATAGTATAACAATAACAGTTACGTATAACAGTACGAGAAGAGGTAAGAAGTAGCATGTTCATCCTGTTTTTAATGAGGCCTGCTTGTTAAGAGTGAGCAACACTCATATACGAATGATTGAGCAGAGCAGAGCAAGTAATCCGGCCCACGAGGGGCCGGGCGCTTTGCTGACTTTAACACTGCTGCTTGGGAGTCGCCATCCTATTGCTTCTCAACATGCGATACCTCCTTATGACCCTTGTGATCCTCTGGGGCCATTTTCACATGTTGCGCATCCTCTTACGCAGCATTTGGCTGCCTTATTGTTAAGAGTGAGCAACACTCATATACGAATGAATGACAGAGCAAGTAATACGGCCCAGGGAGGGGCCGGGCGCTTTGCTGACTTTAACACTTATCCGCCTGTTTCATAGGCATCAAACAGGTGTCAATTATCAGCAGCCCAACTCACAGTACCTTATATTGCAGCGTTCCTCTGCCTTGCCGTTCATTGATCCACATCAGGACTCCTCGTTCTACAGCACTCAGCTGCACCACTGTACCTAAACACTCAAATCAAAGAGCCAAAGCATTCAGCTGCATTGCAACATCAGGGCATCTTTCATCCGTCATCATCACCTCAATCCACTCTTAAAGAGATAGAGGATGTATATGAAGTAGCTGCTATGAAGTATGACAGTTATAGTAGAACAGTATTAGTAACAGTAATAGTATAACAGTATAGTATAACAATAACAGTTACGTATAACAGTACGAGAAGAGGTAAGAAGTAGCATGTTCATCCTGTTTTTAATGAGGCCTGCTTGTTAAGAGTGAGCAACACTCATATACGAATGATTGAGCAGAGCAGAGCAAGTAATACGGCCCACAAGGGGCCGGGCGCTTTGCTGACTTTAACACTGCTGCTTGGGAGTCGCCATCCTATTGCTTCTCAACATGCGATACATCCTTATGACCCTTGTGATCCTCTGGGGCAATTTTCGCATGCCACGCATCCTCTTACGCAGCATTTGGCTGCCTTATTGTAAAGAGTGAGCAACACTCATATACGAATGAATGACAGAGCAAGTAATACGGCCCAGGGAGGGGCCGGGCGCTTTGCTGACTTTAACACTTATCCGCCTGTTCCATAGGCATCAAACAGGTGTCAATTATCAGCAGCCCAACTCACAGTACCTTAAATTGCAGCGTTCCTCTGCCTTGCCGTTCATTGATCCACATCAGGACTCCTCGTTCTACAGCACTCAGCTGCACCACTGTACCTAAACACTCGAATCAAAGAGCCAAAGCATTCAGCTGCATTGCAACATCAGGGCATCTTTCATCCGTCATCATCACCTCAATCCACTCTTAAAGAGATAGAGGATGTATATGAAGTAGCTGCTATGAAGTATGACAGTTATAGTATAACAGTATTAGTAACAGTAATAGTATAACAGTATAGTATAACAATAACAGTTACGTATAACAGTACGAGAAGAGGTAAGAAGTAGCATGTTCATCCTGTTTTTAATGAGGCCTGCTTGTTAAGAGTGAGCAACACTCATATACGAATGATTGAGCAGAGCAGAGCAAGTAATCCGGCCCACGAGGGGCCGGGCGCTTTGCTGACTTTAACACTGCTGCTTGGGAGTCGCCATCCTATTGCTTCTCAACATGCGATACCTCCTTATGACCCTTGTGATCCTCTGGGGCCATTTTCACATGTTGCGCATCCTCTTACGCAGCATTTGGCTGCCTTATTGTTAAGAGTGAGCAACACTCATATACGAATGAATGACAGAGCAAGTAATACGGCCCAGGGAGGGGCCGGGCGCTTTGCTGACTTTAACACTTATCCGCCTGTTTCATAGGCATCAAACAGGTGTCAATTATCAGCAGCCCAACTCACAGTACCTTATATTGCAGCGTTCCTCTGCCTTGCCGTTCATTGATCCACATCAGGACTCCTCGTTCTACAGCACTCAGCTGCACCACTGTACCTAAACACTCAAATCAAAGAGCCAAAGCATTCAGCTGCATTGCAACATCAGGGCATCTTTCATCCGTCATCATCACCTCAATCCACTCTTAAAGAGATAGAGGATGTATATGAAGTAGCTGCTATGAAGTATGACAGTTATAGTAGAACAGTATTAGTAACAGTAATAGTATAACAGTATAGTACAACAATAACAGTTACGTATAACAGTACGAGAAGAGGTAAGAAGTAGCATGTTCATCCTGTTTTTAATGAGGCCTGCTTGTTAAGAGTGAGCAACACTCATATACGAATGATTGAGCAGAGCAGAGCAAGTAATACGGCCCACGAGGGGCCGGGCGCTTTGCTGACTTTAACACTGCTGCTTGGGAGTCCCCATCCTATTGCTTCTCAACATGCGATACATCCTTATGACCCTTGTGATCCTCTGGGGCCATTTTTGCATGCCGCGCATCCTCTTACGCAGCATTTGGCTGCCTTATTGTTAAGAGTGAGCAACACTCATATACGAATGAATGACAGAGCAAGTAATACGGCCCAGGGAGGGGCCGGGCGCTTTGCTGACTTTAACACTTATCCGCCTGTTCCATAGGCATCAAACAGGTGTCAATTATCAGCAGCCTGACTCACGGTACCTTATATTGCAGCGTTCCTCTGCCTTGCCGTTCATTGATCCACATCAGGACTCCTCGTTCTACAGCACTCAGCTGCACCACTGTACCTAAACATTCGAGTCAAAGAGCCAAAGCATTCAGCTGCATTGCAACATCAGGGCATCTTTCATCCGTCATCATCACCTCAATCCACTCTTAAAGAGATAGAGGATGTATATGAAGTAGCTGCTATGAAGTATGACAGTTATAGTAGAACAGTATTAGTAACAGTAATAGTATAACAGTATAGTATAACAATAACAGTTACGTATAACAGTACGAGAAGAGGTAAGAAGTAGCATGTTCATCCTGTTTTTAATGAGGCCTGCTTGTTAAGAGTGAGCAACACTCATATACGAATGATTGAGCAGAGCAGAGCAAGTAATACGGCCCACAAGGGGCCGGGCGCTTTGCTGACTTTAACACTGCTGCTTGGGAGTCGCCATCCTATTGCTTCTCAACATGCGATACATCCTTATGACCCTTGTGATCCTCTGGGGCCATTTTCGCATGCCACGCATCCTCTTACGCAGCATTTGGCTGCCTTATTGTTAAGAGTGAGCAACACTCATATACGAATGAATGACAGAGCAAGTAATACGGCCCAGGGAGGGGCCGGGCGCTTTGCTGACTTTAACACTTATCCGCCTGTTTCATAGGCATCAAACAGGTGTCAATTATCAGCAGCCCAACTCACAGTACCTTATATTGCAGCGTTCCTCTGCCTTGCCGTTCATTGATCCACATCAGGACTCCTCGTTCTACAGCACTCAGCTGCACCACTGTACCTAAACATTCGAGTCAAAGAGCCAAAGCATTCAGCTGCATTGCAACATCAGGGCATCTTTCATCCGTCATCATCACCTCAATCCACTCTTAAAGAGATAGAGGATGTATATGAAGTAGCTGCTATGAAGTATGACAGTTATAGTAGAACAGTATTAGTAACAGTAATAGTATAACAGTATAGTATAACAATAACAGTTACGTATAACAGTACGAGAAGAGGTAAGAAGTAGCATGTTCATCCTGTTTTTAATGAGGCCTGCTTGTTAAGAGTGAGCAACACTCATATACGAATGATTGAGCAGAGCAGAGCAAGTAATACGGCCCACGAGGGGCCGGGCGCTTTGCTGACTTTAACACTGCTGCTTGGGAGTCCCCATCCTATTGCTTCTCAACATGCGATACATCCTTATGACCCTTGTGATCCTCTGGGGCCATTTTTGCATGCCGCGCATCCTCTTACGCAGCATTTGGCTGCCTTATTGTTAAGAGTGAGCAACACTCATATACGAATGAATGACAGAGCAAGTAATACGGCCCAGGGAGGGGCCGGGCGCTTTGCTGACTTTAACACTTATCCGCCTGTTCCATAGGCATCAAACAGGTGTCAATTATCAGCAGCCCAACTCACAGTACCTTATATTGCAGCGTTCCTCTGCCTTGCCGTTCATTGATCCACATCAGGACTCCTCGTTCTACAGCACTCAGCTGCACCACTGTACCTAAACATTCGAGTCAAAGAGCCAAAGCATTCAGCTGCATTGCAACATCAGGGCATCTTTCATCCGTCATCATCACCTCAATCCACTCTTAAAGAGATAGAGGATGTATATGAAGTAGCTGCTATGAAGTATGACAGTTATAGTAGAACAGTATTAGTAACAGTAATAGTATAACAGTATAGTATAACAATAACAGTTACGTATAACAGTACGAGAAGAGGTAAGAAGTAGCATGTTCATCCTGTTTTTAATGAGGCCTGCTTGTTAAGAGTGAGCAACACTCATATACGAATGATTGAGCAGAGCAGAGCAAGTAATACGGCCCACGAGGGGCCGGGCGCTTTGCTGACTTTAACACTTATCCGCCTGTTCCATAGGCATCAAACAGGTGTCAATTATCAGCAGCCCAACTCATGGTACCTTATATTGCAGCGTTCCTCTGCCTTGCCGTTCATTGATCCACATCAGGACTCCTCGTTCTACAGCACTCAGCTGCACCACTGTACCTAAACACTCGAATCAAAGAGCCAAAGCATTCAGCTGCATTGCAACATCAGGGCATCTTTCATCCGTCATCATCACCTCAATCCACTCTTAAAGAGATAGAGGATGTATATGAAGTAGCTGCTATGAAGTATGACAGTTATAGTAGAACAGTATTAGTAACAGTAATAGTATATAAGTATAGAATAACAATAACAGTTACGTATAACAGTACGAGAAGAGGTAAGAAGTAGCATGTTCATCCTGTTTTTAATGAGGCCTGCTTGTTAAGAGTGAGCAACACTCATATACGAATGATTGAGCAGAGCAGAGCAAGTAATACGGCCCACGAGGGGCCGGGCGCTTTGCTGACTTTAACACTTATCCGCCTGTTCCATAGGCATCAAACAGGTGTCAATTATCAGCAGCCCAACTCACGGTACCTTATATTGCAGCGTTCCTCTGCCTTGCCGTTCATTGATCCACATCAGGACTCCTCGTTCTACAGCACTCAGCTGCACCACTGTACCTAAACATTCGAGTCAAAGAGCCAAAGCATTCAGCTGCATTGCAACATCAGGGCATCTTTCATCCGTCATCATCACCTCAATCCACTCTTAAAGAGATAGAGGATGTATATGAAGTAGCTGCTATGAAGTATGACAGTTATAGTAGAACAGTATTAGTAACAGTAATAGTATAACAGTATAGTATAACAATAACAGTTACGTATAACAGTACGAGAAGAGGTAAGAAGTAGCATGTTCATCCTGTTTTTAATGAGGCCTGCTTGTTAAGAGTGAGCAACACTCATATACGAATGATTGAGCAGAGCAGAGCAAGTAATACGGCCCACAAGGGGCCGGGCGCTTTGCTGACTTTAACACTGCTGCTTGGGAGTCGCCATCCTATTGCTTCTCAACATGCGATACATCCTTATGACCCTTGTGATCCTCTGGGGCCATTTTCGCATGCCACGCATCCTCTTACGCAGCATTTGGCTGCCTTATTGTTAAGAGTGAGCAACACTCATATACGAATGAATGACAGAGCAAGTAATACGGCCCAGGGAGGGGCCGGGCGCTTTGCTGACTTTAACACTTATCCGCCTGTTTCATAGGCATCAAACAGGTGTCAATTATCAGCAGCCCAACTCACAGTACCTTATATTGCAGCGTTCCTCTGCCTTGCCGTTCATTGATCCACATCAGGACTCCTCGTTCTACAGCACTCAGCTGCACCACTGTACCTAAACATTCGAGTCAAAGAGCCAAAGCATTCAGCTGCATTGCAACATCAGGGCATCTTTCATCCGTCATCATCACCTCAATCCACTCTTAAAGAGATAGAGGATGTATATGAAGTAGCTGCTATGAAGTATGACAGTTATAGTAGAACAGTATTAGTAACAGTAATAGTATAACAGTATAGTATAACAATAACAGTTACGTATAACAGTACGAGAAGAGGTAAGAAGTAGCATGTTCATCCTGTTTTTAATGAGGCCTGCTTGTTAAGAGTGAGCAACACTCATATACGAATGATTGAGCAGAGCAGAGCAAGTAATACGGCCCACGAGGGGCCGGGCGCTTTGCTGACTTTAACACTGCTGCTTGGGAGTCCCCATCCTATTGCTTCTCAACATGCGATACATCCTTATGACCCTTGTGATCCTCTGGGGCCATTTTTGCATGCCGCGCATCCTCTTACGCAGCATTTGGCTGCCTTATTGTTAAGAGTGAGCAACACTCATATACGAATGAATGACAGAGCAAGTAATACGGCCCAGGGAGGGGCCGGGCGCTTTGCTGACTTTAACACTTATCCGCCTGTTCCATAGGCATCAAACAGGTGTCAATTATCAGCAGCCCAACTCACAGTACCTTATATTGCAGCGTTCCTCTGCCTTGCCGTTCATTGATCCACATCAGGACTCCTCGTTCTACAGCACTCAGCTGCACCACTGTACCTAAACATTCGAGTCAAAGAGCCAAAGCATTCAGCTGCATTGCAACATCAGGGCATCTTTCATCCGTCATCATCACCTCAATCCACTCTTAAAGAGATAGAGGATGTATATGAAGTAGCTGCTATGAAGTATGACAGTTATAGTAGAACAGTATTAGTAACAGTAATAGTATAACAGTATAGTATAACAATAATAGTTACGTATAACAGTACGAGAAGAGGTAAGAAGTAGCATGTTCATCCTGTTTTTAATGAGGCCTGCTTGTTAAGAGTGAGCAACACTCATATACGAATGATTGAGCAGAGCAGAGCAAGTAATACGGCCCACGAGGGGCCGGGCGCTTTGCTGACTTTAACACTTATCCGCCTGTTCCATAGGCATCAAACAGGTGTCAATTATCAGCAGCCCAACTCACGGTACCTTATATTGCAGCGTTCCTCTGCCTTGCCGTTCATTGATCCACATCAGGACTCCTCGTTCTACAGCACTCAGCTGCACCACTGTACCTAAACACTCGAATCAAAGAGCCAAAGCATTCAGCTGCATTGCAACATCAGGGCATCTTTCATCCGTCATCATCACCTCAATCCACTCTTAAAGAGATAGAGGATGTATATGAAGTAGCTGCTATGAAGTATGACAGTTATAGTAGAACAGTATTAGTAACAGTAATAGTATATAAGTATAGAATAACAATAACAGTTACGTATAACAGTACGAGAAGAGGTAAGAAGTAGCATGTTCATCCTGTTTTTAATGAGGCCTGCTTGTTAAGAGTGAGCAACACTCATATACGAATGATTGAGCAGAGCAGAGCAAGTAATACGGCCCACGAGGGGCCGGGCGCTTTGCTGACTTTAACACTTATCCGCCTGTTCCATAGGCATCAAACAGGTGTCAATTATCAGCAGCCCAACTCACGGTACCTTATATTGCAGCGTTCCTCTGCCTTGCCGTTCATTGATCCACATCAGGACTCCTCTTTCTACAGCACTCAGCTGCACCACTGTACCTAAACATTCGAGTCAAAGAGCCAAAGCATTCAGCTGCATTGCAACATCAGGGCATCTTTCATCCGTCATCATCACCTCAATCCACTCTTAAAGAGATAGAGGATGTATATGAAGTAGCTGCTATGAAGTATGACAGTTATAGTAGAACAGTATTAGTAACAGTAATAGTATAACAGTATAGTATAACAATAACAGTTACGTATAACAGTACGAGAAGAGGTAAGAAGTAGCATGTTCATCCTGTTTTTAATGAGGCCTGCTTGTTAAGAGTGAGCAACACTCATATACGAATGATTGAGCAGAGCAGAGCAAGTAATACGGCCCACGAGGGGCCGGGCGCTTTGCTGACTTTAACACTGCTGCTTGGGAGTCGCCATCCTATTGCTTCTCAACATGCGATACATCCTTATGACCCTTGTGATCCTCTGGGGCCATTTTCGCATGCCGCGCATCCTCTTACGCAGCATTTGGCTGCCTTATTGTTAAGAGTGAGCAACACTCATATACGAATGAATGACAGAGCAAGTAATACGGCCCAGGGAGGGGCCGGGCGCTTTGCTGACTTTAACACTTATCCGCCTGTTTCATAGGCATCAAACAGGTGTCAATTATCAGCAGCCCAACTCACAGTACCTTATATTGCAGCGTTCCTCTGCCTTGCCGTTCATTGATCCACATCAGGACTCCTCGTTCTACAGCACTCAGCTGCACCACTGTACCTAAACATTCGAGTCAAAGAGCCAAAGCATTCAGCTGCATTGCAACATCAGGGCATCTTTCATCCGTCATCATCACCTCAATCCACTCTTAAAGAGATAGAGGATGTATATGAAGTAGCTGCTATGAAGTATGACAGTTATAGTAGAACAGTATTAGTAACAGTAATAGTATAACAGTATAGTATAACAATAATAGTTACGTATAACAGTACGAGAAGAGGTAAGAAGTAGCATGTTCATCCTGTTTTTAATGAGGCCTGCTTGTTAAGAGTGAGCAACACTCATATACGAATGATTGAGCAGAGCAGAGCAAGTAATACGGCCCACGAGGGGCCGGGCGCTTTGCTGACTTTAACACTTATCCGCCTGTTCCATAGGCATCAAACAGGTGTCAATTATCAGCAGCCCAACTCACGGTACCTTATATTGCAGCGTTCCTCTGCCTTGCCGTTCATTGATCCACATCAGGACTCCTCGTTCTACAGCACTCAGCTGCACCACTGTACCTAAACACTCGAATCAAAGAGCCAAAGCATTCAGCTGCATTGCAACATCAGGGCATCATTTCATCCGTCATCATCACCTCAATCCACTCTTAAAGAGATAGAGGATGTATATGAAGTAGCTGCTATGAAGTATGACAGTTATAGTAGAACAGTATTAGTAACAGTAATAGTATATAAGTATAGAATAACAATAACAGTTACGTATAACAGTACGAGAAGAGGTAAGAAGTAGCATGTTCATCCTGTTTTTAATGAGGCCTGCTTGTTAAGAGTGAGCAACACTCATATACGAATGATTGAGCAGAGCAGAGCAAGTAATACGGCCCACGAGGGGCCGGGCGCTTTGCTGACTTTAACACTTATCCGCCTGTTCCATAGGCATCAAACAGGTGTCAATTATCAGCAGCCCAACTCACGGTACCTTATATTGCAGCGTTCCTCTGCCTTGCCGTTCATTGATCCACATCAGGACTCCTCGTTCTACAGCACTCAGCTGCACCACTGTACCTAAACATTCGAGTCAAAGAGCCAAAGCATTCAGCTGCATTGCAACATCAGGGCATCTTTCATCCGTCATCATCACCTCAATCCACTCTTAAAGAGATAGAGGATGTATATGAAGTAGCTGCTATGAAGTATGACAGTTATAGTAGAACAGTATTAGTAACAGTAATAGTATATAAGTATAGTATAACAATAACAGTTACGTATAACAGTACGAGAAGAGGTAAGAAGTAGCATGTTCATCCTGTTTTTAATGAGGCCTGCTTGTTAAGAGTGAGCAACACTCATATACGAATGATTGAGCAGAGCAGAGCAAGTAATACGGCCCACGAGGGGCCGGGCGCTTTGCTGACTTTAACACTGCTGCTTGGGAGTCGCCATCCTATTGCTTCTCAACATGCGATACATCCTTATGACCCTTGTGATCCTCTGGGGCCATTTTCGCATGCCGCGCATCCTCTTACGCAGCATTTGGCTGCCTTATTGTTAAGAGTGAGCAACACTCATATACGAATGATTGACAGAGCAAGTAATACGGCCCAGGGAGGGGCCGGGCGCTTTGCTGACTTTAACACTTATCCGCCTGTTCCATAGGCATCAAACAGGTGTCAATTATCAGCAGCCCAACTCACAGTACCTTATATTGCAGCGTTCCTCTGCCTTGCCGTTCATTGATCCACATCAGGACTCCTCGTTCTACAGCACTCAGCTGCACCACTGTACCTAAACATTCGAGTCAAAGAGCCAAAGCATTCAGCTGCATTGCAACATCAGGCCATCTTTCATCCGTCATCATCACCTCAATCCACTCTTAAAGAGATAGAGGATGTATATGAAGTAGCTGCTATGAAGTATGACAGTTATAGTAGAACAGTATTAGTAACAGTAATAGTATATAAGTATAGTATAACAATAATAGTTACGTATAACAGTACGAGAAGAGGTAAGAAGTAGCACGTTCATCCTGTTTTTAATGAGGCCTGCTTGTTAAGAGTGAGCAACACTCATATACGAATGATTGAGCAGAGCAGAGCAAGTAATACGGCCCACGAGGGGCCGGGCGCTTTGCTGACTTTAACACTGCTGCTTGGGAGTCGCCATCCTATTGCTTCTCAACATGCGATACATCCTTATGACCCTTGTGATCCTCTGGGGCCATTTTCACATGTTGCGCATCCTCTTACGCAGCATTTGGCTGCCTTATTGTTAAGAGTGAGCAACACTCATATACGAATGAATGACAGAGCAAGTAATACGGCCCAGGGAGGGGCCGGGCGCTTTGCTGACTTTAACACTTATCCGCCTGTTCCATAGGCATCAAACAGGTGTCAATTATCAGCAGCCCGACTCACGGTACCTTATATTGCAGCGTTCCTCTGCCTTGCCGTTCATTGATCCACATCAGGACTCCTCGTTCTACAGCACTCAGCTGCACCACTGTACCTAAACATTCGAGTCAAAGAGCCAAAGCATTCAGCTGCATTGCAACATCAGGGCATCTTTCATCCGTCATCATCACCTCAATCCACTCTTAAAGAGATAGAGGATGTATATGAAGTAGCTGCTATGAAGTATGACAGTTATAGTAGAACAGTATTAGTAACAGTAATAGTATATAAGTATAGTATAACAATAACAGTTACGTATAACAGTACGAGAAGAGGTAAGAAGTAGCATGTTCATCCTGTTTTTAATGAGGCCTGCTTGTTAAGAGTGAGCAACACTCATATACGAATGATTGAGCAGAGCAGAGCAAGTAATACGGCCCACGAGGGGCCGGGCGCTTTGCTGACTTTAACACTGCTGCTTGGGAGTCGCCATCCTATTGCTTCTCAACATGCGATACATCCTTATGACCCTTGTGATCCTCTGGGGCCATTTTCGCATGCCGCGCATCCTCTTACGCAGCATTTGGCTGCCTTATTGTTAAGAGTGAGCAACACTCATATACGAATGAATGACAGAGCAAGTAATACGGCCCAGGGAGGGGCCGGGCGCTTTGCTGACTTTAACACTTATCCGCCTGTTCCATAGGCATCAAACAAGTGTCAATTATCAGCAGCCCAACTCACAGTACCTTATATTGCAGCGTTCCTCTGCCTTGCCGTTCATTGATCCACATCAGGACTCCTCGTTCTACAGCACTCAGCTGCACCACTGTACCTAAACATTCGAGTCAAAGAGCCAAAGCATTCAGCTGCATTGCAACATCAGGCCATCTTTCATCCGTCATCATCACCTCAATCCACTCTTAAAGAGATAGAGGATGTATATGAAGTAGCTGCTATGAAGTATGACAGTTATAGTAGAACAGTATTAGTAACAGTAATAGTATATAAGTATAGTATAACAATAATAGTTACGTATAACAGTACGAGAAGAGGTAAGAAGTAGCACGTTCATCCTGTTTTTAATGAGGCCTGCTTGTTAAGAGTGAGCAACACTCATATACGAATGATTGAGCAGAGCAGAGCAAGTAATACGGCCCACGAGGGGCCGGGCGCTTTGCTGACTTTAACACTGCTGCTTGGGAGTCGCCATCCTATTGCTTCTCAACATGCGATACATCCTTATGACCCTTGTGATCCTCTGGGGCCATTTTCACATGTTGCGCATCCTCTTACGCAGCATTTGGCTGCCTTATTGTTAAGAGTGAGCAACACTCATATACGAATGAATGACAGAGCAAGTAATACGGCCCAGGGAGGGGCCGGGCGCTTTGCTGACTTTAACACTTATCCGCCTGTTCCATAGGCATCAAACAGGTGTCAATTATCAGCAGCCCGACTCACGGTACCTTATATTGCAGCGTTCCTCTGCCTTGCCGTTCATTGATCCACATCAGGACTCCTCGTTCTACAGCACTCAGCTGCACCACTGTACCTAAACACTCGAATCAAAGAGCCAAAGCATTCAGCTGCATTGCAACATCAGGGCATCTTTCATCCGTCATCATCACCTCAATCCACTCTTAAAGAGATAGAGGATGTATATGAAGTAGCTGCTATGAAGTATGACAGTTATAGTAGAACAGTATTAGTAACAGTAATAGTATAACAGTATAGTATAACAATAACAGTTACGTATAACAGTACGAGAAGAGGTAAGAAGTAGCATGTTCATCCTGTTTTTAATGAGGCCTGCTTGTTAAGAGTGAGCAACACTCATATACGAATGATTGAGCAGAGCAGAGCAAGTAATACGGCCCACGAGGGGCCGGGCGCTTTGCTGACTTTAACACTGCTGCTTGGGAGTCGCCATCCTATTGCTTCTCAACATGCGATACATCCTTATGACCCTTGTGATCCTCTGGGGCCATTTTCGCATGCCGCGCATCCTCTTACGCAGCATTTGGCTGCCTTATTGTTAAGAGTGAGCAACACTCATATACGAATGATTGAGCAGAGCAGAGCAAGTAATACGGCCCAGGCAGGGGCCGGGCGCTTTGCTGACTTTAACACTTATCCGCCTGTTCCATAGGCATCAAACAGGTGTCAATTATCAGCAGCCCGACTCACAGTACCTTATATTGCAGCGTTCCTCTGCCTTGCCGTTCATTGATCCACATCAGGACTCCTCGTTCTACAGCACTCAGCTGCACGACTGTAACTAAACACTCGAATCAAAGAGCCAAAGCATTCAGCTGCATTGCAACATCAGGGCATCTTTCATCCGTCATCATCACCTCAATCCACTCTTAAAGAGATAGAGGATGTATATGAAGTAGCTGCTATGAAGTATGACAGTTATAGTAGAACAGTATTAGTAACAGTAATAGTATAACAGTATAGTATAACAATAACAGTTACGTATAACAGTACGAGAAGAGGTAAGAAGTAGCATGTTCATCCTGTTTTTAATGAGGCCTGCTTGTTAAGAGTGAGCAACACTCATATACGAATGATTGAGCAGAGCAGAGCAAGTAATACGGCCCACGAGGGGCCGGGCGCTTTGCTGACTTTAACACTTATCCGCCTGTTCCATAGGCATCAAACAGGTGTCAATTATCAGCAGCCCAACTCACGGTACCTTATATTGCAGCGTTCCTCTGCCTTGCCGTTCATTGATCCACATCAGGACTCCTCGTTCTACAGCACTCAGCTGCACCACTGTACCTAAACACTCGAATCAAAGAGCCAAAGCATTCAGCTGCATTGCAACATCAGGGCATCTTTCATCCGTCATCATCACCTCAATCCACTCTTAAAGAGATAGAGGATGTATATGAAGTAGCTGCTATGAAGTATGACAGTTATAGTAGAACAGTATTAGTAACAGTAATAGTATAACAGTATAGTATAACAATAACAGTTACGTATAACAGTACGAGAAGAGGTAAGAAGTAGCATGTTCATCCTGTTTTTAATGAGGCCTGCTTGTTAAGAGTGAGCAACACTCATATACGAATGATTGAGCAGAGCAGAGCAAGTAATACGGCCCACGAGGGGCCGGGCGCTTTGCTGACTTTAACACTGCTGCTTGGGAGTCGCCATCCTATTGCTTCTCAACATGTGATACATCCTTATGACCCTTGTGATCCTCTGGGGCCATTTTCACATGTTGCGCATCCTCTTACGCAGCATTTGGCTGCCTTATTGTTAAGAGTGAGCAACACTCATATACGAATGAATGACAGAGCAAGTAATACGGCCCAGGGAGGGGCCGGGCGCTTTGCTGACTTTAACACTTATCCGCCTGTTCCATAGGCATCAAACAGGTGTCAATTATCAGCAGCCCGACTCACGGTACCTTATATTGCAGCGTTCCTCTGCCTTGCCGTTCATTGATCCACATCAGGACTCCTCGTTCTACAGCACTCAGCTGCACCACTGTACCTAAACACTCGAATCAAAGAGCCAAAGCATTCAGCTGCATTGCAACATCAGGGCATCTTTCATCCGTCATCATCACCTCAATCCACTCTTAAAGAGATAGAGGATGTATATGAAGTAGCTGCTATGAAGTATGACAGTTATAGTAGAACAGTATTAGTAACAGTAATAGTATAACAGTATAGTATAACAATAACAGTTACGTATAACAGTACGAGAAGAGGTAAGAAGTAGCATGTTCATCCTGTTTTTAATGAGGCCTGCTTGTTAAGAGTGAGCAACACTCATATACGAATGATTGAGCAGAGCAGAGCAAGTAATACGGCCCACGAGGGGCCGGGCGCTTTGCTGACTTTAACACTGCTGCTTGGGAGTCGCCATCCTATTGCTTCTCAACATGCGATACATCCTTATGACCCTTGTGATCCTCTGGGGCCATTTTCACATGTTGCGCATCCTCTTACGCAGCATTTGGCTGCCTTATTGTTAAGAGTGAGCAACACTCATATACGAATGAATGACAGAGCAAGTAATACGGCCCAGGGAGGGGCCGGGCGCTTTGCTGACTTTAACACTTATCCGCCTGTTCCATAGGCATCAAACAGGTGTCAATTATCAGCAGCCCGACTCACGGTACCTTATATTGCAGCGTTCCTCTGCCTTGCCGTTCATTGATCCACATCAGGACTCCTCGTTCTACAGCACTCAGCTGCACCACTGTACCTAAACACTCGAATCAAAGAGCCAAAGCATTCAGCTGCATTGCAACATCAGGGCATCTTTCATCCGTCATCATCACCTCAATCCACTCTTAAAGAGATAGAGGATGTATATGAAGTAGCTGCTATGAAGTATGACAGTTATAGTAGAACAGTATTAGTAACAGTAATAGTATAACAGTATAGTATAACAATAACAGTTACGTATAACAGTACGAGAAGAGGTAAGAAGTAGCATGTTCATCCTGTTTTTAATGAGGCCTGCTTGTTAAGAGTGAGCAACACTCATATACGAATGATTGAGCAGAGCAGAGCAAGTAATACGGCCCACGAGGGGCCGGGCGCTTTGCTGACTTTAACACTGCTGCTTGGGAGTCGCCATCCTATTGCTTCTCAACATGCGATACATCCTTATGACCCTTGTGATCCTCTGGGGCCATTTTCACATGTTGCGCATCCTCTTACGCAGCATTTGGCTGCCTTATTGTTAAGAGTGAGCAACACTCATATACGAATGAATGACAGAGCAAGTAATACGGCCCAGGGAGGGGCCGGGCGCTTTGCTGACTTTAACACTTATCCGCCTGTTCCATAGGCATCAAACAGGTGTCAATTATCAGCAGCCCGACTCACGGTACCTTATATTGCAGCGTTCCTCTGCCTTGCCGTTCATTGATCCACATCAGGACTCCTCGTTCTACAGCACTCAGCTGCACCACTGTACCTAAACACTCGAATCAAAGAGCCAAAGCATTCAGCTGCATTGCAACATCAGGGCATCTTTCATCCGTCATCATCACCTCAATCCACTCTTAAAGAGATAGAGGATGTATATGAAGTAGCTGCTATGAAGTATGACAGTTATAGTAGAACAGTATTAGTAACAGTAATAGTATATAAGTATAGTATAACAATAACAGTTACGTATAACAGTACGAGAAGAGGTAAGAAGTAGCATGTTCATCCTGTTTTTAATGAGGCCTGCTTGTTAAGAGTGAGCAACACTCATATACGAATGATTGAGCAGAGCAGAGCAAGTAATACGGCCCACGAGGGGCCGGGCGCTTTGCTGACTTTAACACTGCTGCTTGGGAGTCGCCATCCTATTGCTTCTCAACATGCGATACATCCTTATGACCCTTGTGATCCTCTGGGGCCATTTTCGCATGCCGCGCATCCTCTTACGCAGCATTTGGCTGCCTTATTGTTAAGAGTGAGCAACACTCATATACGAATGATTGAGCAGAGCAGAGCAAGTAATACGGCCCAGGCAGGGGCCGGGCGCTTTGCTGACTTTAACACTTATCCGCCTGTTCCATAGGCATCAAACAGGTGTCAATTATCAGCAGCCCGACTCACGGTACCTTATATTGCAGCGTTCCTCTGCCTTGCCGTTCATTGATCCACATCAGGACTCCTCGTTCTACAGCACTCAGCTGCACCACTGTACCTAAACACTCGAATCAAAGAGCCAAAGCATTCAGCTGCATTGCAACATCAGGGCATCTTTCATCCGTCATCATCACCTCAATCCACTCTTAAAGAGATAGAGGATGTATATGAAGTAGCTGCTATGAAGTATGACAGTTATAGTAGAACAGTATTAGTAACAGTAATAGTATAACAGTATAGTATAACAATAACAGTTACGTATAACAGTACGAGAAGAGGTAAGAAGTAGCATGTTCATCCTGTTTTTAATGAGGCCTGCTTGTTAAGAGTGAGCAACACTCATATACGAATGATTGAGCAGAGCAGAGCAAGTAATACGGCCCACGAGGGGCCGGGCGCTTTGCTGACTTTAACACTGCTGCTTGGGAGTCGCCATCCTATTGCTTCTCAACATGCGATACATCCTTATGACCCTTGTGATCCTCTGGGGCCATTTTCACATGTTGCGCATCCTCTTACGCAGCATTTGGCTGCCTTATTGTTAAGAGTGAGCAACACTCATATACGAATGAATGACAGAGCAAGTAATACGGCCCAGGGAGGGGCCGGGCGCTTTGCTGACTTTAACACTTATCCGCCTGTTCCATAGGCATCAAACAGGTGTCAATTATCAGCAGCCCGACTCACGGTACCTTATATTGCAGCGTTCCTCTGCCTTGCCGTTCATTGATCCACATCAGGACTCCTCGTTCTACAGCACTCAGCTGCACCACTGTACCTAAACACTCGAATCAAAGAGCCAAAGCATTCAGCTGCATTGCAACATCAGGGCATCTTTCATCCGTCATCATCACCTCAATCCACTCTTAAAGAGATAGAGGATGTATATGAAGTAGCTGCTATGAAGTATGACAGTTATAGTAGAACAGTATTAGTAACAGTAATAGTATAACAGTATAGTATAACAATAACAGTTACGTATAACAGTACGAGAAGAGGTAAGAAGTAGCATGTTCATCCTGTTTTTAATGAGGCCTGCTTGTTAAGAGTGAGCAACACTCATATACGAATGATTGAGCAGAGCAGAGCAAGTAATACGGCCCACGAGGGGCCGGGCGCTTTGCTGACTTTAACACTGCTGCTTGGGAGTCCCCATCCTATTGCTTCTCAACATGCGATACATCCTTATGACCCTTGTGATCCTCTGGGGCCATTTTCGCATGCCGCGCATCCTCTTACGCAGCATTTGGCTGCCTTATTGTTAAGAGTGAGCAACACTCATATACGAATGATTGAGCAGAGCAGAGCAAGTAATACGGCCCAGGCAGGGGCCGGGCGCTTTGCTGACTTTAACACTTATCCGCCTGTTCCATAGGCATCAAACAGGTGTCAATTATCAGCAGCCCGACTCACAGTACCTTATATTGCAGCGTTCCTCTGCCTTGCCGTTCATTGATCCACATCAGGACTCCTCGTTCTACAGCACTCAGCTGCACGACTGTAACTAAACACTCGAATCAAAGAGCCAAAGCATTCAGCTGCATTGCAACATCAGGGCATCTTTCATCCGTCATCATCACCTCAATCCACTCTTAAAGAGATAGAGGATGTATATGAAGTAGCTGCTATGAAGTATGACAGTTATAGTAGAACAGTATTAGTAACAGTAATAGTATAACAGTATAGTATAACAATAACAGTTACGTATAACAGTACGAGAAGAGGTAAGAAGTAGCATGTTCATCCTGTTTTTAATGAGGCCTGCTTGTTAAGAGTGAGCAACACTCATATACGAATGATTGAGCAGAGCAGAGCAAGTAATACGGCCCACGAGGGGCCGGGCGCTTTGCTGACTTTAACACTGCTGCTTGGGAGTCGCCATCCTATTGCTTCTCAACATGCGATACATCCTTATGACCCTTGTGATCCTCTGGGGCCATTTTCACATGTTGCGCATCCTCTTACGCAGCATTTGGCTGCCTTATTGTTAAGAGTGAGCAACACTCATATACGAATGAATGACAGAGCAAGTAATACGGCCCAGGGAGGGGCCGGGCGCTTTGCTGACTTTAACACTTATCCGCCTGTTCCATAGGCATCAAACAGGTGTCAATTATCAGCAGCCCGACTCACGGTACCTTATATTGCAGCGTTCCTCTGCCTTGCCGTTCATTGATCCACATCAGGACTCCTCGTTCTACAGCACTCAGCTGCACCACTGTACCTAAACACTCGAATCAAAGAGCCAAAGCATTCAGCTGCATTGCAACATCAGGGCATCTTTCATCCGTCATCATCACCTCAATCCACTCTTAAAGAGATAGAGGATGTATATGAAGTAGCTGCTATGAAGTATGACAGTTATAGTAGAACAGTATTAGTAACAGTAATAGTATAACAGTATAGTATAACAATAACAGTTACGTATAACAGTACGAGAAGAGGTAAGAAGTAGCATGTTCATCCTGTTTTTAATGAGGCCTGCTTGTTAAGAGTGAGCAACACTCATATACGAATGATTGAGCAGAGCAGAGCAAGTAATACGGCCCACGAGGGGCCGGGCGCTTTGCTGACTTTAACACTGCTGCTTGGGAGTCGCCATCCTATTGCTTCTCAACATGCGATACATCCTTATGACCCTTGTGATCCTCTGGGGCCATTTTCGCATGCCGCGCATCCTCTTACGCAGCATTTGGCTGCCTTATTGTTAAGAGTGAGCAACACTCATATACGAATGATTGAGCAGAGCAGAGCAAGTAATACGGCCCAGGCAGGGGCCGGGCGCTTTGCTGACTTTAACACTTATCCGCCTGTTCCATAGGCATCAAACAGGTGTCAATTATCAGCAGCCCGACTCACGGTACCTTATATTGCAGCGTTCCTCTGCCTTGCCGTTCATTGATCCACATCAGGACTCCTCGTTCTACAGCACTCAGCTGCACGACTGTAACTAAACACTCGAATCAAAGAGCCAAAGCATTCAGCTGCATTGCAACATCAGGGCATCTTTCATCCGTCATCATCACCTCAATCCACTCTTAAAGAGATAGAGGATGTATATGAAGTAGCTGCTATGAAGTATGACAGTTATAGTAGAACAGTATTAGTAACAGTAATAGTATAACAGTATAGTATAACAATAACAGTTACGTATAACAGTACGAGAAGAGGTAAGAAGTAGCATGTTCATCCTGTTTTTAATGAGGCCTGCTTGTTAAGAGTGAGCAACACTCATATACGAATGATTGAGCAGAGCAGAGCAAGTAATACGGCCCACGAGGGGCCGGGCGCTTTGCTGACTTTAACACTGCTGCTTGGGAGTCGCCATCCTATTGCTTCTCAACATGCGATACATCCTTATGACCCTTGTGATCCTCTGGGGCCATTTTCACATGTTGCGCATCCTCTTACGCAGCATTTGGCTGCCTTATTGTTAAGAGTGAGCAACACTCATATACGAATGAATGACAGAGCAAGTAATACGGCCCAGGGAGGGGCCGGGCGCTTTGCTGACTTTAACACTTATCCGCCTGTTCCATAGGCATCAAACAGGTGTCAATTATCAGCAGCCCGACTCACGGTACCTTATATTGCAGCGTTCCTCTGCCTTGCCGTTCATTGATCCACATCAGGACTCCTCGTTCTACAGCACTCAGCTGCACCACTGTACCTAAACACTCGAATCAAAGAGCCAAAGCATTCAGCTGCATTGCAACATCAGGGCATCTTTCATCCGTCATCATCACCTCAATCCACTCTTAAAGAGATAGAGGATGTATATGAAGTAGCTGCTATGAAGTATGACAGTTATAGTAGAACAGTATTAGTAACAGTAATAGTATAACAGTATAGTATAACAATAACAGTTACGTATAACAGTACGAGAAGAGGTAAGAAGTAGCATGTTCATCCTGTTTTTAATGAGGCCTGCTTGTTAAGAGTGAGCAACACTCATATACGAATGATTGAGCAGAGCAGAGCAAGTAATACGGCCCACGAGGGGCCGGGCGCTTTGCTGACTTTAACACTGCTGCTTGGGAGTCGCCATCCTATTGCTTCTCAACATGCGATACATCCTTATGACCCTTGTGATCCTCTGGGGCCATTTTCGCATGCCGCGCATCCTCTTACGCAGCATTTGGCTGCCTTATTGTTAAGAGTGAGCAACACTCATATACGAATGATTGAGCAGAGCAGAGCAAGTAATACGGCCCAGGCAGGGGCCGGGCGCTTTGCTGACTTTAACACTTATCCGCCTGTTCCATAGGCATCAAACAGGTGTCAATTATCAGCAGCCCGACTCACGGTACCTTATATTGCAGCGTTCCTCTGCCTTGCCGTTCATTGATCCACATCAGGACTCCTCGTTCTACAGCACTCAGCTGCACGACTGTAACTAAACACTCGAATCAAAGAGCCAAAGCATTCAGCTGCATTGCAACATCAGGGCATCTTTCATCCGTCATCATCACCTCAATCCACTCTTAAAGAGATAGAGGATGTATATGAAGTAGCTGCTATGAAGTATGACAGTTATAGTAGAACAGTATTAGTAACAGTAATAGTATAACAGTATAGTATAACAATAACAGTTACGTATAACAGTACGAGAAGAGGTAAGAAGTAGCATGTTCATCCTGTTTTTAATGAGGCCTGCTTGTTAAGAGTGAGCAACACTCATATACGAATGATTGAGCAGAGCAGAGCAAGTAATACGGCCCACGAGGGGCCGGGCGCTTTGCTGACTTTAACACTGCTGCTTGGGAGTCGCCATCCTATTGCTTCTCAACATGCGATACATCCTTATGACCCTTGTGATCCTCTGGGGCCATTTTCACATGTTGCGCATCCTCTTACGCAGCATTTGGCTGCCTTATTGTTAAGAGTGAGCAACACTCATATACGAATGAATGACAGAGCAAGTAATACGGCCCAGGGAGGGGCCGGGCGCTTTGCTGACTTTAACACTTATCCGCCTGTTCCATAGGCATCAAACAGGTGTCAATTATCAGCAGCCCGACTCACGGTACCTTATATTGCAGCGTTCCTCTGCCTTGCCGTTCATTGATCCACATCAGGACTCCTCGTTCTACAGCACTCAGCTGCACCACTGTACCTAAACACTCGAATCAAAGAGCCAAAGCATTCAGCTGCATTGCAACATCAGGGCATCTTTCATCCGTCATCATCACCTCAATCCACTCTTAAAGAGATAGAGGATGTATATGAAGTAGCTGCTATGAAGTATGACAGTTATAGTAGAACAGTATTAGTAACAGTAATAGTATAACAGTATAGTATAACAATAACAGTTACGTATAACAGTACGAGAAGAGGTAAGAAGTAGCATGTTCATCCTGTTTTTAATGAGGCCTGCTTGTTAAGAGTGAGCAACACTCATATACGAATGATTGAGCAGAGCAGAGCAAGTAATACGGCCCACGAGGGGCCGGGCGCTTTGCTGACTTTAACACTGCTGCTTGGGAGTCGCCATCCTATTGCTTCTCAACATGCGATACATCCTTATGACCCTTGTGATCCTCTGGGGCCATTTTCGCATGCCGCGCATCCTCTTACGCAGCATTTGGCTGCCTTATTGTTAAGAGTGAGCAACACTCATATACGAATGATTGAGCAGAGCAGAGCAAGTAATACGGCCCAGGCAGGGGCCGGGCGCTTTGCTGACTTTAACACTGCTGCTTGGGAGTCGCCATCCTATTGCTTCTCAACATGCGATACATCCTTATGACCCTTGTGATCCTCTGGGGCCATTTTCGCATGCCGCGCATCCTCTTACGCAGCATTTGGCTGCCTTATTGTTAAGAGTGAGCAACACTCATATACGAATGAATGACAGAGCAAGTAATACGGCCCACGAGGGGCCGGGCGCTTTGCTGACTTTAACACTGCTGCTTGGGAGTCGCCATCCTATTGCTTCTCAACATGCGATACATCCTTATGACCCTTGTGATCCTCTGGGGCCATTTTCGCATGCCGCGCATCCTCTTACGCAGCATTTGGCTGCCTTATTGTTAAGAGTGAGCAACACTCATATACGAATGATTGAGCAGAGCAGAGCAAGTAATACGGCCCAGGCAGGGGCCGGGCGCTTTGCTGACTTTAACACTTATCCGCCTGTTCCATAGGCATCAAACAGGTGTCAATTATCAGCAGCCCGACTCACGGTACCTTATATTGCAGCGTTCCTCTGCCTTGCCGTTCATTGATCCACATCAGGACTCCTCGTTCTACAGCACTCAGCTGCACGACTGTAACTAAACACTCGAATCAAAGAGCCAAAGCATTCAGCTGCATTGCAACATCAGGGCATCTTTCATCCGTCATCATCACCTCAATCCACTCTTAAAGAGATAGAGGATGTATATGAAGTAGCTGCTATGAAGTATGACAGTTATAGTAGAACAGTATTAGTAACAGTAATAGTATAACAGTATAGTATAACAATAACAGTTACGTATAACAGTACGAGAAGAGGTAAGAAGTAGCATGTTCATCCTGTTCTTAATGAGGCCTGCTTGTTAAGAGTGAGCAACACTCATATACGAATGATTGAGCAGAGCAGAGCAAGTAATACGGCCCACAAGGGGCCGGGCGCTTTGCTGACTTTAACACTGCTGCTTGGGAGTCGCCATCCTATTGCTTCTCAACATGCGATACATCCTTATGACCCTTGTGATCCTCTGGGGCCATTTTCGCATGCCCCGCATCCTCTTACGCAGCATTTGGCTGCCTTATTGTTAAGAGTGAGCAACACTCATATACGAATGAATGACAGAGCAAGTAATACGGCCCAGGGAGGGGCCGGGCACTTTGCTGACTTTAACACTTATCCGCCTGTTTCATAGGCATCAAACAGGTGTCAATTATCAGCAGCCCAACTCACAGTACCTTATGTTGCAGCGTTCCTCTGCCTTGCCGTTCATTGATCCACATCAGGACTCCTCGTTCTACAGCACTCAGCTGCACCACTGTACCTAAACACTCGAATCAAAGAGCCAAAGCATTCAGCTGCATTGCAACATCAGGGCATCTTTCATCCGTCATCATCACCTCAATCCACTCTTAAAGAGATAGAGGATGTATATGAAGTAGCTGCTATGAAGTATGACAGTTATAGTAGAACAGTATTAGTAACAGTAATAGTATAACAGTATAGTATAACAATAACAGTTACGTATAACAGTACGAGAAGAGGTAAGAAGTAGCATGTTCATCCTGTTTTTAATGAGGCCTGCTTGTTAAGAGTGAGCAACACTCATATACGAATGATTGAGCAGAGCAGAGCAAGTAATACGGCCCACGAGGGGCCGGGCGCTTTGCTGACTTTAACACTGCTGCTTGGGAGTCGCCATCCTATTGCTTCTCAACATGCGATACATCCTTATGACCCTTGTGATCCCCTGGGGCCATTTTCGCATGCCGCGCATCCTCTTACGCAGCATTTGGCTGCCTTATTGTTAAGAGTGAGCAACACTCATATACGAATGAATGACAGAGCAAGTAATACGGCCCAGGGAGGGGCCGGGCGCTTTGCTGACTTTAACACTTATCCGCCTGTTCCATAGGCATCAAACAGGTGTCAATTATCAGCAGCCCGACTCACGGTACCTTATATTGCAGCGTTCCTCTGCCTTGCCGTTCATTGATCCACATCAGGACTCCTCGTTCTACAGCACTCAGCTGCACCACTGTACCTAAACACTCGAATCAAAGAGCCAAAGCATTCAGCTGCATTGCAACATCAGGGCATCTTTCATCCGTCATCATCACCTCAATCCACTCTTAAAGAGATAGAGGATGTATATGAAGTAGCTGCTATGAAGTATGACAGTTATAGTAGAACAGTATTAGTAACAGTAATAGTATAACAGTATAGTATAACAATAACAGTTACGTATAACAGTACGAGAAGAGGTAAGAAGTAGCATGTTCATCCTGTTTTTAATGAGGCCTGCTTGTTAAGAGTGAGCAACACTCATATACGAATGATTGAGCAGAGCAGAGCAAGTAATACGGCCCACGAGGGGCCGGGCGCTTTGCTGACTTTAACACTGCTGCTTGGGAGTCGCCATCCTATTGCTTCTCAACATGCGATACCTCCTTATGACCCTTGTGATCCTCTGGGGCCATTTTCGCATGCCGCGCATCCTCTTACGCAGCATTTGGCTGCCTTATTGTTAAGAGTGAGCAACACTCATATACGAATGAATGACAGAGCAAGTAATACGGCCCAGGGAGGGGCCGGGCACTTTGCTGACTATAACACTTATCCGCCTGTTTCATAGGCATCAAACAGGTGTCAATTATCAGCAGCCCAACTCACAGTACCTTATGTTGCAGCGTTCCTCTGCCTTGCCGTTCATTGATCCACATCAGGACTCCTCGTTCTACAGCACTCAGCTGCACCACTGTACCTAAACACTCGAATCAAAGAGCCAAAGCATTCAGCTGCATTGCAACATCAGGGCATCTTTCATCCGTCATCATCACCTCAATCCACTCTTAAAGAGATAGAGGATGTATATGAAGTAGCTGCTATGAAGTATGACAGTTATAGTAGAACAGTATTAGTAACAGTAATAGTATAACAGTATAGTATAACAATAACAGTTACGTATAACAGTACGAGAAGAGGTAAGAAGTAGCATGTTCATCCTGTTTTTAATGAGGCCTGCTTGTTAAGAGTGAGCAACACTCATATACGAATGATTGAGCAGAGCAGAGCAAGTAATACGGCCCACGAGGGGCCGGGCGCTTTGCTGACTTTAACACTGCTGCTTGGGAGTCGCCATCCTATTGCTTCTCAACATGCAATACATCCTTATGACCCTTGTGATCCTCTGGGGCCATTTTCGCATGCCGCGCATCCTCTTACGCAGCATTTGGCTGCCTTATTGTTAAGAGTGAGCAACACTCATATACGAATGAATGACAGAGCAAGTAATACGGCCCAGGGAGGGGCCGGGCGCTTTGCTGACTTTAACACTTATCCGCCTGTTCCATAGGCATCAAACAGGTGTCAATTATCAGCAGCCCGACTCACGGTACCTTATATTGCAGCGTTCCTCTGCCTTGCCGTTCATTGATCCACATCAGGACTCCTCGTTCTACAGCACTCAGCTGCACCACTGTACCTAAACACTCGAATCAAAGAGCCAAAGCATTCAGCTGCATTGCAACATCAGGGCATCTTTCATCCGTCATCATCACCTCAATCCACTCTTAAAGAGATAGAGGATGTATATGAAGTAGCTGCTATGAAGTATGACAGTTATAGTAGAACAGTATTAGTAACAGTAATAGTATAACAGTATAGTATAACAATAACAGTTACGTATAACAGTACGAGAAGAGGTAAGAAGTAGCATGTTCATCCTGTTTTTAATGAGGCCTGCTTGTTAAGAGTGAGCAACACTCATATACGAATGATTGAGCAGAGCAGAGCAAGTAATACGGCCCACGAGGGGCCGGGCGCTTTGCTGACTTTAACACTGCTGCTTGGGAGTCGCCATCCTATTGCTTCTCAACATGCGATACCTCCTTATGACCCTTGTGATCCTCTGGGGCCATTTTCGCATGCCGCGCATCCTCTTACGCAGCATTTGGCTGCCTTATTGTTAAGAGTGAGCAACACTCATATACGAATGAATGACAGAGCAAGTAATACGGCCCAGGGAGGGGCCGGGCGCTTTGCTGACTTTAACACTTATCCGCCTGTTCCATAGGCATCAAACAGGTGTCAATTATCAGCAGCCCGACTCACGGTACCTTATATTGCAGCGTTCCTCTGCCTTGCCGTTCATTGATCCACATCAGGACTCCTCGTTCTACAGCACTCAGCTGCACCACTGTACCTAAACACTCGAATCAAAGAGCCAAAGCATTCAGCTGCATTGCAACATCAGGGCATCTTTCATCCGTCATCATCACCTCAATCCACTCTTAAAGAGATAGAGGATGTATATGAAGTAGCTGCTATGAAGTATGACAGTGATAGTAGAACAGTATTAGTAACAGTAATAGTATAACAGTATAGTATAACAATAACAGTTACGTATAACAGTACGAGAAGAGGTAAGAAGTAGCATGTTCATCCTGTTTTTAATGAGGCCTGCTTGTTAAGAGTGAGTAACACTCATATATGAATGATTGAGCAGAGCAGAGCAAGTAATACGGCCCACGAGGGGCCGGGCGCTTTGCTGACTTTAACACTGCTGCTTGGGAGTCGCCATCCTATTGCTTCTCAACATGCGATACCTCCTTATGACCCTTGTGATCCTCTGGGGCCATTTTCGCATGCCGCGCATCCTCTTACGCAGCATTTGGCTGCCTTATTGTTAAGAGTGAGCAACACTCATATACGAATGAATGACAGAGCAAGTAATACGGCCCAGGGAGGGGCCGGGCGCTTTGCTGACTTTAACACTTATCCGCCTGTTCCATAGGCATCAAACAGGTGTCAATTATCAGCAGCCCAACTCACAGTACCTTATGTTGCAGCGTTCCTCTGCCTTGCCGTTCATTGATCCACATCAGGACTCCTCGTTCTACAGCACTCAGCTGCACCACTGTACCTAAACACTGGAATCAAAGAGCCAAAGCATTCAGCTGCATTGCAACATCAGGGCATCTTTCATCCGTCATCATCACCTCAATCCACTCTTAAAGAGATAGAGGATGTATATGAAGTAGCTGCTATGAAGTATGACAGTTATAGTAGAACAGTATTAGTAACAGTAATAGTATAACAGTATAGTATAACAATAACAGTTACGTATAACAGTACGAGAAGAGGTAAGAAGTAGCATGTTCATCCTGTTTTTAATGAGGCCTGCTTGTTAAGAGTGAGCAACACTCATATACGAATGATTGAGCAGAGCAGAGCAAGTAATACGGCCCACGAGGGGCCGGGCGCTTTGCTGACTTTAACACTTATCCGCCTGTTCCATAGGCATCAAACAGGTGTCAATTATCAGCAGCCCAACTCACGGTACCTTATATTGCAGCGTTCCTCTGCCTTGCCGTTCATTGATCCACATCAGGACTCCTCGTTCTACAGCACTCAGCTGCACCACTGTACCTAAACACTCGAATCAAAGAGCCAAAGCATTCAGCTGCATTGCAACATCAGGGCATCTTTCATCCGTCATCATCACCTCAATCCACTCTTAAAGAGATAGAGGATGTATATGAAGTAGCTGCTATGAAGTATGATAGTTATAGTAGAACAGTATTAGTAACAGTAATAGTATAACAGTATAGTATAACAATAACAGTTACGTATAACAGTACGAGAAGAGGTAAGAAGTAGCATGTTCATCCTGTTTTTAATGAGGCCTGCTTGTTAAGAGTGAGCAACACTCATATACGAATGAATGACAGAGCAAGTAATACGGCCCAGGGAGGGGCCGGGCGCTTTGCTGACTTTAACACTTATCCGCCTGTTCCATAGGCATCAAACAGGTGTCAATTATCAGCAGCCCGACTCACGGTACCTTATATTGCAGCGTTCCTCTGCCTTGCCGTTCATTGATCCACATCAGGACTCCTCGTTCTACAGCACTCAGCTGCACCACTGTACCTAAACACTCGAATCAAAGAGCCAAAGCATTCAGCTGCATTGCAACATCAGGGCATCTTTCATCCGTCATCATCACCTCAATCCACTCTTAAAGAGATAGAGGATGTATATGAAGTAGCTGCTATGAAGTATGACAGTTATAGTAGAACAGTATTAGTAACAGTAATAGTATAACAGTATAGTATATTAATAACAGTTATGTATAACAGTACGAGAAGAGGTAAGAAGTAGCATGTTCATCCTGTTTTTAATGAGGCCTGCTTGTTAAGAGTGAGCAACACTCATATATACGAATGAATGAGCAGAGCAGAGCAAGTAATACGGCCCACGAGGGGCCGGGCGCTTTGCTGACTTTAACACTTATCCGCCTGTTTCATAGGCATCAAACAGGTGTCAATTATCAGCAGCCCGACTCACGGTACCTTATATTGCAGCGTTCCTCTGCCTTGCCGTTCATTGATCCACATCAGGACTCCTCGTTCTACAGCACTCAGCTGCACCACTGTACCTAAACACTCGAATCAAAGAGCCAAAGCATTCAGCTGCATTGCAACATCAGGGCATCTTTCATCCGTCATCATCACCTCAATCCACTCTTAAAGAGATAGAGGATGTATATGAAGTAGCTGCTATGAAGTATGACAGTTATAGTAGAACAGTATTAGTAACAGTAATAGTATAACAGTATAGTATATTAATAACAGTTATGTATAACAGTACGAGAAGAGGTAAGAAGTAGCATGTTCATCCTGTTTTTAATGAGGCCTGCTTGTTAAGAGTGAGCAACACTCATATATACGAATGAATGAGCAGAGCAGAGCAAGTAATACGGCCCACGAGGGGCCGGGCGCTTTGCTGACTTTAACACTTATCCGCCTGTTTCATAGGCATCAAACAGGTGTCAATTATCAGCAGCCCGACTCACGGTACCTTATATTGCAGCGTTCCTCTGCCTTGCCGTTCATTGATCCACATCAGGACTCCTCGTTCTACAGCACTCAGCTGCACCACTGTACCTAAACACTCGAATCAAAGAGCCAAAGCATTCAGCTGCATTGCAACATCAGGGCATCTTTCATCCGTCATCATCACCTCAATCCACTCTTAAAGAGATAGAGGATGTATATGAAGTAGCTGCTATGAAGTATGACAGTGATAGTAGAACAGTATTAGTAACAGTAATAGTATAACAGTATAGTATAACAATAACAGTTACGTATAACAGTACGAGAAGAGGTAAGAAGTAGCATGTTCATCCTGTTTTTAATGAGGCCTGCTTGTTAAGAGTGAGTAACACTCATATATGAATGATTGAGCAGAGCAGAGCAAGTAATACGGCCCACGAGGGGCCGGGCGCTTTGCTGACTTTAACACTTATCCGCCTGTTTCATAGGCATCAAACAGGTGTCAATTATCAGCAGCCCGACTCACGGTACCTTATATTGCAGCGTTCCTCTGCCTTGCCGTTCATTGATCCACATCAGGACTCCTCGTTCTACAGCACTCAGCTGCACCACTGTACCTAAACACTCGAATCAAAGAGCCAAAGCATTCAGCTGCATTGCAACATCAGGGCATCTTTCATCCGTCATCATCACCTCAATCCACTCTTAAAGAGATAGAGGATGTATATGAAGTAGCTGCTATGAAGTATGACAGTTATAGTAGAACAGTATTAGTAACAGTAATAGTATAACAGTATAGTATATTAATAACAGTTATGTATAACAGTACGAGAAGAGGTAAGAAGTAGCATGTTCATCCTGTTTTTAATGAGGCCTGCTTGTTAAGAGTGAGCAACACTCATATATACGAATGAATGAGCAGAGCAGAGCAAGTAATACGGCCCACGAGGGGCCGGGCGCTTTGCTGACTTTAACACTTATCCGCCTGTTTCATAGGCATCAAACAGGTGTCAATTATCAGCAGCCCGACTCACGGTACCTTATATTGCAGCGTTCCTCTGCCTTGCCGTTCATTGATCCACATCAGGACTCCTCGTTCTACAGCACTCAGCTGCACCACTGTACCTAAACACTCGAATCAAAGAGCCAAAGCATTCAGCTGCATTGCAACATCAGGGCATCTTTCATCCGTCATCATCACCTCAATCCACTCTTAAAGAGATAGAGGATGTATATGAAGTAGCTGCTATGAAGTATGACAGTTATAGTAGAACAGTATTAGTAACAGTAATAGTATAACAGTATAGTATATTAATAACAGTTATGTATAACAGTACGAGAAGAGGTAAGAAGTAGCATGTTCATCCTGTTTTTAATGAGGCCTGCTTGTTAAGAGTGAGCAACACTCATATATACGAATGAATGAGCAGAGCAGAGCAAGTAATACGGCCCACGAGGGGCCGGGCGCTTTGCTGACTTTAACACTTATCCGCCTGTTTCATAGGCATCAAACAGGTGTCAATTATCAGCAGCCCGACTCACGGTACCTTATATTGCAGCGTTCCTCTGCCTTGCCGTTCATTGATCCACATCAGGACTCCTCGTTCTACAGCACTCAGCTGCACCACTGTACCTAAACACTCGAATCAAAGAGCCAAAGCATTCAGCTGCATTGCAACATCAGGGCATCTTTCATCCGTCATCATCACCTCAATCCACTCTTAAAGAGATAGAGGATGTATATGAAGTAGCTGCTATGAAGTATGACAGTTATAGTAGAACAGTATTAGTAACAGTAATAGTATAACAGTATAGTATATTAATAACAGTTATGTATAACAGTACGAGAAGAGGTAAGAAGTAGCATGTTCATCCTGTTTTTAATGAGGCCTGCTTGTTAAGAGTGAGCAACACTCATATATACGAATGAATGAGCAGAGCAGAGCAAGTAATACGGCCCACGAGGGGCCGGGCGCTTTGCTGACTTTAACACTTATCCGCCTGTTCCATAGGCATCAAACAGGTGTCAATTATCAGCAGCCCGACTCACGGTACCTTATATTGCAGCGTTCCTCTGCCTTGCCGTTCATTGATCCACATCAGGACTCCTCGTTCTACAGCACTCAGCTGCACCACTGTACCTAAACACTCGAATCAAAGAGCCAAAGCATTCAGCTGCATTGCAACATCAGGGCATCTTTCATCCGTCATCATCACCTCAATCCACTCTTAAAGAGATAGAGGATGTATATGAAGTAGCTGCTATGAAGTATGACAGTGATAGTAGAACAGTATTAGTAACAGTAATAGTATAACAGTATAGTATAACAATAACAGTTACGTATAACAGTACGAGAAGAGGTAAGAAGTAGCATGTTCATCCTGTTTTTAATGAGGCCTGCTTGTTAAGAGTGAGTAACACTCATATATGAATGATTGAGCAGAGCAGAGCAAGTAATACGGCCCACGAGGGGCCGGGCGCTTTGCTGACTTTAACACTGCTGCTTGGGAGTCGCCATCCTATTGCTTCTCAACATGCGATACCTCCTTATGACCCTTGTGATCCTCTGGGGCCATTTTCGCATGCCGCGCATCCTCTTACGCAGCATTTGGCTGCCTTATTGTTAAGAGTGAGCAACACTCATATACGAATGAATGACAGAGCAAGTAATACGGCCCAGGGAGGGGCCGGGCGCTTTGCTGACTTTAACACTTATCCGCCTGTTCCATAGGCATCAAACAGGTGTCAATTATCAGCAGCCCGACTCACGGTACCTTATATTGCAGCGTTCCTCTGCCTTGCCGTTCATTGATCCACATCAGGACTCCTCGTTCTACAGCACTCAGCTGCACCACTGTACCTAAACACTCGAATCAAAGAGCCAAAGCATTCAGCTGCATTGCAACATCAGGGCATCTTTCATCCGTCATCATCACCTCAATCCACTCTTAAAGAGATAGAGGATGTATATGAAGTAGCTGCTATGAAGTATGACAGTGATAGTAGAACAGTATTAGTAACAGTAATAGTATAACAGTATAGTATATTAATAACAGTTATGTATAACAGTACGAGAAGAGGTAAGAAGTAGCATGTTCATCCTGTTTTTAATGAGGCCTGCTTGTTAAGAGTGAGTAACACTCATATATGAATGATTGAGCAGAGCAGAGCAAGTAATACGGCCCACGAGGGGCCGGGCGCTTTGCTGACTTTAACACTTATCCGCCTGTTTCATAGGCATCAAACAGGTGTCAATTATCAGCAGCCCGACTCACGGTACCTTATATTGCAGCGTTCCTCTGCCTTGCCGTTCATTGATCCACATCAGGACTCCTCGTTCTACAGCACTCAGCTGCACCACTGTACCTAAACACTCGAATCAAAGAGCCAAAGCATTCAGCTGCATTGCAACATCAGGGCATCTTTCATCCGTCATCATCACCTCAATCCACTCTTAAAGAGATAGAGGATGTATATGAAGTAGCTGCTATGAAGTATGACAGTTATAGTAGAACAGTATTAGTAACAGTAATAGTATAACAGTATAGTATATTAATAACAGTTATGTATAACAGTACGAGAAGAGGTAAGAAGTAGCATGTTCATCCTGTTTTTAATGAGGCCTGCTTGTTAAGAGTGAGCAACACTCATATATACGAATGAATGAGCAGAGCAGAGCAAGTAATACGGCCCACGAGGGGCCGGGCGCTTTGCTGACTTTAACACTTATCCGCCTGTTTCATAGGCATCAAACAGGTGTCAATTATCAGCAGCCCGACTCACGGTACCTTATATTGCAGCGTTCCTCTGCCTTGCCGTTCATTGATCCACATCAGGACTCCTCGTTCTACAGCACTCAGCTGCACCACTGTACCTAAACACTCGAATCAAAGAGCCAAAGCATTCAGCTGCATTGCAACATCAGGGCATCTTTCATCCGTCATCATCACCTCAATCCACTCTTAAAGAGATAGAGGATGTATATGAAGTAGCTGCTATGAAGTATGACAGTTATAGTAGAACAGTATTAGTAACAGTAATAGTATAACAGTATAGTATATTAATAACAGTTATGTATAACAGTACGAGAAGAGGTAAGAAGTAGCATGTTCATCCTGTTTTTAATGAGGCCTGCTTGTTAAGAGTGAGCAACACTCATATATACGAATGAATGAGCAGAGCAGAGCAAGTAATACGGCCCACGAGGGGCCGGGCGCTTTGCTGACTTTAACACTTATCCGCCTGTTTCATAGGCATCAAACAGGTGTCAATTATCAGCAGCCCGACTCACGGTACCTTATATTGCAGCGTTCCTCTGCCTTGCCGTTCATTGATCCACATCAGGACTCCTCGTTCTACAGCACTCAGCTGCACCACTGTACCTAAACACTCGAATCAAAGAGCCAAAGCATTCAGCTGCATTGCAACATCAGGGCATCTTTCATCCGTCATCATCACCTCAATCCACTCTTAAAGAGATAGAGGATGTATATGAAGTAGCTGCTATGAAGTATGACAGTTATAGTAGAACAGTATTAGTAACAGTAATAGTATAACAGTATAGTATATTAATAACAGTTATGTATAACAGTACGAGAAGAGGTAAGAAGTAGCATGTTCATCCTGTTTTTAATGAGGCCTGCTTGTTAAGAGTGAGCAACACTCATATATACGAATGAATGAGCAGAGCAGAGCAAGTAATACGGCCCACGAGGGGCCGGGCGCTTTGCTGACTTTAACACTTATCCGCCTGTTCCATAGGCATCAAACAGGTGTCAATTATCAGCAGCCCGACTCACGGTACCTTATATTGCAGCGTTCCTCTGCCTTGCCGTTCATTGATCCACATCAGGACTCCTCGTTCTACAGCACTCAGCTGCACCACTGTACCTAAACACTCGAATCAAAGAGCCAAAGCATTCAGCTGCATTGCAACATCAGGGCATCTTTCATCCGTCATCATCACCTCAATCCACTCTTAAAGAGATAGAGGATGTATATGAAGTAGCTGCTATGAAGTATGACAGTGATAGTAGAACAGTATTAGTAACAGTAATAGTATAACAGTATAGTATAACAATAACAGTTACGTATAACAGTACGAGAAGAGGTAAGAAGTAGCATGTTCATCCTGTTTTTAATGAGGCCTGCTTGTTAAGAGTGAGTAACACTCATATATGAATGATTGAGCAGAGCAGAGCAAGTAATACGGCCCACGAGGGGCCGGGCGCTTTGCTGACTTTAACACTGCTGCTTGGGAGTCGCCATCCTATTGCTTCTCAACATGCGATACCTCCTTATGACCCTTGTGATCCTCTGGGGCCATTTTCGCATGCCGCGCATCCTCTTACGCAGCATTTGGCTGCCTTATTGTTAAGAGTGAGCAACACTCATATACGAATGAATGACAGAGCAAGTAATACGGCCCAGGGAGGGGCCGGGCGCTTTGCTGACTTTAACACTTATCCGCCTGTTCCATAGGCATCAAACAGGTGTCAATTATCAGCAGCCCGACTCACGGTACCTTATATTGCAGCGTTCCTCTGCCTTGCCGTTCATTGATCCACATCAGGACTCCTCGTTCTACAGCACTCAGCTGCACCACTGTACCTAAACACTCGAATCAAAGAGCCAAAGCATTCAGCTGCATTGCAACATCAGGGCATCTTTCATCCGTCATCATCACCTCAATCCACTCTTAAAGAGATAGAGGATGTATATGAAGTAGCTGCTATGAAGTATGACAGTGATAGTAGAACAGTATTAGTAACAGTAATAGTATAACAGTATAGTATATTAATAACAGTTATGTATAACAGTACGAGAAGAGGTAAGAAGTAGCATGTTCATCCTGTTTTTAATGAGGCCTGCTTGTTAAGAGTGAGCAACACTCATATATACGAATGAATGAGCAGAGCAGAGCAAGTAATACGGCCCACGAGGGGCCGGGCGCTTTGCTGACTTTAACACTTATCCGCCTGTTCCATAGGCATCAAACAGGTGTCAATTATCAGCAGCCCGACTCACGGTACCTTATATTGCAGCGTTCCTCTGCCTTGCCGTTCATTGATCCACATCAGGACTCCTCGTTCTACAGCACTCAGCTGCACCACTGTACCTAAACACTCGAATCAAAGAGCCAAAGCATTCAGCTGCATTGCAACATCAGGGCATCTTTCATCCGTCATCATCACCTCAATCCACTCTTAAAGAGATAGAGGATGTATATGAAGTAGCTGCTATGAAGTATGACAGTTATAGTAGAACAGTATTAGTAACAGTAATAGTATAACAGTATAGTATATTAATAACAGTTATGTATAACAGTACGAGAAGAGGTAAGAAGTAGCATGTTCATCCTGTTTTTAATGAGGCCTGCTTGTTAAGAGTGAGCAACACTCATATATACGAATGAATGAGCAGAGCAGAGCAAGTAATACGGCCCACGAGGGGCCGGGCGCTTTGCTGACTTTAACACTTATCCGCCTGTTTCATAGGCATCAAACAGGTGTCAATTATCAGCAGCCCGACTCACGGTACCTTATATTGCAGCGTTCCTCTGCCTTGCCGTTCATTGATCCACATCAGGACTCCTCGTTCTACAGCACTCAGCTGCACCACTGTACCTAAACACTCGAATCAAAGAGCCAAAGCATTCAGCTGCATTGCAACATCAGGGCATCTTTCATCCGTCATCATCACCTCAATCCACTCTTAAAGAGATAGAGGATGTATATGAAGTAGCTGCTATGAAGTATGACAGTTATAGTAGAACAGTATTAGTAACAGTAATAGTATAACAGTATAGTATATTAATAACAGTTATGTATAACAGTACGAGAAGAGGTAAGAAGTAGCATGTTCATCCTGTTTTTAATGAGGCCTGCTTGTTAAGAGTGAGCAACACTCATATATACGAATGAATGAGCAGAGCAGAGCAAGTAATACGGCCCACGAGGGGCCGGGCGCTTTGCTGACTTTAACACTTATCCGCCTGTTTCATAGGCATCAAACAGGTGTCAATTATCAGCAGCCCGACTCACGGTACCTTATATTGCAGCGTTCCTCTGCCTTGCCGTTCATTGATCCACATCAGGACTCCTCGTTCTACAGCACTCAGCTGCACCACTGTACCTAAACACTCGAATCAAAGAGCCAAAGCATTCAGCTGCATTACAACATCAGGGCATCTTTCATCCGTCATCATCACCTCAATCCACTCTTAAAGAGATAGAGGATGTATATGAAGTAGCTGCTATGAAGTATGACAGTGATAGTAGAACAGTATTAGTAACAGTAATAGTATAACAGTATAGTATAACAATAACAGTTACGTATAACAGTACGAGAAGAGGTAAGAAGTAGCATGTTCATCCTGTTTTTAATGAGGCCTGCTTGTTAAGAGTGAGTAACACTCATATATGAATGATTGAGCAGAGCAGAGCAAGTAATACGGCCCACGAGGGGCCGGGCGCTTTGCTGACTTTAACACTGCTGCTTGGGAGTCGCCATCCTATTGCTTCTCAACATGCGATACCTCCTTATGACCCTTGTGATCCTCTGGGGCCATTTTCGCATGCCGCGCATCCTCTTACGCAGCATTTGGCTGCCTTATTGTTAAGAGTGAGCAACACTCATATACGAATGAATGACAGAGCAAGTAATACGGCCCAGGCAGGGGCCGGGCGCTTTGCTGACTTTAACACTTATCCGCCTGTTCCATAGGCATCAAACAGGTGTCAATTATCAGCAGCCCAACTCACAGTACCTTATATTGCAGCGTTCCTCTGCCTTGCCGTTCATTGATCCACATCAGGACTCCTCGTTCTACAGCACTCAGCTGCACCACTGTACCTAAACACTCGAATCAAAGAGCCAAAGCATTCAGCTGCATTACAACATCAGGGCATCTTTCATCCGTCATCATCACCTCAATCCACTCTTAAAGAGATAGAGGATGTATATGAAGTAGCTGCTATGAAGTATGACAGTTATAGTAGAACAGTATTAGTAACAGTAATAGTATAACAGTATAGTATATTAATAACAGTTATGTATAACAGTACGAGAAGAGGTAAGAAGTAGCATGTTCATCCTGTTTTTAATGAGGCCTGCTTGTTAAGAGTGAGCAACACTCATATATACGAATGAATGAGCAGAGCAGAGCAAGTAATACGGCCCACAAGGGGCCGGGCGCTTTGCTGACTTTAACACTTATCCGCCTGTTTCATAGGCATCAAACAGGTGTCAATTATCAGCAGCCCGACTCACGGTACCTTATATTGCAGCGTTCCTCTGCCTTGCCGTTCATTGATCCACATCAGGACTCCTCGTTCTACAGCACTCAGCTGCACCACTGTACCTAAACACTCGAATCAAAGAGCCAAAGCATTCAGCTGCATTGCAACATCAGGGCATCTTTCATCCGTCATCATCACCTCAATCCACTCTTAAAGAGATAGAGGATGTATATGAAGTAGCTGCTATGAAGTATGACAGTTATAGTAGAACAGTATTAGTAACAGTAATAGTATAACAGTATAGTATATTAATAACAGTTATGTATAACAGTACGAGAAGAGGTAAGAAGTAGCATGTTCATCCTGTTTTTAATGAGGCCTGCTTGTTAAGAGTGAGCAACACTCATATATACGAATGAATGAGCAGAGCAGAGCAAGTAATACGGCCCACGAGGGGCCGGGCGCTTTGCTGACTTTAACACTTATCCGCCTGTTTCATAGGCATCAAACAGGTGTCAATTATCAGCAGCCCGACTCACGGTACCTTATATTGCAGCGTTCCTCTGCCTTGCCGTTCATTGATCCACATCAGGACTCCTCGTTCTACAGCACTCAGCTGCACCACTGTACCTAAACACTCGAATCAAAGAGCCAAATAATTCAGCTGCATTACAACATCAGGGCATCTTTCATCCGTCATCATCACCTCAATCCACTCTTAAAGAGATAGAGGATGTATATGAAGTAGCTGCTATGAAGTATGACAGTGATAGTAGAACAGTATTAGTAACAGTAATAGTATAACAGTATAGTATAACAATAACAGTTACGTATAACAGTACGAGAAGAGGTAAGAAGTAGCATGTTCATCCTGTTTTTAATGAGGCCTGCTTGTTAAGAGTGAGTAACACTCATATATGAATGATTGAGCAGAGCAGAGCAAGTAATACGGCCCACGAGGGGCCGGGCGCTTTGCTGACTTTAACACTGCTGCTTGGGAGTCGCCATCCTATTGCTTCTCAACATGCGATACCTCCTTATGACCCTTGTGATCCTCTGGGGCCATTTTCGCATGCCGCGCATCCTCTTACGCAGCATTTGGCTGCCTTATTGTTAAGAGTGAGCAACACTCATATACGAATGAATGACAGAGCAAGTAATACGGCCCAGGCAGGGGCCGGGCGCTTTGCTGACTTTAACACTTATCCGCCTGTTCCATAGGCATCAAACAGGTGTCAATTATCAGCAGCCCAACTCACAGTACCTTATATTGCAGCGTTCCTCTGCCTTGCCGTTCATTGATCCACATCAGGACTCCTCGTTCTACAGCACTCAGCTGCACCACTGTACCTAAACACTCGAATCAAAGAGCCAAAGCATTCAGCTGCATTACAACATCAGGGCATCTTTCATCCGTCATCATCACCTCAATCCACTCTTAAAGAGATAGAGGATGTATATGAAGTAGCTGCTATGAAGTATGACAGTTATAGTAGAACAGTATTAGTAACAGTAATAGTATAACAGTATAGTATATTAATAACAGTTATGTATAACAGTACGAGAAGAGGTAAGAAGTAGCATGTTCATCCTGCTTTTTAATGAGGCCTGCTTGTTAAGAGTGAGCAACACTCATATATACGAATGAATGAGCAGAGCAGAGCAAGTAATACGGCCCACGAGGGGCCGGGCGCTTTGCTGACTTTAACACTTATCCGCCTGTTTCATAGGCATCAAACAGGTGTCAATTATCAGCAGCCCGACTCACGGTACCTTATATTGCAGTGTTCCTCTGCCTTGCCGTTCATTGATCCACATCAGGACTCCTCGTTCTACAGCACTCAGCTGCACCACTGTACCTAAACACTCGAATCAAAGAGCCAAAGCATTCAGCTGCATTGCAACATCAGGGCATCTTTCATCCGTCATCATCACCTCAATCCACTCTTAAAGAGATAGAGGATGTATATGAAGTAGCTGCTATGAAGTATGACAGTTATAGTAGAACAGTATTAGTAACAGTAATAGTATAACAGTATAGTATATTAATAACAGTTATGTATAACAGTACGAGAAGAGGTAAGAAGTAGCATGTTCATCCTGTTTTTAATGAGGCCTGCTTGTTAAGAGTGAGCAACACTCATATATACGAATGAATGAGCAGAGCAGAGCAAGTAATACGGCCCACGAGGGGCCGGGCGCTTTGCTGACTTTAACACTTATCCGCCTGTTTCATAGGCATCAAACAGGTGTCAATTATCAGCAGCCCGACTCACGGTACCTTATATTGCAGCGTTCCTCTGCCTTGCCGTTCATTGATCCACATCAGGACTCCTCGTTCTACAGCACTCAGCTGCACCACTGTACCTAAACACTCGAATCAAAGAGCCAAATAATTCAGCTGCATTACAACATCAGGGCATCTTTCATCCGTCATCATCACCTCAATCCACTCTTAAAGAGATAGAGGATGTATATGAAGTAGCTGCTATGAAGTATGACAGTTATAGTAGAACAGTATTAGTAACAGTAATAGTATAACAGTATAGTATAACAATAACAGTTACATATAACAGTACGAGAAGAGGTAAGAAGTAGCATGTTCATCCTGTTTTTAATGAGGCCTGCTTGTTAAGAGTGAGCAACACTCATATATACGAATGAATGAGCAGAGCAGAACAAGTAATACGGCCCACGAGGGGCCGGGCGCTTTGCTGACTTTAACACTTATCGGCCTGTTCCATAGGCATCAAACAGGTGTCAATTATCAGCAGCCCGACTCACGGTACCTTATATTGCAGCGTTCCTCTGCCTTGCCGTTCATTGATCCACATCAGGACTCCTCGTTCTACAGCACTCAGCTGCACCACTGTACCTAAACACTCGAATCAAAGAGCCAAATAATTCAGCTGCATTACAACATCAGGGCATCTTTCATCCGTCATCATCACCTCAATCCACTCTTAAAGAGATAGAGGATGTATATGAAGTAGCTGCTATGAAGTATGACAGTTATAGTAGAACAGTATTAGTAACAGTAATAGTATAACAGTATAGTATAACAATAACAGTTACATATAACAGTACGAGAAGAGGTAAGAAGTAGCATGTTCATCCTGTTTTTAATGAGGCCTGCTTGTTAAGAGTGAGCAACACTCATATATACGAATGAATGAGCAGAGCAGAACAAGTAATACGGCCCACGAGGGGCCGGGCGCTTTGCTGACTTTAACACTTATCGGCCTGTTCCATAGGCATCAAACAGGTGTCAATTATCAGCAGCCCGACTCACGGTACCTTATATTGCAGCGTTCCTCTGCCTTGCCGTTCATTGATCCACATCAGGACTCCTCGTTCTACAGCACTCAGCTGCACCACTGTACCTAAACACTCGAATCAAAGAGCCAAAGCATTCAGCTGCATTGCAACATCAGGGCATCTTTCATCCGTCATCATCACCTCAATCCACTCTTAAAGAGATAGGATGTATATGAAGTAGCTGCTATGAAGTATGACAGTTATAATAGAACAGTATTAGTAACAGTAATAGTATAACTGTATAGTATAACAATAACAGTTACGTATAACAGTACGAGAAGAGGTAAGAAGTAGCATGTTCATCCTGTTTTTAATGAGGCCTGCTTGTTAAGAGTGAGCAACACTCATATACGAATGATTGAGCAGAGCAGAGCAAGTAATACGGCCCAGGGAGGGGCCGGGCGCTTTGCTGACTTTAACACGGCTGCTTGGGAGTATGAGGAGGCATAGTTCCACGCACATCTACTCGTATGCGCTGTACCGATTTCTTGAATTCATGACCAGATGCACCCTACTGTTGTACCTCTCGTTCGCGTTTGCTCATAAGTATCTGCACGTCTGGAGACTTTCGACACCGATGCGCGAGCACTTGCAGGTACAGCAAGGCAAGCGAGAGGAAACAGAGACAGCGGAAGACTTCAAGACGAAGAGAGATATAACTTACAGTTTTACGGATCAGAACGATGCAATGGACGAAATCGCCGTCAGCGCCGGAAGCAAGCAATCATCACGCGGCGGTGATTAGCGAAGTTCAGGCTTAGCTCGGGCTAAGTAGAATAGTGTATAGAAATAGTAATTTAGAACACACGAGTGTTCTCCGGTATCGGATGTCTTATCTAGCTTAGCCGTCCTCGCATCTGTTATACTCGCAGCATCGCAGTGCCGTACGATTCACATTAGGAGGCCGATCCTAGATGTGACAACCCTACTGCGTATGGGCGATGTCTACTCGTAACAACGTATAAGCCTTTCCGGCATTCGCATGATGCAAGGGTCCGGATAACGATATCCGGTTGCAGGGCATGTATCGCGACGAGTGCGGCGCTCTCAACGTGTGCTTAAATGAAGTAATATTATATCAGATAATATTACTTATCGTTTCGTAGCACGAGCATAATGTGCACTTCAATGCTTCGGGCTTTCATGCATGCTAGGCGGATTTGCCATGGTGCGATGTCGCGATGGATAATGACAACATGCCAAATGCATATATAAATGTATGCGAATACATTTATATCATGCAGATTCATTCATATGTAATGCGTTCATCACAAAAGCACTTCGCCTCGTAGGATCGCGTCGACCTACGCGTCGGCGGGAAATGAACCGTAGCACAACAATTATCCCCCCTCCCGTATGCAGCGTCCTCGCTGCATCATACAGCATCGACTGCAGGGGTCATTGGGCTTGCGTGGCACGTTTGCGGGCTTCTTCGAGCAGGGGTTTCATGTCCTGTGAGAAGTTGCGTGCCGGTTCCCATGAGTTGTGCTCGTCGGTATACCCTGTCCACTTAACCAAGTACTCGTGTACTGTTCGCTTACGTCGGTGTCGGCCCACACGACGCGCGCGATAATCTAACACCCGCTCCACATCATAAAACTTCTGTTTACCAGCGATCCAGGTCTCGGGAACTGGTTCGATCGCTGTGGGGGCGTTAGCAGACTCAGGGACGGGTTCCGTACCACGATACGGACGAACAAGCGATACGTGAAACGTGGGGTGAATGGGCATATCAGCGGGCAATGCAAGCTCCACAGCCACATTCCCAACCATGCGCATGACAGGATACGGACCAATCCAACGGGGTAAGAGTTTTCGGGATCCGTCGGCCAAGGAACGCAAGTTCTTGGTGCTTAGCAACACGAGTTGCCCCTCCGAAAACGTCACATCCTGCTTGGATTTGTTGTAGTATTCCGTCGTTCGTTGCTGCGCCGCGTCCAAACACGACTTCGCGTCTGTGATTCGGGACATAAAAGACTTGGCAAAAAGTTTAGCAGCAGACACGTTCACTTCCAACTCACGCCACACGGGTAGCGCGGGATGAAATCCGTAGTTAAGAAAGAACGGACTTTTGCCTGTAGAGCGGTTAACAGCGTTGTTAAGCGCGAATTCTGCCGCAGTCAAATACGTATCCCAAACGAGTGGTGTGCGACCAGCATAATTGCGCAACATATCACCCAACGTGCGGTTTGTGCGTTCGGTTTGACCATCAGTCTGCGGGTGGTACGCTGTGCTCAGGTTGACACGCATGCCAACTAGCTTGCAGAGCGCTTCCCAAAACTTAGACGTGAACTGTCCTCCGTGGTCTGAGATCACATTTTTGGGAACCCCGTGTAACCGAACCACATTGTCGAAAAACAAACGTGCGGTTTGCTCAGCCGTGCAGGATGATGTGCATGGTGCTAGGTGAATCATCTTAGTCAGACGATCGACCATTACGAACACCGCATCGTATCCCCCCTCAGTTTTGGGCAGCGTGACTACGAATTCCATGGAAACACTTTCCCAAGGCGCATCCGGGACAGGCAACGGTTGCAACAACCCATGGCCCTTACCGGACAAAGCCTTATTGCGCTGGCACAGACTGCATGTCTGGACGAATTCGGCAACGATTCGTTTGAGCTCTTCGAATGCCCGCTGGCATTGCGACGTCCACGACTCGAGCGAAACGAAAACGCCTTTGCGAGTTAAGTTAGTAAGCGGGGCCGCAATGATGGAATATTTTTCAATGAACTTTCGGAAATAATTGGTCAAGCCAAGGAACTTACGCAGCTCCGTGAGGTTCTGAGGCGCGGGCCAATCGCGAACCACGGCGACCTTCCGCGGGTCCATCTTTACACCGGTGGCCGACACAATGTGGCCCAAATATTCCACCAGAGGCTGCGCCCAAAAGCATTTGGCGCGTTTAGCAAACAATTGCTCCCGCCTCATAACGTCGAGCACGAGCCGAAGATGCTCCAAGTGCTCCTCGCGCGTTTTAGAATATACCAAGATGTCATCCAGGTAGCAAACAACGAACCTGTCGATAAACGGCCTAAACATTCGGTCCATAACCGCCTGAAACGTCGCAGGGGCATTAGTCAAACCAAACGATAGGACCGTATACTCAAAGTGACCGAAGGGCGTCCGAAAAGCGGTTTTCGGGATATCAGAGGCAGCGATGCGAATCTGATTGTAGCCCTGTTGTAAGTCAATTGAGGAAAAATAAGCCGAGCCCTTCAGCTTATCCAACAGGTCGTCAACGCGTGGCAAAGGGTAGCGATTTTTCACCGTATTCGCATTTAACCCCTGGTAATCGATGCACATGCGCAAGGTCCCATCCTTCTTACCGACAAACAAAATCGGTGCAGAATACGGGGATGTGCTGGGGCGTATCATACCCTTCGCGAGCAAATCCGTCACCTGGCGCTTCACCTCGTCCAGCTCCAATGGACTCAACCTGTACATTGGCCGGGCCGTAGGCTGCGCTCCAGGCATGAGAGGGATTGTGTGATCAACAGGACGCATAGGTGGTAGGCCGGGGATATCTTTAAAGACGTCCTCATACTGCGACAGTAGGGCCTCAACCTCAGGATCCGCAGAAATCTGCGCGGTGGTGACACAACAGCTCACCCGCGGCCTTAAAAGCAGTCCGTGGGCACCCTTCCGTAACAAACGGACGGCCTCCTTACGCCCGACTAGCTCTGGTTCGATTCGCGCGGCCATTGCGGTCACGGCGAAATTAACCATAGGCACCGCCTCAGTTTCGCCCTCCTTTGGTGTGACATGTTCGAACGACAGGAAAGGTACCTTAATCGACAGAGTACCCTTGCACATATGCAGGGTTGCGGTCTCCATGTCGATGCGCGCGCGGTACTGTCGTAATGTCGACGACCCCATTATGTACGGTGCAGTCTCTGCTAAGCCCTGCAGCACGTACGGCCGGGTCACAACACGCAAAGGGCCTAACGATAGGCTAAGGGTAATCCTGCCCACGATGGGATGCTTACCCCCGTCAGCAAGGGTAACCTGTGGACAATCAGACGACTCTGGGGACAACCCCAGCGCATTCACCTCTGCGACAGAGATGAAGTCGTCGCTGGCACCGGTGTCAACAAGTGCCTTCAGAGTACGGCCATTCAAACCGATCTGAACCACAGGGACACGGTTATCTACGAGCGACTGCCCAGCAGACAACGTCAGTGCACTTAAGGCGGGTCCGTAACCAACGGCACCCCCATCAGGAGCTTCGTACCAAACGTCAACCGAGTAGGATAGGTGTGGCCACGGAGCCAACGTACCCTCCCGATCCACACCATTAAACAAAACGGTGCCCGGCTCGAACCGGTGGACATGCCGCATACCCCTTAACGATGCCTCTGCCTTGCGCCGACAGAAAGCGGGGAGTAAAACACATGCGGCCGTGCCTGGATATTGACGCCTACACCTCCTGTATATGGCCAACTGTTCCGACATCTCACGCAGAGACGAGGGGATGAACAAAACCACGTGGTTAGACAGATCGATAGACGACAGGGGACGGCGAGGTGTAAACAAATTACACAACGGGTCGAAGCAGAGAAGTCCCGTGCGTCCGTCAAGCGTGATGCGTCGCGCAATGACTCGCTCGATGTGTCCAAGTACACAAGGCAACAATGCCTTAACGGCTGGCCGTAAGGATGACCACCGACCACGCGTTAGTTCAGAAATCCCAGGTGGTGCCCCCTCCGCAGGAACCCGGGCAAGCCCCTATTTCGGCTGAGGTACAAACGGCGGCATTAGAGGGCAATCCTTCGTGGAATGATTCTCCGCACACCGTAGACAAACATTGGCCAATTTCCGACGCTCGAATTCGGAACGATTGCAATTCCATTTTGGCATAAATGTGTCGTCCGTACGAGTACGCTTCGCGTTGGGGTCGGAACGCTGTGCGGCTGCCGACGACGGCGCACCACCACGCTTCCTGTTCCTAGCTGGGTCCGAGCTCGGACCTGCTCCTCCTGTACCACGGACACCCGAGCTAGCGCCCCCGCGCGCCTTGCGTTGCCCGTTGCTGCGTCGCGTCGCGGCAGTAGGCGTGGGGCGGGTCGCGCCGAGGTCCTGGTCGAGAGTTACAGCTTCCCCAAGCGGATCCTGCACTTGCACGGCATTTGCACGAGGGGCAGACTTGACTTCTTCCTCGCCGGCAAGAAGTCGTATCTCCGCGCCCTTAGCAAAAGCGACCAACGCGTCATACGACTTGATCTGCGCTCCAACCAAGTCAGTGGCGCACCATTTAGCCAAAAGTTTCGTTAGGCCTCGCCTAAACCAAAAGACACGCTCAGATTCGGTGAGGTCAGCAATGGGAGTCACAAGTGCTTCGAAGCGTGACTGGTACGCAGGTACATTTTCATCCCGACGCATGTGGTAGCTACCGGCTGCCAAAACGTTACGAGCTTCCACATCGCGTGCTTGAACCTCAGTAGCGAATCGTGCGAGCAAAGCGGCGACTAACTCGTCAAAAGTATAGCTGCCCCGGGCGTTGGTCCAATTGCGATACCAGTCCTTCGCTGCGCCCTCGAGGGTGTTACCAACGAAGAGACACCTGATACCGTCATTATCGCCACCATGAACAGCTTGGAGGTACTTTTTAGCGTCGCGCACGTACGCACGAGTTGCATCGGCTATGCTATGCCCTGGTGTCTTGTCGGTCAGCGAAATATTGAGCCTAGGAACGGGAATCGACAATCTCATCACCTCAGGGATGTCATCATGCCCTCGAGCTTGAGGTAATGGTAGAACCCTTGGTCCAGCAGTGTTGTCCATATTCGTGTTCACTGCTGAATGCGGCACAATTAAGTGAGCAGGGGTCTGAAGGAAAAGGGGCTCTTGAGTGGCTCGCGCGCCAACAGTCTCAAGACCTCTATCCGGCGCTCTAGCAGCTACAACGAAATCGGGTTGGCTAGCTAGGCTAGTGTGCGGTGTATCGTCGTGTTCCACGGACATGGAGCACGAAACGATACCCTAGTTTTGCGTAATAGAAGCCGACTTCTATCGCAAAGGCAAGAGTACAAAGCGATTCGGTGAGCCTACCGACAGTACTCTTGAGAAGATTCAGCAAACTCAGTAAGTAATTGCCCAGCTGAGTCCTGATCTCCGTAGTTTGGGCAATGAGAGTCGCCAACTGGTCCGGACGAACGCCGGTCTCAGTCGCCGCGGCAAGCAATGCCGGTGCACTGAGATTACCTGCGACTCAGAGCGTACACTTACACAACAAGTGCAGCAATCTAAACAAAAGCAATTAAACAATTACAAACCGGAAGCGGCGGCGTCCAAAACGGCGCGGCCTAAGTCTTCGGCAAACGTATCTAGCGGTCCTCGTGGTTCGTCGCTGGAACTCACCATAGAAAGAACCTACTTCCGATTAGACAGAGAGAGACAGTTAGGCAACGAACCTGTCTCGATACCAAATTGTTGTACCTCTCGTTCGCGTTTGCTCATAAGTATCTGCACGTCTGGAGACTTTCGACACCGATGCGCGAGCACTTGCAGGTACAGCAAGGCAAGCGAGAGCAAACAGAGACAGCGGAAGACTTCAAGACGAAGAGAGATATAACTTACAGTTTTACGGATCAGAACGATGCAATGGACGAAATCGCCGTCAGCGCCGGAAGCAAGCAATCATCACGCGGCGGTGATTAGCGAAGTTCAGGCTTAGCTCGGGCTAAGTAGAATAGTGTATAGAAATAGTAATTTAGAACACACGAGTGTTCTCCGGTATCGGATGTCTTATCTAGCTTAGCCGTCCTCGCATCTGTTATACTCGCAGCATCGCAGTGCCGTACGATTCACATTAGGAGGCCGATCCTAGATGTGACAACCCTACTGCGTATGGGCGATGTCTACTCGTAACAACGTATAAGCCTTTCCGGCATTCGCATGATGCAAGGGTCCGGATAACGATATCCGGTTGCAGGGCATGTATCGCGACGAGTGCGGCGCTCTCAACGTGTGCTTAAATGAAGTAATATTATATCAGATAATATTACTTATCGTTTTGTAGCACGAGCATAATGCGCACTTCAATGCTTCGGGCTTTCATGCATGCTAGGCGGATTTGCCATGGTGCGATGTCGCGATGGATAATGACAACATGCCAAATGCATGTATAAATGTATGCGAATACATTTATATCATGCAGATTCATTCATATGTAATGCGTTCATCACAAAAGCACTTCGCCTCGTAGGATCGCGTCGACCTACGCGTCGGCGGGAAATGAACCGTAGCACAACACCTACAGTCTTGATATGGTGCAATTCCTGCACTTAGCGGACGTCTCACTCGACCTTCTGTCGATTCCCTTCACCAATCCATTCTCAACCATCTTCTCCAGGCCTTCCATTCCAATCCTTCCATACCTCCTGTTCCAAAGGTCCTTTGCTTGTTTTGGGTGCTTTAATTGGATCACGTATTTTCCGCATTTTTGCTTATACACATCGTCCCGGCGGTGGTTTGCTGACTTGCGTTGTTCCAAATGCAGATGGCAGTAGGGGTTTGGGGTCGATTCCCGATATCACCCCCTTCCTGGCTGTGTGTTCTGATCCGCCTTCTCCAATGTTTCCGCATCTTTTGCTCCATGATGGTTTTGCCTCATTCATTGGCTTGATATTGTTTGTGCTGTCAAATCCGTACTTAATGGCTGAAACCACCTCACCTTCTGGCACCCCGACAGCACCACTCTGTTCTGCACGCACAAGTAAACAGACTTGCCTTCAAATAGAATCCTGCCTCCTTTTTCGCTCAACACATCAACGGATACGACCTTCCCGCAACTCCCCCCACCACATCCATTAAGTTTTCTTCGTCGTGAGTTGATGGGCTGCTCCCGAGTCCACGTATCATCCCACGAAGGCGCATTCATCTGGATAATCTCGTTGCAGTTCACGGTCGTTGTTTGACCTTAATTTTTTCATTTATCCTCCTTTTGTTCATCTCAAGCCAAGCAAATACGGCAAGGCAAATACAAAATTTGAATTAGCATCGTATGAACCATCAGCTAGTAACTGGTAAGCTTCAAGCTTGTAAGTCAGCATGTTGGTTTGTGGCCTATGACTTTGGGTCTTGCGTGCTGCTCTGTTGAAATGATGCAAGCAGCAGCTTCTCGTTCCATGTCTATCCGCCTTTCAAAAGCCAGCAATAGCGCGGTTACAATGTCTTAAATCGCTTGATGCCGTGAGGGGCCGTGACTATTATGGCGAACTCCTTAATCAGGCCTACTTGTGTTAAGAGTGAGCAACACTCATATACATATGAATGAGAGAGGAAGTAATACGGCCGGGCGCTTTGCTGACTTTAACAACTTGCTAGTAGGCCTGATCAAGGAGTTCGCCATAACCTGCTGGCTATAGGTAACCTCTCTTTGCATAACCGTGTGATCCACTTGCAACAAATCCGTAAACAGGTTTCGGACTCACGCTAGGTAAATCGGCAGCGCTCCGCCTTCTTCCGCCATTCTTAACGCCGACAAATCTTCAATTAACTGTGACTTCCGTGCGGACTCAGGCTAGGTAAATCGGCAGCGCTCCGCCTTCTTCCGCCATTCTTAACGCCGACAAGTCTGCAATTAACTGTGACTTCCGTGCGTCGCTACTAGCTGCAAAAACAGCCCTGAGCCTATCCCAGGCTCCTTAAGCTCTAACTGCAGCTTTGATAATTGCCAGGATTACCATCCTGGACGTTTTCAGGTTATTTAAAGATGCAAGGCCACCAAACCAGGCAATTTTGCTGAATTATTCATTCGATGGAGACCTGTTATTTTTGGAGTAGGACCCAGGGCCGGATGGCTGTGCAATGGAACGAAAATTGCTGGGGGAGACAGTTCCAATGTTAAGTTGTGGACAGTGCAAACCGTCGCAGTAACCTATCTAGCAGATGCAGGGCGGCAGTTGTGACAGGCAGTTGCAGGTGCAAGGTGGTAGGTGTTGGGCAGCTGCCAAGTGGTAGGAAGTTGCTGGTGGTAGGTGCTAGGCAACTACCTAATGGTAGAGAGCTGCATAGACACTTGACTGCAGTGCTCCAGGGAGTGGTTGATCAGAAGCCATCAGAACTAGTATTTAAGGGTGCCTGAACTCTGCAATAGGCACCCTGTTGGGTCTACCTTCTAACCTCTTCTGACTACTGTAATACATCATAGCAACAGTATACTTCCTCTATCTTCTTAACAGGTTATTGTTGAGAATGAGCAACACTCATAAAGTTAAGAATGTCAGATCAAGTAATACGGCCCAGTGAGGGGCCGGGCGCTTTGCTGACTTTAACAGGTTATGAGCCCCGCCTGGGCGCTCTGAGATAAGCACGAACATCATGGGCAAGGACAAGTTGGCAGAACCCCTCGATCTCAACAACTACTCTACATGGGCCTATCGGTTTGAGAACCTGTGTGCTGAGCACAACTTGAAGAGGGCTCTATTGACAGAGCCGGTTACAGATGTGGAGGTCGCAGCATCAGAGCCAGTGAAGACACTGTTGGTGAAGAATGTGAAGGACTGTCATCTACCGGTCATCAAGGCATCGCCGAACGCCAAGATGGCGTGGGATGGCCTTGCTGCGATTTTTTCCGCCAACAACCATGCCCGCAGATCTCAGCTGCGTCAGGAGTATACTAAGCTGGCAATGAAGAAGGGAGAGGCCCTACCGGTGTACCTTTCAAGAGTGCGGGAGTTACATACAGATCTGCTGAAGGTGGGCCAAGCCATCAGTGAACAGGACATGGCGACGCGATGCTGATGGGTCTACCTCAAAAGTACGAGGTGATGGTGTCCGTGTTAACGACACAGTCTGGTGAGCTTACGCTGTCTAGCGTTACCGTGCAACTGCTGGCATTCGAAGCTAGGGTAGGGAGCGGGCATGATGCCTCTACCAGCTCGTCTGCCTTTGTCAGTGCGGGTAGGGGAAGCTCAACCACAGGAAGTGCGCCCCGACGTGGAGGAAGCCACGTCCGCGGCGGATCACGGGAGCCACCGCAGTGCTGGAACTGCGGACAGCCCGGGCATCTGGAGAGGGGGTGCCTTGCACCCAGGATGGCCCAGAGGACTGGCTCATGGAGCTCGGCGCCTATAGGACCTAGATATGGGTCGGGCGGCCTGGAGCGTGCAAGAATGGGCGGCCATGGAGAGGCCGCGGGTGGGTCCAGCTCAGGGAGCGACCGCCAAGGTTATGGCCGGCACAACCATGTGGAAGGTGCAATAGGAGCAATAGCCCGAAGAACTTTGCTTTTGTGGCCTCAGAGTCTGACCGTATGAAAGGTTGGTACCTGGATTCTGGTGCATCCCATCATCTGACATATGATGCAGAACAGCTAATTGATATCCGCGAGCTGGCAGAGTCAGAGAAATTTGAGATTCTGAGCGTAAACGGGGGGATTATCAGGCCTACAGCAGTAGGGACCCTGAGGCTTGTCTCCATGGTTACCATGGCCATGTTGACGGTGCATGAGGTGTATCTTGTTCCTGACAGCTTTGCGAATGTGCTGTCAATTGCTGCCCTGGACCAGAAGGGCGGGTCAGTCTGCTTTGAGAATGGTGAAGTCACTTTGCTCAAGGATGGTGAGAAAATCTTGACGGGCAAGCGCTGTGAAAATTTGTATGCCCTAGCATGTATTTCGATTTCCAGGTCTGCTTTCAGGTCAATGGCCGAACAGCCTTTTGGTGGAGTTGCTCACAGGAAGTCTGCATCAGAGTCAATGGACCTGTGGCACCGCCGGTATGGACACCTTGGCCTGGGTAATCTTGAGAGGTTGGTGGGTGAAGGCATGGCGGCAGGGGTGCGTTTTGCCCCAGAACCGGTGAACGGTGCAGAAGATGCAGGGTTGTGCGAGCCGTGTATGATGTCGAGGCAGCACCGAGGGCCCTTCCCATCCACTGGGCATAAGGCTGCCCAACCACTTGCTCTTATTCATCTTGATGTTTGTGGCCCAATGCCTGCGCCAACACCAAATGGTTCTCACTACCTAACTGTTCTGCTGGATGACTGCACTGGTTTTTCGGCTGTAGCCTTCACACCTACCAAAGAGGCGGTGAAGGACAAGGTGGTAACTATGGTGAATCAACTGGAGACATACAGTGGCTTTCGGGTCAAGGAGGTGCAATCTGATCGAGGGGGTGAGTTTATCAACAGTCCCCTGCAGGAGTTTTTCCGTACGAAAGGGATTAGGCATGGTCCTACGGTGGGGTATGCACCTGAGCAGAATGGGGCTGCTGAACGCTTGAATAGGACTTTGTTAGAGAAGATGCGTGCTCTGTTGGCCGAGTCTCAACTGCCTCAATGCATGTGGGCTGAGGCTGTGTCTACGGCGAATTATCTCCGGAATGTTTCACCAGTCTCCGGCTTGCCGTGCACCCCCTATGAAGCTTTCTTAGGGGAGCAGCCCGATGTGAGTCACCTGCGTGTGTTTGGCTGTACGGCATATGTTCATATTCCCAAGGAGAAGGGTAACAAGTTAGATCCAGTGAGCCGCAAGGGTGTCCTGTTTGGGTATGGCGATGCAGGCCAGTACCGCGTCATGTTTCCTAACCATGTAGTGTCTGTACACACTGATGTCACCTTTGATGAGCGGAATGTTGGTCTGCAATCTCCTAGGCAAGCTGGTCGTGTGCAGAAAACGGTAAGATGGCAGAATCCAGTTGCGGGTAATTGGGATTCTGACAGTGATGACGAGGATGACTGTGAACCGGCCCCCCAAACCCAGGGTGGCGCTTAAGCGGTGACTGAGACCGGCTTTCGTCCGGACCAGTTGGCGACTCTCATTGCCCAAACTACGGAGATCAGGACTCAGCTGGGCAAGTACTTGCTGAGTTTACTGAATCTTCTCAAGAGTACTGTCGGTAGGCTCACCGAATCACTTTGTACTCTTGCCTTTGCGATAGAAGTCGGCTTCTATTACGCAAACCTAGGGTATCGCTTCGTGCTCCATGTCCACGGAACACGACGATACACCGCACACTAGCCTAGCTAGCCAACCCGATTTTGTTGTGGCTGCTAGAGCGCCGGATAGAGGTCTTGAGACTGTTGGCACGCGAGCCACTCAAGAGCCCCTTGTCCTTCAGACCCCTGCTCACTTAATTGTGCCGCATTCAGCAGTTAACACCAATATGGACAACACTGCTGGACCAAGGGTTCTGCCATTACCTCAAGCTCGAGGGCATGATGACATCCCTGAGGTGATGAGATTGTTGATTCCCGTTCCTAGGCTCAATATCTCGCTAACTGAAAAGACAGCAGGACATAGCATAGCCGATGCAACTCGTGTGTACGTGCGTGACGCTAAAAAGTATCTCCAGGCTGTTCATGGTGGCGATAATGATGGTATCAGGTGTCTCTTCGTTGGTAACACCCTCGAGGGCTCAGCGAAGGACTGGTATCGTGAATGGACCACCGCCCGGGGCGACTATACTTTTGACGAGATGATCGCCGCTTTGCTCGCACGGTTCGCTACTGAGGTTCAAGCACGTGATGTGGAGGCTCGTAAGGTTTTGGCAGCCGGTAGCTACCACATGCGTCGGGGTGAAAATGTACCTGCGTACCAGTCACGCTTCGAAGCACTAGTGACCCCCATTGCTGATCTCACTGAAACCGAGCGTGTCTTTTGGTTTAAGCGAGGCCTGACGAAACTTTTGGCTAAATGGTGCGCTACTGACTTGGCTGGGGTGCCGATCAAGTCGTATGATGCCTTGGTCACTTTTGCTAAGGGTACGGAGATACGACTCCTTGCCGGTGAGGAAGAAGTCAAGTCTGTCCCTCGCGCAAATGCCGTGCAAGTGCAGGATCCGCTTGGGGAAGCTGTAGCTCTCGACCAGGAACTCGGAGCGACCCGCCCCACGCCTACTGCCGCGACGTGACGCAGCAACCGGCAACGCCAGGCGCGCGGGGGCGCTAGCTCGGGTGTCCGCGGGTCAGGAGGAGCTGGTCCGAGCTCAGACCCAGCTAAGAGCAGGAAGCGTGGTGGTGCGCCGTCGTCGGCAGCCGCACAGCGCTCTGACCCCAATGCGAAGCGGACTCGCACGGATGACTCGTTTATGCCAAAATGGAATTGCAATCGTTCCGAGTTCGAACGTCGGAAAGTGGCCAATGTTTGTCTACGGTGCGCGGAGAGCCATCCTACGAAGGATTGCCCGTTACTGCCGCCGTTTGTACCTCAGCCGAAATAGGGGCTTGCCCGGGTTCCTGTGGAGGGGGCACCGCCCGGGATTTCTGAACTCACACGTGGTCGGTGGTCATCCTTACGGCCAGCCGTGAAGGCATTGTTGCCTTGCGCACTTGGACACATCGAGCTAGTCATTGCGCGACGCATCATGCTTGATGGACGCACGGGACTTCTCTGCTTCAATCCGTTGTGTAATTTGTTTACACCTCGCCGTCCCCTCTCGTCTATCGATATGTCTAACCACGTGGTTTTGTTCATCCCCTCATCTCTGTGTGAGATGTCGGAACAGTTGGCCGTTTACAGGAGATGTAGGCATCAATATCCAGGCACCGCCGCATGTGTATTACTCCCCGCTTTCTGTCGGCGCAAGGCAGAGGCATTGTTAAGGGGTATGCGGTGTGTCCACCGGTTCGAGCCGGGCACCGTTTTGTTTAATGGTGTGGATCGGGAGGGTATGCTGGTTCCGTGGCCAGGCACATCCTACTCAGTTGACGTTTGGTACGAAGCTCCTGATGAGGGTGCCGTAGGTTACGGACCCGCCCTAAGTGCACTAACGTTATCTGCTGGGCAGTCGCTCATAGATAACCGTGTCCCAGTGGTTCAGATCGGTTTGAATGGCCGTACTCTGAAGGCACTTGTTGACACCGGTGCCAGCGACGACTTCATCTCTGTCGCAGAGGTGAATGCGCTGGGGTTGACCCCAGAGTCGTCTGATTGTCCACAGGTTACCCTTGCTGACGGGGGTAAGCATCCCATCGTGGGCAGGATTACCCTTAGCCTATCGATAGGCCCTTTGCGTGTTGCGACCCGGCCGTACGTGCTGCAGGGCTTAGCAGAGACTGCACCGTACATAATGGGGTCTTTGACATTACGGCAGTACCGCGCGCGCATCGACATGGAGACCGCAACCCTGCATATGTGCAAGGGTACTCTGTCGATTAAGGTACCTTTCCTGTCGTTCGAACATGTCACACCAAAGGAGGGCGAAGCTGAGGCGGTGCCTATGGTTAATTTCGCTGTGACCGCAATGGCCGCGCGAATCGAACCAGAGCTAGTCGGGCATAAGGAGGCCGTCCGTTTGTTACGGAAGGGTGCCCACGGACTGCTTTTGAGGCCGCGGGTGGGCTGTTGTGCCACCACCACGCAGATTTCTGTGGATCCTGAGGTTGAGGCCCTACTGTCGCAGTATGAGGACGTCTTTAAAGATATCCCTGGCCTACCACCTATGCGTCCTGTTGATCACACAATCCCTCTCATGCCTGGAGCGCAGCCTATGGCCCGGCCAATGTACAGGTTGAGTCCATTGGAGCTGGACGAGGTGAAGCGCCAGGTGACGGATTTGCTCGCGAAGGGTATGATACGCCCCAGCACATCCCCGTATTCTGCACCAATTTTGTTTGTCGGTAAGAAGGATGGGACCTTGCGCATGTGCATCGATTACCGGGGGTTGAATGCGAGTACGGTGAAAAATCGCTACCCTTTGCCACGCGTTGACGACCTGTTGGATAAGCTGAAGGGATCGGCTTATTTTTCCTCGATTGACTTGCAACAGGGCTATAATCAGATCCGCATCGCTGCCTCTGATATTCCGAAAACCGCTTTTCGGACGCCCTTCGGTCACTTTGAGTATACGGTCCTATCGTTTGGTTTGACTAATGCCCCTGCGACGTTTCAGGCGGTTATGGACCGAATGTTTAGGCCGTTTATCGACAGGTTCGTTGTTTGCTACCTGGATGACATCTTGGTTTATTCTAAGACGCACGAGGAGCACTTGGAGCATCTTCGGCTCGTGCTTGACGTTATGAGGCGGGAGCAATTGTTTGCTAAACGCGCCAAATGCTTTTGGGCGCAGCCTCAGGTGGAATATTTGGGCCACATTGTGTCGGCTGCCGGTGTGAAGATGGACCCGCGGAAGGTCGCCGTGGTTCACGATTGGCCCGCGCCTCAGAACCTCACGGAGCTGCGTAAGTTCCTTGGCTTGACCAATTATTTCCGAAGGTTCATTGAAAAATATTCCATCATTGCGGCCCCGCTTACTAACTTAACTCGCAAAGGTGTTTTCGTTTCGCTCGAGTCATGGACGTCGCAATGCCAGCGGGCATTCGAAGAGCTCAAGCGAACCGTTGCCGAAGATGTCACCCTTGCATTCCCTGATTACTCGTTGCCGTTTCGTGTTGAGGTAGTGTCTGATGCCTCAATATTTGGAAGCGGTGCTGTATTGTTACAGGAAGGGCGACCGATCACCTTCACGAGTAAGAAGTTTTCTGGTGCGGAGATTCGCTACACCACCGGGGAACAGGAGCTTCTGGCCGTGCTGCATGCTTTAAAGGAATGGCGCTGTTACCTCGAGGGACGCCCATTTACTTTAAAGACTGACCACAAGCCCCTAACGTTTTTGCAAAGCGTTCCGACGTTGAACCGCCGTCAGGCTAGGTGGATGGAATACCTAGCTAGGTTCGACTGCACCTGGGAGTACATTTCTGGTAAATTGAATATTGCCGATGCTCTCAGTCGACATCCGTCGCTACACGCTGCAATTTTGGCAGCGCCCGTCATGCGACCGCATAACGAGGAGGTGCCGATCGCGACGGACCTCGCAGAGCGGTTGAAGGTGGCCTACAACGCAGACGCCTGGTTCTTGGAGCCGGCTAATGTAGAAAACCTTCACAAGCAGAATGGCCTTTGGCTACGGACGGAGGGTGCAGCTACGCAAATCATCGTTCCGAATGACGACACGCTACACTACGACATCCTTGCGCGGTTCCACGAGGACCCGTTAGCAGGACACCCTGGTAACAAGCGGTTGGTCGAGTTGGTGCAACGTTCCTTTTGGTGGCCTCGTTTGGCTAACGATGCGGCGAACTTCGTACAGACATGCAGTCTGTGCCAGCGCAATAAGGCTTTGTCCGGTAAGGGTCATGGGTTGTTGCAACCGTTGCCTGTCCCGGATGCGCCTTGGGAAAGTGTTTCCATGGACTTCGTAGTCGCGCTGCCCAAAACTGAGGGGGGATATGATGTGGTGTTCGTAATGGTCGATCGTCTGACTAAGATGGTCCACTTAGCACCATGCACATCATCCTGCACGGCTGAGCTAACCGCACGTTTGTTTTTTGATAATGTGGTTCGGTTACACGGGGTTCCCAAAAACGTGATCTCGGACCGCGGTGGACAGTTCACGTCTAAGTTTTGGGAAGCGCTCTGCAAGCTAGTTGGCATGCGTGTCAACCTGAGCACAGCGTACCACCCGCAGACTGATGGTCAAACCGACGCACAAACCGCACGTTGGGTGATATGTTGCGCAATTATGCTGGTCGCACACCACTCGTTTGGGATACGTATTTGACTGCGGCAGAATTCGCGCTTAACAACGCTGTTAACCGCTCTACAGGCAAAAGTCCGTTCTTTCTTAACTACGGGTTTCATCCCGCGCTACCTGTGTGGCGTGAGTTGGAAGTGAACGTGCCTGCTGCTAAACTTTTTGCCAAGTCTTTTATGTCCCGAATCACAGACGCGAAGTCGTGTTTGGACGCGGCGCAGCAACGAACGACGGAATGCTACAACAAATCCAAGCAGGATGTGACGTTTTCGGAAGGGCAACTCGTGTTGCTAAGCACCAAGAACTTGCGTTCCTTGGCCGACGGATCCCGAAAACTCTTACCCCGCTGGATTGGTCCGTATCCTGTCGTGCACATGGTTGGGAATGTTGCTGTGGAACTTGCATTGCCCGCTGATATGACCATTCACCCCACGTTTCACGTATCGCTTGTCCGTCCTTATCGTGGTACAGAACCCGTCCCTGAGCCTTCTAACGCCCCCGCAGCGATTGAACCAGTTCCCAAGACCTGGATCGCTGGTAAACAGAAGTTTTACGATGTGGAGCGGGTGTTAGATTATCGCGCGTGTCGTGTGGGCCGACACTGACGTAAGAGGACAGTACACGAGTACTTGGTCAAGTGGACAGGGTATACCAGCGAGCACAACTCATGGGAACCGGCACGCAACTTCTCACAGGACATGAAGCCCCTGCTCGAAGAAGCCCGCAAACGTGCCACGCAAGCCCAATGACCCTTGCAGTCGATGCTGTGTGAAGCAGCGAGGACGCTGCATACGGGAGGGGGGATAATTGTTGTGCTACGGTTCATTTCCCGCCGATGCGTAGGTCGATGCGATCCTACAAGGCGAAGTGTTATCTTGACGAACGCATGAATGATTATTGCATATGAATGAACCTGCATGATATAGATGTATTCGCATACATTTATATATGCATTTGGCATGTTATCATTATCCATTGCGACATCGCATCATGGCAAACCCGCCTAGCATGCATATAATACCGAATCGTTGAAGTGCGCATTATGCTCGTGCTATGGAACGATAAGTAATATTATTTGATATAATATTACTTCATTACAGCACACGTTGAGAGCGCCGCACTCGTCGCGATGCATGCCTTGCAACCGAATATCGTTATTCGGACATTTGCATCATGCGAATGCCGGAAAGGCTTATACGTTGTTATACATGGACATCGCCTATACGCAGTAGGGTTGTCACACTTAGGATCGGCCTCCTAGTGTGAATCGTACGGCATCGCGATGCTACGAGTATAACAGATGCAAGGACGGCTAAGCAAGATAAGACATTCGACACCGGAGAACACTCGTGTGTTCTACATTATTATTGCTATACGCTATTCTACTTAGCCCGAGCTAAGCCTAAACTTCGCTATTCACCGCCGCGTGATGATTGCTTGCTTCCGGCGCTGACGGCGATTACGTCCATTGCACCGCTTCGATCTGTAAGACTGTAAGTTATATCTCTTCTTGTCTTGAAGTCTTCCGCTGTCTCTGTTTGCTCGTGCTTGCCTTGCTGTACTTGCAAGTGCTCGCGCATTGGTGTCGCAAGCCTTCAGACGCGCAGATACTGATGAGCAAACACGAAGGAGAGGTACAACAACCGTCCCCCGGTGCTGGGGGCTCCGGGGATAACAGTAACGGCCCAGCCGGGGGTGCTAATACTTCGGGTGCAGGCCCCTCAGTGAGCTCACCTGGTGCTGGCCCATCTGTGGGTGCTGCTGATGCCAGGGAAGGTTTTGCATCTAGGTATCCTGTGCGTGATCGCAAACGGCCTTCTGAGTGGTGGCGCAATGAGGAACCTAGGTCAGTTACAGGCCGGGTCCATGTGGCGGCAGCCAGGGAGTCTGAGCCCAAGACCTATGCTGAAGCGATGTCTGGGGCACAGGCCAGTGAGTGGAAGAAGGCTATGGATGACGAGATTAGCTCTCAGTTGGCTAATGGGACCTGGACCTTGGAAAAAACCCCACTTGGCACCAAGCTGATTCCGTGTCGCTGGGTTAAGCGCAACCAGGATGGTAGTGTTGAGCGGTTCAAGACTCGCTTAGTAGCAAAAGGCTTCGTACAGCGCGAGGGGGTGGATTATGGTGAGCTTTTTGCACTGACATCCCATGGCTCATCTTTTCGAGCCCTCCTAGCGGTTGCGGCGGCTAGGAAGATGCCCATCCACCAACTAGATGTGACAACTGCGTTTTTGAATGGGGAATTGAAGGAGGATCGTTGGATGGAGCAGCCACCGGGGTATGAGTCGGAGACCCCAAATCTAGCGTGTCACCTGCATAAGTCCATATATGGCCTGAAGCAGGCACCACGGTGCTGGTATGACAAGCTGTGTGAGAAGTTTGCAGAGATTGGGCTGCTCCCATCTAAGTCAGATCCGGCTATGTTTCTGAAGGTTGATGAGAGGGGAGTAGTGATTGCACTGGTTCATGTGGATGATACATGTGTGGTGTCAGACGACTTAGAACTGGTGCAGGAAGTGAAAGAAGCAATTGACCAGTGCTTCAAGATTCGAGACCTTGGGGAGGCCCGGATATTTCTGGGCATGGATATTCATCATGAGAAAAATGGTGATATTTTATTGAGTCAGTCTCGGCATATTGAGCAGCTCTTGGAACGGCACAACATGCTGGACGCCAAAGATTGGGCTACTCCTCTGGCAATGGGTACAAGGGCTACTCCAGTGACTGATGAAAGCGAACTGCTGGAGGACCCAACACCTTACCGAGCTCTGGTGGGAGAACTCAACTACCTTGCAGTAAGCACGCGCCCCGACCTGGCTTATGCCCTGAGTGTGCTTTCCCGGTCCATGTCTAAGCCTACCCGCGCTGCAATGAGTGCGGCAAAGGGGGTGCTGAGGTACCTGGCGGGTACTCAAGAGATGGGTCTTCGGTTTCCTGGAGGACAAGGGCTACAGCTGGATGGCTACAGTGACTCAGATTGGGCAGGAGACACAGCTACCCGCAGATCGACTACCGGTTATGTTTTCCAAGTGAACGGTACTGCGATAAGTTGGAGCAGTCAACTGCAGCGTACCGTGGCAGTATCGTCACTGGAGGCAGAGTATCAAGCTCTTTCAAGTGCGGTGCGAGAAGCTCTTTGGCTGTCAAAACTGGCTGATGATCTGAAGCTTGGTGGTACTTCTCCAATGATTATCAAGGTTGATTCCCAGGGGGCGATGAATATCAGCAACAACCCTATGACGTCCCAACGGTCAAAACACATTGATGTGGTGCATCATTTCGTCAGAGAGCGGGTTACTAGTGGGGAGGTTGAGCTAAGGTACTGTCCCACGGAGAAGATGGTGGCTGATGTGATGACAAAGGCTTTAGGTGAAGCTAAGTTTGAGTGGTGCCGTGCCTCTATGGGCGTAGCCTAGTGGAGGTTTGCACCGAGGGGGCGTGTTAAGTTGTGGACAGTGCAAACCGTCACAGTTACCTATCTAGCAGTTGCAGGGCGGCAGTTGTGACAGGCAGTTGCAGTGTGCAAGGTGATAGGTGCTGAGCAGCCGCCAAGTGGTAGGAAGTTGCTGGTGGTAGGTGTTGGGCAACTACCCAATGGTAGAGAGCTGCATACTGCAGTGCTCCAGGGAGTGGTTGATCAGAAGCCATCAGAACTAGTATTTAAGGGTACCTGAGCTCTGCAATAGTCACCCAACAGCTAGCAATCGTCTAGTGTATTATACTTGTGACCTCTTCTGAGTATTGCAATACATCATTGCAGTGGTATACTTCCTCTTATCTCCTTAACAGGATATGAGTCCCGATCGCTTGTGCGCGTCTGGCCGAATGGTTGCCGGTTCGATTCCCTCTGGCTTTTGACCAGGGCTGAGAGAACGGGTATATGGCAGCCGGGGGATGTTCGTGAGGTCTTAGTGAGTGTCGCTCACGGGGGAGTGTTGAGAATGAGCAACACTCATAAAGTTAAGAATGTCAGATCAAGTAATACGGCCCAGTGAGGGGCCGGGCACTTTGCTGACTTTAACAGTTATGAGCCCCGCCTGGGAGCTCTGAGATGAACATCATGCGTAGGACAAGTTGGCAGAACCCCTCGATCTCATCAATTACTTGGGCCTAACGGTTTGAGAACCTGTGTGCTGAGCAAAACTTGAAGAGGGCTCTATTGACAGAGCCGGTTACAGAGCCGCATCAGAGCGTTGTGAAGACGCTGTTGGTGAAGAATGTGAAGGACTGTCATCTACCGGTCATCACCGCACGCCATGATGGCGTGGGATGGCCTTGCTGCAATTTTTTCCGCCAACGGTTGTTGGCGGAAAAAATGCCCCCAGATCTCAGCTGCGTCAGGAGTACAATAAGCTGGCAATCAAGAAGGTAGGGGCCGGGTGTATTGCTGACTTTACAGGTTTTGAGGCCCGAGCGCAGGTACGCGGCTGGCCGAGAGGTCGCTGGTTCTATTCCTGCTGATAGATGCCCAGGCCAGGGTAGCCGGGACGAGGAAGTCAGGGGGAGAGAATGTGAGAATCGACGGAGTGTCACACACGGGGGCATGTAAAGAGTGAGCAACACTCATACACAAGAGAAGCAGAGCAGTCAGAGCAAGTAATATGGCCCAGGAGGGGCCGGGCGCTTTGCTGACTTTAACAATCATTCGTGACGCGAGCACTGGTCTACAACTACAGAGTACAGCGACCGCCGCCTAAGGTCAACAACGACCGCAATCGCCTGCCTACATCTGGAACTATAATGCGCAACAATGGGAAAGGATAGATTAGCAGACCCATTAGGTCTGAGCAATTATGCTACGTGGTCGTTCAGATTCCAATCAATGATGTTAGAAAGTAACCTGGATGATGATGGCTTAGAGACGAGCCAATGACCGACGAGGACATTGCTGCGTCAAACAGGGTCAGAAACATCCTTGTTACAAATTTCCATCACTTGGCAATCATTAGAGCCGCGCACAATGCCAAGGGCGCCTGGGAGAGGCTCGCAGCTGTCTTTGCGGCACGCAGCGACGCAAGAAAATTTCAGCTTGTTGCTGAGCTGTCAGCGCTCAACATGGCACAAAATGAGGCTTTAATTTTACACCTGGCTCGCGTCCGCAATCTATATTCGGACTTGACAGAGGCGGGACACCCCGTTACTGAACGAGAAGTTACCTACAAGCTACTGGTGGGACTGCCGAAGAAATTATCAGTTATGGTAACCACGCTAACGGTCGATTGCCAATACAATTTGGATACCGTGGGCGCCCAACTGTTGGCTTTTGAAAAGCGAGTCGATTGTTGGCTTTCAGTGCAACGAATTGAAGAGACAACTGGAGCACCGTGTTGTGCTACGGTTCATTTCCCGTCGACGCGTAGGTCGACGTGATCCTATGAGTCGAAGTGCTTTTGTGATGAACGCATTACATATGAATGAATCTGCATGATATAAATGTATTCGCATACATTTATATATGCATCTGGCATGTTGTCATTATCCATCGCGACATCGCATCATGGCAAATCCGCCTAGCATGCATGAATAACCGAAGCATTGAAGTGCGCATTATGCTCGTGCTACAAAACGATAAGTAATATTATCTGATATAATATTACTTCATTTAAGCACACGTTGAGAGCGCCGCACTCGTCGCGATACATGCCCTGCAACCGGATATCGTTATCCGGACCCTTGCATCATGCGAATGCCGGAAAGGCTTATACGTTGTTATACGTAGACATCGCCTAGACGCAGTAGGGTTGTCACATCTAGGATCGGCCTCCTAATGTGAATCGTACGGCACTGCGATGCTGCGAGTATAACAGATGCGAGGACGGCTAAGCTAGACAAGACATTCGATACCGGAGAACACTTGTGTGTTCTACATTACTATTACTATACGATATTCTACTTAGCCCGAGCTAAAGCCTGAACATCGCTAATCACCGCCGCGTGATGATTGCTTGCTTCCGGCGCTGACGGCGATTTCGTCCATTGCATCATTCCGACCTGTAAGACCGTAAGTTATATCTCTCTTCGTCTTGAAGTCTTCCGCTGTCTCTGTTTGCTCTCGCTTGCCTTGCTGTACTTGCAAGTGCTCGCGCATCGGTGTCGATAGTCTCCAGACGTGCAGATACTCATGAGCAAACGCGAACGAGAGGTACAACAATTTGGTATCGAGACAGGTTCGTTGCCTAACTGTCTCTCTTTGTCTAATCGGAAGTAGGTTCTTTCTATGGCGAGTTCCAGCGACGAACCACGAGGACCGCTAGATACTTTTGCCGAAGACTTAGGCCGCGCCGTTTTGGACGCCGCCGCTTCCGGTTTGTAATTGTTTAATTGCTTTTGCTTAGATTGCTGCACTTGTTGTGTAAGTGTACGCTCTGAGTCGCAGGTAATCTCAGTGCACCGGCATTGCTTGCCGCGGCGACTGAGACCGGCGTTCGTCCGGACCAGTTGGCGACTCTCATTGCCCAAACTACGGAGATCAGGACTCAGCTGGGCAATTACTTGCTGAGTTTGCTGAATCTTCTCAAGAGTACTGTCGGTAGGCTCACCGAATCGCTTTGTACTCTTGCCTTTGCGATAGAAGTCGGCTTCTATTACGCAAAACTAGGGTATCGTTTCGTGCTCCATGTCCGCGGAACACGACGATACGCCGCACGCTAGCCTAGCTAGCCAACCCGATTTCGTTGTAGCTGCTAGAGCGCCGGATAGAGGTCTTGAGACTGTTGGCGCGCGAGCCACTCAAGAGCCCCTTTTCCTTCAGACCCCTGCTCACTTAATTGTGCCGCATTCAGCAGTGAACACGAATATGGACAACACTGCTGGACCAAGGGTTCTGCCATTACCTCAAGCTCGAGGGCATGATGACATCCCTGAGGTGATGAGATTGTCGATTCCCGTTCCTAGGCTCAATATTTCGCTGACCGACAAGACACCAGGGCATAGCATAGCCGATGCAACTCGTGCGTACGTGCGTGACGCTAAAAAGTACCTCCAAGCTGTTCATGGTGGCGACAATGACGGTATCAGGTGTCTCTTCGTTGGTAACACCCTCGAGGGCGCAGCGAAGGACTGGTATCGCAATTGGACCAACGCCCGGGGCAGCTATACTTTTGACGAGTTAGTCGCCGCTTTGCTCGCACGATTCGCTACTGAGGTTCAAGCACGCGATGTGGAAGCTCGTAACGTTTTGGCAGCGGGTAGCTACCACATGCGTCGGGATGAAAATGTACCTGCGTACCAGTCACGCTTCGAAGCACTTGTGACTCCCATTGCTGACCTCACCGAATCTGAGCGTGTCTTTTGGTTTAGGCGAGGCCTAACGAAACTTTTGGCTAAATGGTGCGCCACTGACTTGGTTGGAGCGCAGATCAAGTCGTATGACGCGTTGGTCGCTTTTGCTAAAGGCGCGGAGATACGACTTCTTGCCGGCGAGGAAGAAGTCAAGTCTGCCCCTCGTGCAAATGCCGTGCAAGTGCAGGATCCGCTTGGGGAAGCTGTGGCTCTCGACCAGGACCTCGGCGCGACCCGCCCCACGCCTACTGCCGCGACGCGACGCAGCAACGGGCAACGCAAGGCGCGCGGGGGCGCTAGCTCGGGTGTCCGTGGTACAGGAGGAGCAGGTCCGAGCTCGGACCCAGCTAGGAACAGGAAGCGTGGTGGTGCGCCGTCGTCGGCAGCCGCACAGCGTTCCGACCCCAACGCGAAGCGTACTCGTACAGACGACACATTTATGCCAAAATGGAATTGCAATCGTTCTGAATTCGAGCGTCGGAAATTGGCCAATGTTTGTCTACGGTGTGCGGAGAATCATTCCACGAAGGATTGCCCTCTAATGCCGCCGTTTGTACCTCAGCCGAAATAGGGGCTTGCCCGGGTTCCTGCGGAGGGGCACCACCTGGGATTTCTGAACTAACGCGTGGTCGGTGGTCATCCTTACGGCCAGCCGTTAAGGCATTGTTGCCTTGTGTACTTGGACACATCGAGCGAGTCATTGCGCGACGCATCACGCTTGACGGACGCACGGGACTTCTCTGCTTCGATCCGTTGTGTAATGTGTTTACACCTCGCCGTCCCCTGTCGTCTATCGATCTGTCCAACCACGTGGTTTTGTTCATCCCCTCGTCTCTGCGTGAGATGTCGGAACAGTTGGCCATGTACAGGAGGTGTAGGCGTCAATATCCAGACACTGCCGCATGTGTTTTACTCCCCGCTTTCTGTCGGCGCAAGGCAGAGGCATCGTTAAGGGGTATGCGGCATGTCCACCGGTTCGAGCCGGGCACCGTTTTGTTTAATGGTGTGGATCGGGAGGGTACGTTGGCTCCGTGGCCACACCTATCCTACTCGGTTGACGTTTGGTACGAAGCTCCTGATGGGGGTGCCGTTGGTTACGGACCCGCCTTAAGTGCACTGACGTTGTCTGCTGGGCAGTCGCTCGTAGATAACCGTGTCCCTGTGGTTCAGATCGGTTTGAATGGCCGTACTCTGAAGGCACTTGTTGACACCGGTGCCAGCGACGACTTCATCTCTGTCGCAGAGGTGAATGCGCTGGGGTTGTCCCCAGAGTCGTCTGATTGTCCACAGGTTACCCTTGCTGACGGGGGTAAGCATCCCATCGTGGGCAGGATTACCCTTAGCCTATCGTTAGGCCCTTTGCGTGTTGTGACCCGGCCGTACGTGCTGCAGGGCTTAGCAGAGACTGCACCGTACATAATGGGGTCGTCGACATTACGACAGTACCGCGCGCGCATCGACATGGAGACCGCAACCCTGCATATGTGCAAGGGTACTCTGTCGATTAAGGTACCTTTCCTGTCGTTCGAACATGTCACACCAAAGGAGGGCGAAACTGAGGCGGTGCCTATGGTTAATTTCGCTGTGACCGCAATGGCCGCGCGAATCGAACCAGAGCTAGTCGGGCGTAAGGAGGCCGTCCGTTTGTTACGGAAGGGTGCCCACGGACTGCTTTTAAGGCTGCGGGTGAGCTGTTGTGTCACCACCGCGCAGATTTCTGCGGATCCTGAGGTTGAGGCCCTACTGTCGCAGTATGAGGACGTCTTTAAAGATATCCCTGGCCTACCACCTATGCGTCCTGTTGATCACACAATCCCTCTCATGCCTGGAGCGCAGCCTACAGCCCGGCCAATGTACAGGTTGAGTCCATTGGAGCTGGATGAGGTGAAGCGCCAGGTGACGGATTTGCTCGCAAAGGGTATGATACGCCCCAGCACATCCCCGTATTCTGCACCGATTTTGTTTGTCGGTAAGAAGGATGGGACCTTGCGCATGTGCATCGATTACCGGGGGTTAAATGCGAATACGGTGAAAAATCGCTACCCTTTGCCTCGCGTCGACGACCTGTTGGATAAGCTGAAGGGCTCGGCTTATTTTTCCTCAATTGACTTACAACAGGGCTACAATCAGATTCGCATTGCTGCCTCTGATATCCCGAAAACCGCTTTTCGGACGCCCTTCGGTCACTTTGAGTATACGGTCCTATCGTTTGGTTTGACTAATGCCCCTGCGACGTTTCAGGCGGTTATGGACCGAATGTTTAGGCCGTTTATCGACAGGTTCGTTGTTTGCTACCTGGATGACATCTTGGTATACTCTAAAACGCGCGAGGAGCACTTGGAGCATCTTCGGCTCGTGCTCGACGTTATGAGGCGGGAGCAATTGTTTGCTAAACGCGCCAAATGCTTTTGGGCGCAGCCTCAGGTGGAATATTTGGGCCACATCGTGTCGGCCACCGGTGTGAAGATGGACCCGCGGAAGGTCGCCGTGGTTCGCGATTGGCCCGCGCCTCAGAACCTCACGGAGCTGCGTAAGTTCCTTGGCTTGACCAATTATTTCCGAAAGTTCATTGAAAAATATTCCATCATTGCGGCCCCGCTTACTAACTTAACTCGCAAAGGCGTTTTCGTTTCGCTCGAGTCGTGGACGTCGCAATGCCAGCGGGCATTCGAAGAGCTCAAACGAATCGTTGCCGAAGATGTCACCCTTGCATTCCCTGATTACTCGTTGCCATTTCGTGTTGAGGTAGTGTCTGATGCCTCAATGTTTGGAAGCGGCGCTGTATTGTTACAGGAAGGGCGACCAATCGCCTTCACGAGTAAGAAATTTTCTGGTGCGGAGATTCGCTACACCACCGGGGAACAGGAGCTTCTGGCCGTGCTGCATGCTTTAAAGGAATGGCGCTGTTACCTCGAGGGACGCCCGTTTACTTTAAAGACTGACCATAAGCCCCTAACGTTTTTGCAAAGCGTTCCAACGTTGAACCGCCGTCAAGCTAGGTGGATGGAATATCTAGCTAGGTTCAACTGCACCTGGGAGTATGTTTCTGGTAAATTGAATATTGCCGATGCTCTCAGTCGACATCCGTCGCTACACGCTGCAATTTTGGCAGCGCCCGTCGTGCGGCCGCGTAGCGAGGAGGTTCCGATCGCGACGGACCTCGCAGAGCGGTTGAAGGTTGCCTACAGCGCAGACGCCTGGTTCGCGGACCCGGCTAATGTAGAAAACCTTCGCAAGCAGAATGGCCTTTGGCTACGGACGGAGGGTGCAGCTACGCAAATCGTCGTTCCGAACGACGACGCGCTACGCTACGACATCCTTGCGCGGTTCCACGAGGACCCGTTAGCAGGACACCCTGGTAGCAAGCGATTGATCGACTTGGTGCAACGTTCCTTTTGGTGGCCTCGTTTGGCTAAGGATGCGGCGAACTTCGTCCAGACATGCAGTCTGTGCCAGCGCAATAAGGCTTTGTCCGGTAAGGGCCATGGGTTGTTGCAACCGTTGCCTGTCCCGGATGCGCCTTGGGAAAGTGTTTCCATGGACTTCGTAGTCGCGCTGCCCAAAACTGAGGGGGGATACGATGCGGTGTTCGTAATGGTCGATCGTCTGACTAAGATGGTTCACCTAGCACCATGCACATCGTCCTGCACGGCTGAGCAAACCGCACGTTTGTTTTTCGATAATGTGGTTCGGTTACACGGGATTCCCAAAAATGTGATCTCGGACCGCGGAGGACAGTTCACGTCTAAGTTTTGGGAAGCGCTCTGCAAGCTAGTTGGCATGCGTGTCAACCTGAGCACAGCGTACCACCCGCAGACTGATGGTCAAACCGAACGCACAAACCGCACGTTGGGTGATATGTTGCGCAATTATGCTGGTCGCACACCACTCGTTTGGGATACGTATTTGACTGCAGCAGAATTCGCGCTTAACAATGCTGTAAACCGCTCTACAGGCAAAAGTCCGTTCTTTCTTAACTACGGATTTCATCCCGCGCTACCCGTGTGGCGTGAGTTGGAAGTGAACGTGCCTGCTGCTAAACTTTTTGCCAAGTCTTTTATGTCCCGAATCACAGACGCGAAGTCGTGTTTGGACGCGGCGCAGCAACGAACGACGGAATACTATAACAAATCTAAGCAGGATGTGACGTTTTCAGAAGGGCAACTCGTGTTGCTAAGCACCAAGAACTTGCGTTCCTTGGCCGACGGATCCCGAAAACTCTTACCCCGTTGGATTGGTCCGTATCCTGTCATGCGCATGGTTGGGAATGTGGCTGTGGAGCTTGCATTGCCCGCTGATATGCCCATTCACCCCACGTTTCACGTATCGCTTGTTCGTCCGTATCGTGGTACGGAACCCGTCCCTGAGCCTGCTAACGCCCCCGCAGCGATCGAACCAGTTCCCGAGACCTGGATCGCTGGTAAACAGAAGTTTTACGATGTGGAGCGGGTGTTAGATTATCGCGCGCGTCGTGTGGGCCGACACCGACGTAAGCGAACAGTACACGAGTACTTGGTTAAGTGGACAGGGTATACCGACGAGCACAACTCATGGGAACCGGCACGCAACTTCTCACAGGACATGAAACCCCTGCTCGAAGAAGCCCGCAAACGTGCCACGCAAGCCCAATGACCCCTGCAGTCGATGCTGTATGATGCAGCGAGGACGCTGCATACGGGAGGGGGGATAATTGTTGTGCTACGGTTCATTTCCCGCCGACGCGTAGGTCGACGCGATCCTACGAGGCGAAGTGCTTTTGTGATGAACACATTACATATGAATGAATCTGCATGATATAAATGTATCCGCATACATTTATATATGCATCTGGCATGTTGTCATTATCCATCGCGACATCGCATCATGGCAAATCCGCCTAGCATGCATGAATGACCGAATCATTGAAGTGCGCATTATGCTCGTGCTACAAAACGATAAGTAATATTATCTGATATAATATTACTTCATTTAAGCACACGTTGAGAGCGCCGCACTCGTCGCGATACATGACCTGCAACCGGATATCGTTATCCGGACCCTTGCATCATGCGAATGCCGGAAAGGCTTATACGTTACTATGAGTAGACATCGCCTAGACGCAGTAGGGTTGTCACATCTAGGATCGGCCTCCTAATGTGAATCGTACGGCATTGCGATGCTGCGAGTATAACAGATGCGAGGACGGCTAAGCTAGACAAGATATCCGATACCGGAGAACACTCGTGTGTTCTAAATTACTATTTCTATACATTATTATACTTAGCCCGAGCTAAGCCTTAACTTCGCTAATCACCGCCGCATGATGATTGCTTGCTTCCGGCGCTGACGGCGATTTCGTCCATTGCATCGTTCTAATCCGTAAAACTGTAAGTTATATCTCTCTTCGTCTTGAAGTCTTCCGCTGTCTCTGTTTGCTCTCGCTTGCCTTGCTGTACTTGCAAGTGCTCGCGCATCGGCGTCGATAGTCTCCAGACGTGCAGATACTCATGAGCAAACGCAAACGAGAGGTACAACACGGGAGGATGATGATACAGACACTGATACGGATACAGAGATGGGGGAACTGCGGTCACGAGCACCGCCTCCCGTTGTCTCGAACGGTGGTAACGGCAGATCTACATCAAGTGCCGAGACGGCTAACAACCAAATGGGGCCGAATGCCAGTGCGACGCCAAGCACGAGTGGGGCGACAGCGGGAGCTGGCTTGTCGGGTAGTCAACCCGACACCCGGAACTGGTCGACTACTGAGGGTAATAGTGACGACGATGAGGAGGAGGACATGGAGACGGACGAAGGCTTGGACGAGGATGAAGGGTTCGTCGGTCGCTACCCAGTACGAGATCGAAAGCGCCCATGTGAGTGGTGGCGCAATGAGAGGACGGTATCACAACGGGTCAATATAGCGATTAGGCTGAAGGAGCCAGCGACGTACGAAGAAGCTGTGCGCGGACCACAAAGTCGTGAGTGGGGGAAGGCCATGGACGCAGAGATAGAGGCACAGCTCGCCAATGGGACATGGGAACTGGGGGTCCCACCAAAAGGGGCCAAGGTGTTGCCGTGTCGGTGGGTATACAAAGTGAAGACCAATCCGGATGGGTCGGTCGATAGGTTTAAGGCGCGCTTGGTGGCGAAAGGGTTCGCACAGCGCAAGGGGGTGGATTACGGGGAACTGTTTGCCCCGACCTCCCGAGCCTCATCTTTTCGAGCCCTGCTGGCTGTGGCTGCGGCTAGGGGATTGCAGGTGCATCAGTTGGATGTCGCCACTGTTTTCCTAAATGGAGAGTTGAAAGAGGAAATATGGATGAAAGAGCCGCCAGGCTACGAGTCAAAGACCCCGGGCGTGGCTTGTCGTCTGCTGAGATCGATTTATGAGCTCCGACAGGCGTCGCGGTGCTGGTACGATAAGTTGTGTACTAAATTTGCGGAGATTGGCCTGTTTCCATCAAAGTCGGACCCGGCTATGTTTGTGAAAGTAGACGAGAAGGGGGTGATTTTGGCACTGGTGCATGTGGACGACATGTGTGTTGCTGCCAAGACGCAAGAACTGGTCAACCGGATCAAGAGGGCCATCGGCGGACTATTTAAAGTCCGGGACTTGGGAGAGATCAAGGTCTTCTTGGGAATGGAGGTGACCAGGCGTGAGAACGGGGACATCACACTGTCCTACGTGGAGCGCATATTGAGTGCGCATGGTCTTGGCGATGTGAAGCCGAGGGTTTTACCTATGGCTGTGGGTACGCGGGTGACACCCGCAAAGGAGGATGCAGAGGTGTTGGAGGATTCAACGGCGTACAGGGCGTTAGTAGGCGAGCTCAATTACTTGGCGGTGAGCACTCGCCCGGACTTGGCATTTGCGCTAAGCGTGCTGTCAAGGTATATGGCTAAACCGACGAAGGCAGCCATGGGGATGGCAAAAGGAGTGCTTAGGTATGTCGCTGGCACCCGCCATCTAGGCCTAGTTTTCCGGCGGAGGTCGTCAGAAGTCTTTGATGGTTACTCCGATTCTGACTGGGCCGGGGACATGGATACCCGGCGGTCGACGACGGGGTACGTCTTTAGGGTAAACGGTACGGCAGTGAGCTGGAGCAGTCAACTCCAGCGTACTGTGGCGGCGCATCAGTAGAGGCGGAGTACCAGGCCCTTTCGGCTGCAGTCCGTGAAGCGCTGTGGCTGTTGAAGCTGTGCGAGGACTTGGGAGTTGAGGCGTCTCAGATGAGGATCCAGGTGGATTCCCAAGGGGCGATGAACCTGGGCAACAATCCCATCACATCGCCACGTTCCAAGCACATTGATGTGCAGCACCACTTGGTGCGTGAGCGGGTAGCCAGTGGTGAGGTGGCGCTGAAGTACTGCTGTACGGAGAAGATGGTTGCAGACGCCTTGACAAAGGCTCTGCCTGAGGCGAAGTTTACGTGGTGCCGTCGTGAGATGGGCCTAGACGTGGTGGAGACCAAAGGCCAGTAACAGACGTGCAGATACGGCAGTTTGTTTTGGCGACGTTTGTCCCGAGGGGGTGTGTTAAGTTGTGCGGGACAAAACATCTCTTTTATTGGTGACCATTCTGATGGCACCAGGATAAGAACTCTGGTCGCAAAGCAGCGACCTGTTGGTAGCGGGATTCGAACCCGCATCGCGCCAATGAGTTCGCGCTGTTGTGATGTCTTAGGACGATGCATGCATAGCTTACTGACAAGTAAGTTGTGGTTGGGCGATCGCGATTCGTATATTCGTATATACGAACGCGATGAAGCTGCAAGTAGGTGCAGGAAGCTGCGAGAAGGTACCGAACCTTGGTACGCGCGTTCGACCGCGATGACCCGTGGGTCGGTGACGGGGATTTCGGTACAAGGTTAGGAACCTTGTGGTAGCTGAAGTACAGTTTGCCTTGATATAAATAGGCAAACTGTTCTATAACATTTGCTCTTCCCTAATCGGTCCTTACTTGGATAAGCTCTCTCCTATCCACTCCTTGTAACAGCTGAATCTACCTTAATCGTCCTACTCTGCTGAACGGAGCGGCTTCCCTTCCGCTGTGCCCGTCAGCATCTACCTTAAGCCGTCTACTCAACAGGTTATGAGCCCCGGGGCACATGCTGACGGGCACAGCGGGTGCTTCGGGACAAAGGTCTGAGCATCCGGGGAATAGCGCATTCATGACCTATGGGTCGTATAGGATGGACGGATGGTACATCGATTCCGGTGCGTCACAGCACATCACTTATGATGAGCGAGACCTTATTAACGTGAGGAGGCTTGATACCTCATCCAGTTTTGACATCTATAGCATTGGAGGTGAAGTGCTGCGGCCTGTTGCGATGGGCACACTGGTGCTCGCACCCAATTTCTGCCCGGGCCTGACCGCAACTATTGCGAATGTGTACCTGATTCCGGAGAGCCAAGTTAAGGTGCTCTCAGTGGCTGTCATGAGCAAGACGGGAGCCGTCGTGCGTTTCGATGAGTCCGTCGTTACCATCTGCCGCCGCGGTAGGATTGTGTTAACGGGTCACCGTGAAGGAAACCTGTACGCACTGGAGTGTCGGGCGGCATCAGATGGTGGGCAACGAGGAGAGTTTGTTGGAGCAACCCACGCCAAGCCGGCGAATGAGGTTGAGAACTTGTGGCACCGACGGTATGGACATATCGGGGTTGGACAGTTTGAGCGCCTGGTAAGGCACAACCTAGTGTACGGCATTGATCTCAAGGCACGTAAGGCATCCACGACTGACACGTGTGAAACGTGTGTGATGTCGAAGCAGAGTCGTGGAAGGCATGCTTCTACGGGCCATAAGTCGGAAAGGTCGATGGAGTTGGTGCACATGGATGTGTGTGGGCCGATGCCCGAGGAGTCACCAAACGGGTCTCGGTACATGACTGTTTTGTATGATGACTACACAAAGTTTTCGGCCGTTGCGTTTATGGACACGAAGGAGGCCATAAAAGAGAAGGTGGTGACTATGATCACCCAGTTGGAGAATATGTGCGGAAATCGGACCTGGGAGATCCGGTCCGACCGCGGTGGAGAGTTTCTGAATGAGGAGTTACGGTCATTCTTTCGCCAGAAGGGGATTAGGCATGGAATGACGGTAGGGTATACACCCGAACAGAATGGAGCTGCAGGGCGTTTGAACCGCACGCTGATTGAGAAGATGCGGGCTCTGCTGATTGATTCCAAGTTACCTCAAGAAATGTGGGCTGAGGCGGCTGCGACGGCCAACTATCTCAGAAATATTTCGCCCGCTGAGGGGGTGCAGTGCACTCCGTATGAGTTGTTTACAGGCAAGATCCCTGAGGTGGGACACCTGCGAGTGTTTGGGTGTGTTGCGTACGTCCACATACCTAAGGTGAAGAGAAACAAGCATCTTGGCTATTGGTGTATCTCGCCTACTAACGCCCTGTACGCCGTTGAATCCTCCAACACCTCTGCATCCTCCTTTGCGGGTGTCACCCGCGTACCCACATACCTAAGGGTGAAGAGAAACATATATCTTGGCTATTGGACCGCCTGGTAGGTTATGAAACCCACATTTATGGCTGACCCATACAGGTTCAAGTCCTGGACCCAACAGTTAGGCCTTGCGATCAATGTTGCGATGTCCCACACAACTCTTCAGCGACGTCTTAGGCTTAAGGTCAATACCCAGTACCATTTCATGCCTAACTAGGTGACATAATCCTCCCAATCCAATGTGTCCGTACCTCTTGTGCCATACAGACTCCGCCGTATTTATCGGCTCAGTGCTTGGGCACTAGCAAAACTGTACTGCTGCGTATCGACCAGCACTACTTCACATTCCAGCTCATACAAATTGCCCTTTCGGCACCCTGTGAGCACCACTCTGTCGCCCGTGCAAACGTAGACAGTTTGCTGATCGAATCAGAGTCTCCTCCTTTTGTCGCTCAATGCTGCAACGGAGATTACCTTTACTCAGCTGCTCAGAACGATGTACACGTTGTTGATTCTGACTGTTAAGACTGGCCATCGTGACGGCGCCAATATTAATGTTCTGACTGCTGCAGGGTGCAGTACCTCACCGTCCATGCTGATAATGTTGAAGCTATCCCTCTCCTTAATGGTGACTACATATATTAGGTCCAGCTCGTTGTAGGTAATGTGATGGGATGCGCCCAAATCCACATACCAACCTTGCAGCTTCCCGTGCTCTGACCGAATGTGTGCGGAATTATCTGGTTGACTTGGCCATCGTCCTCCAGCACTCCCTCTTCACTCTTGGTCGCCACCTAGCCTTAACAATGGATGATCTCCTGTACTTCCATGATAACGGCTCTCCCATTCCTGTCGTTCCGTACTCCTCCAGAAATTGTGCTGGTGTAGCTGCCATTTCGTCGATCTCCACGGTCCATTGATCTTGATCTTGGGACAGTGGGACAATTAACGCGATGTAGTTGATTCATTACAAAGATTGCAGACAATGAACGGATGATGCTAACATCTAGATGCCTGGTGAAAAGGTCTGAAAAAGCACGTTTTAGTAGGATATGTAGCATGAGGTGGTGAATTGCCCCATGCAGCTGCAGATGGTGGAACTCATGGAGATGTGGTGTTTATCCCGAGGGGGTAATAGGGACAAATGCGGGACAAAACACCATCAAAGAGGAGTATTGGGACAGTAGTGGCTGATAGGTATTATGACTTGGATTGGGCCAGAGACTTGAGGTCCCTGCAATTGATGAACAGAGTACCGTGGAGAAATGGTATGGGAGGGGATGGCCAAGATGGGGGGGTACTGCCGTACGGAAAAGATGATGGTGGACGCTCTGACAAAGGCACTGGCTGAGGAGAAGTTTGTGTGATCTCGATGGAAGATTAGGATGGATGTCACATAGACCATCCGAATGGAGATGGTCAATGTATGGTAGTAGACAGCACATGATGGATGTGAATTATGGATTCAGGAACGCTGTTGAGTGAGATACAATTGGAATAATGAGATGCATGAAGCGGGAACAAATGGACGTTGAGGAAAGGTAGCCACTGAAGAGCTAGATACGTTACTAGCCAAGAGACCAATGTTGGTGTCTGGTGTTCACTTGCATGGACGGTATGAAGTTGTTGCCGGATACATGTACATTGTATGGAAGCCGATAGTACCGGAGTTAGTACCAGAAGATTGAATGCTGGTACAGGAAGTACGGGAGTTCTTATCAGACCAATGTTTGTGGGTACGGGAGTCAATACCACATACGGGAGCTGGCGTATCAGTACGGGAGCTGGTATGTTAATACGGAAGATGGTGCCAGGTATGGAAAGTATGGGAATTTGTACCAGATGAGTGTACTGGAGTTGGTATATGGGAGTTATACAGGAGTTATCTGGAGTATCATTTTATGAGATGTATTACACTTAATGGTCAGGAAACACAGATGTCTGTTCCAAAGGGGTGTAATAGCCACAGTAGGCTTAAGGAGGTTGGGGCTAATACAGCCAGATTGAGGTGTTGGTGTTAGATTAAAGCAACATGGAACAGTGACGTGGATATGACGTTAAGTTATGCGGGACAAGACTTTATCACAGACGTCCAGGATATGATAGATCCGGGAATTGAACCCAGATAGGATGAGTACTTGCTCGCATTAGGTTACGTAAGCTAATGCAAAGCAAACGCAAACATGTTCTTCCCCCAAAACAATTCTATTTGTGTTGCGTTAGGGTGCGTTAGGATTGCGTTTGTGATATGCAAAAAATAATGCAATGCGTTTGCTTTGCGTTAGGCTTTGCGTAAATTCACGTTAGTTCGCGTTAAGCTTGTGTTAGGCTGGTGTTAGGGGTCCCAAACGCGAGCTAACGCACGAATCTGTTGTTATAGTGGTTGCCAGTCTCACTGTACGTTCTGCCTGCTTTGATTAACGCGGTGTCGTACATAATATGAGCTTCAACTTTCGAGCAGTACGCTGCCTGCATTGATTTCAGTGCACGGCGCTTGCTTTTCAGCAAGGGAACTCTTTTTTATGAGGTTCCACTGCTCTCTCCTGAAGACTCTTGGGGGGAGAGGACTGCGCTGTGTGTGTGTCAATTTTGCCGCTGTGGCTAATAGTCGACGTGAAGAGCCTGAGCCAATCGGTCGTAAAGCAGCTACACAGTTGTTGCGGCATGGTGCCCATGCTTTGCTCATACACTCAAAGCTTACTCTGAATTCTGAGGCTGCACAATCTAGCGTTAACGATCCTGAAGTTGAAGCCTTACTTAAAGAGTATCTGGACGTTTTTCAGGACGTTCCTGTGCTGCAACCAATGCAGCCGGTCGACCATACCATTCCGCTGACGCCTGGGATGACCCCTATGTCGTGGCCCATGTACCATCTGAGCCGTCTGGAGTTGGATGAGGTAAAGCGGCAGGTTACCGACCTGTTAGTGAAAGGAATGATCTGCGCCCATCCTGCTTGTGGCAAAGGATGGGAGTTTGTCCATGTGCAGTGATTATAGGGGACTGAACACCGTGGGGGGTAAAGAACCGTTATCCCCTTCCATGTGTGGACGACCTTTTGGACAAGCTGCGCGAATCTGTGTACTTAAGTTCTATCGACCTGCAACAGGGCTATAACCAGATTCAGATTGCGGATTTCGACGTCCCAAAGTCTGCTTTTAGTACGCCCTTCAGGCACTACAAATAACAGCACTGAGCTTCACTTTAATTAAGACACCCACCATGTTCCAGGCAGCTATGAATCTTTGGTCCGTTTATAGACCTGTTCGTAGTTTGCTACCTAGACGATATTTTAGTTTATTTAAGGATGCGGGAGGAACTTTTGTATCTCTATGTTAATATCCACATATGTTGAGGCCCGATTGGAAGATGTCCAGTTTCCTGATCATCCTGGATATTCGCCTTAGATACTCCAGGATACTATAATATTCCGCCACAAATAGGGCACATTCTCTCATCCCACAGTCCAGGGGCCTACAACCTTCCTGGACTAGAAATGGATTAGATCTCTCACGGTCTGGTGATGGGGCCTCTGGCCCCGCTGCGGAATTGACCAAATAACTTGCAGTATTAGCGTTCTTCTGCAACACAACGGGAAAGGCAGGGACACATCCAGGCCACTTCCCAACTGTATCGACATCAACATAGAGCAGTCCTTTCCCAGAATAGAACAGGCCAGAGCTGCTGCAGTTCAGCCTTAGCTTCATGTTCAGTTGGACGAATATAGCCATCTCCTTACACAGTACGGTGCTTATGTGCAGGTGGCTCGCACTTCATGCTACACACATGTTCATGCAATGGAAGTATATACTCAGCAACGTTTGTCAGCAGTAAGGTGCATACAGTGCATACAGTAAGGTGCATACAGACCATTACTGAGATTTGGGTATGGGCCAAACGTTTTGCCGGCCCTAGTGCCACTGTCACATCCTGACTGACAGCCACCTCCACCTGGTCCATTGCTTGGTTCAGTTGTGTGATGGGGACTACCGCATCACACAACTGAACCAAGCAATTCAGAGGGTGATGGAGGCTCGTCCATTGGCCAGGAGTCCGTAAGACCGAAGTGACCAGAGAGCGCAAACACCACTCGACTACCTGCGTCTGAATCCTCAGCCCCGGCAACATCTGCAACCTGTGAACGCCATATACCTCAGATGTGTACGGCTGCTGGTCTGGGTGGTGGCTCCGCTCCTAGGGTCAGTTGGTGGATTCCCCCTCAGCATACCCGTTGTCATGCTCCACCCACCTCCAGATCAGCGGCCGCACTGCCAAGGGTCCAGGGAGGGCTCTGTGAGAGACGTACAGACCATTGATGTCGCTATGTCCTTCCACCAGAACAGCTGAGGGGGATGGGGACGTCCAAATGTGTTTCGTTTTGTATCTTTCCTTTCCTATTGACAAAACGTGTCAACTCACTAGCCTGACGCCTATTGTATTCCGTACTTCTATCCCTTGAAAACATAACTACAACATGTGAGAACCTTGTAGTGGAACTGCTCCAAGATACTGCAACTGAATTCCGGAAGCAGGTAGGCAGCATTGAAGCGTCTCAGGGGTCCCTGCCCTGTAGGATTCCCCATGTCCGTGTGTGTGTGTGAATGTGTGTGACTATTTTATTTGCTCATCTGAAAAGCAATAGTTATGGCCTTATAGATTCTATATTTCATGGCATCTCATCTGTACCTAACAAAAAACCTAAATTTAAACATCCTCTATTCAACTATACATTCCACAGCCTGACTTGAGTGAAATGGGTTTAGTACCAAGGCCTCCATTGTCCCATTGTAACAGCCCACAGTCCAACCTTTGCCAATTGCATTTCTAGTTAGCCGAACTAATCCATTGCAATAGCTTATAAATATATTATATTTAACCTGCGCTGCTTAACTGCAAAGTTGTGAAACTCATTGATGCATGTGTGGTGCAGTGAGCCGTGTTGGGCAGCGGGCGCAATGGCATATGGTGAGAACGCGACGTGGACGTGGAACGCAACACAGCACAGACGTGGTATGTAGCCACGGTGGGACGCGATGCGACGCGGCACACCATGCCACGCTACGCCATGCCACACTCCATGGCCTGCCACACCTCTTGTGAAAATTGTTGAGTCTCGGGCTCGAAAATCAGCATTCCTAACTAATGCAGTTCATGCTCCCTGCACTCCGTCCGCTGTGTGTGTGTGTGTGTGTGTGCACCACCTGTAAACCCTAACATCTAAACTGCTCTCTAAACTATCACACTGTACATAGATAGATTGGGGGCCCAGAACTTTTCCAAACTTCAAGGAAGCCGACACCAACTCTTGTCGATCTCTTAACACAGCCCGGTCTGCAAGACAGGACATCACTCCAGGAGTACCGCCAAGCCGAGTCAAGACGATGTTGCAGTTCACAACCCCGAAATCCATCTATGTCGACCAACATCGCCGCCACCGTTGCATTGTCCACCATTTGTCCCGCCCTGCTCATCATTTGATCTATTGCAAGTGACAACCCCCCAAAGCTTCCAACCGTCAAAGCTACTCCTTTTGACCTTGAAACCAGGACCAAGGGCAATGGCGACATCAGGAACTATAAGAGTTGACGCGTCCCCGCGCCCATCAACAATCCACACGGCTTCCCGCCTCTATCATCCGCAATTCCCTGTCAAGGAAACGGTTCGGCTACAATAGCGAGGCCATTCCGAACTTCCAAAACTTGCCCGCCAGTTTTGCCCCGCCGCAATCGTGTCCGAATCCTTCCGAAAGCCATACAATAGTTCATTCCCCCTATTGCTGCACGGGACACCAGGAATGCGGATGAGAAAGCAAATGCACCGTAAGGGGGGGGGGCTGCCTTCAAACGGAGAGCTGCCCTACCATCAACCCGATTAGACATGATGAGCACGAGCCGTACAGCTTCGGCAACACCAGTCCGCCCCCAAACTGCCACCCTAACAGTTACATGGTCTATGTACGGACCAATCACCAACGCTTCCAGGAAACGCCATCATCGCATCAAGTCATTTAGAGGAACGCATTTGAACGTTGCATGCGCGAACGCAGAGACGGCATCCGAGCATCTTAAGCCTGCAAAGGACAGCCCCCTCGCCAAGTGGTACTGCTGCGCTGCTGATGCAACCAACAGCTGTCTCTACCTTCTCTTGTCCTGCACCAACGCAACTTCTCAGTTCAGTCCGAAGACATCCCCCGCAAAGGGTATGATACGCCCCAGCACATCCCCGTATTCTGCACCGATTTTGTTTGTCGGTAAGAAGGATGGGACCTTGCGCATGTGCATCGATTACCGGGGGTTAAATGCGAATACGGTGAAAAATCGCTACCCTTTGCCTCGCGTCGACGACCTGTTGGATAAGCTGAAGGGCTCGGCTTATTTTTCCTCAATTGACTTACAACAGGGCTACAATCAGATTCGCATTGCTGCCTCTGATATCCCGAAAACCGCTTTTCGGACGCCCTTCGGTCACTTTGAGTATACGGTCCTATCGTTTGGTTTGACTAATGCCCCTGCGACGTTTCAGGCGGTTATGGACCGAATGTTTAGGCCGTTTATCGACAGGTTCGTTGTTTGCTACCTGGATGACATCTTGGTATACTCTAAAACGCGCGAGGAGCACTTGGAGCATCTTCGGCTCGTGCTCGACGTTATGAGGCGGGAGCAATTGTTTGCTAAACGCGCCAAATGCTTTTGGGCGCAGCCTCAGGTGGAATATTTGGGCCACATCGTGTCGGCCACCGGTGTGAAGATGGACCCGCGGAAGGTCGCCGTGGTTCGCGATTGGCCCGCGCCTCAGAACCTCACGGAGCTGCGTAAGTTCCTTGGCTTGACCAATTATTTCCGAAAGTTCATTGAAAAATATTCCATCATTGCGGCCCCGCTTACTAACTTAACTCGCAAAGGCGTTTTCGTTTCGCTCGAGTCGTGGACGTCGCAATGCCAGCGGGCATTCGAAGAGCTCAAACGAATCGTTGCCGAAGATGTCACCCTTGCATTCCCTGATTACTCGTTGCCATTTCGTGTTGAGGTAGTGTCTGATGCCTCAATGTTTGGAAGCGGCGCTGTATTGTTACAGGAAGGGCGACCAATCGCCTTCACGAGTAAGAAATTTTCTGGTGCGGAGATTCGCTACACCACCGGGGAACAGGAGCTTCTGGCCGTGCTGCATGCTTTAAAGGAATGGCGCTGTTACCTCGAGGGACGCCCGTTTACTTTAAAGACTGACCATAAGCCCCTAACGTTTTTGCAAAGCGTTCCAACGTTGAACCGCCGTCAAGCTAGGTGGATGGAATATCTAGCTAGGTTCAACTGCACCTGGGAGTATGTTTCTGGTAAATTGAATATTGCCGATGCTCTCAGTCGACATCCGTCGCTACACGCTGCAATTTTGGCAGCGCCCGTCGTGCGGCCGCGTAGCGAGGAGGTTCCGATCGCGACGGACCTCGCAGAGCGGTTGAAGGTTGCCTACAGCGCAGACGCCTGGTTCGCGGACCCGGCTAATGTAGAAAACCTTCGCAAGCAGAATGGCCTTTGGCTACGGACGGAGGGTGCAGCTACGCAAATCGTCGTTCCGAACGACGACGCGCTACGCTACGACATCCTTGCGCGGTTCCACGAGGACCCGTTAGCAGGACACCCTGGTAGCAAGCGATTGATCGACTTGGTGCAACGTTCCTTTTGGTGGCCTCGTTTGGCTAAGGATGCGGCGAACTTCGTCCAGACATGCAGTCTGTGCCAGCGCAATAAGGCTTTGTCCGGTAAGGGCCATGGGTTGTTGCAACCGTTGCCTGTCCCGGATGCGCCTTGGGAAAGTGTTTCCATGGACTTCGTAGTCGCGCTGCCCAAAACTGAGGGGGGATACGATGCGGTGTTCGTAATGGTCGATCGTCTGACTAAGATGGTTCACCTAGCACCATGCACATCGTCCTGCACGGCTGAGCAAACCGCACGTTTGTTTTTCGATAATGTGGTTCGGTTACACGGGATTCCCAAAAATGTGATCTCGGACCGCGGAGGACAGTTCACGTCTAAGTTTTGGGAAGCGCTCTGCAAGCTAGTTGGCATGCGTGTCAACCTGAGCACAGCGTACCACCCGCAGACTGATGGTCAAACCGAACGCACAAACCGCACGTTGGGTGATATGTTGCGCAATTATGCTGGTCGCACACCACTCGTTTGGGATACGTATTTGACTGCAGCAGAATTCGCGCTTAACAATGCTGTAAACCGCTCTACAGGCAAAAGTCCGTTCTTTCTTAACTACGGATTTCATCCCGCGCTACCCGTGTGGCGTGAGTTGGAAGTGAACGTGCCTGCTGCTAAACTTTTTGCCAAGTCTTTTATGTCCCGAATCACAGACGCGAAGTCGTGTTTGGACGCGGCGCAGCAACGAACGACGGAATACTATAACAAATCTAAGCAGGATGTGACGTTTTCAGAAGGGCAACTCGTGTTGCTAAGCACCAAGAACTTGCGTTCCTTGGCCGACGGATCCCGAAAACTCTTACCCCGTTGGATTGGTCCGTATCCTGTCATGCGCATGGTTGGGAATGTGGCTGTGGAGCTTGCATTGCCCGCTGATATGCCCATTCACCCCACGTTTCACGTATCGCTTGTTCGTCCGTATCGTGGTACGGAACCCGTCCCTGAGCCTGCTAACGCCCCCGCAGCGATCGAACCAGTTCCCGAGACCTGGATCGCTGGTAAACAGAAGTTTTACGATGTGGAGCGGGTGTTAGATTATCGCGCGCGTCGTGTGGGCCGACACCGACGTAAGCGAACAGTACACGAGTACTTGGTTAAGTGGACAGGGTATACCGACGAGCACAACTCATGGGAACCGGCACGCAACTTCTCACAGGACATGAAACCCCTGCTCGAAGAAGCCCGCAAACGTGCCACGCAAGCCCAATGACCCCTGCAGTCGATGCTGTATGATGCAGCGAGGACGCTGCATACGGGAGGGGGGATAATTGTTGTGCTACGGTTCATTTCCCGCCGACGCGTAGGTCGACGCGATCCTACGAGGCGAAGTGCTTTTGTGATGAACACATTACATATGAATGAATCTGCATGATATAAATGTATCCGCATACATTTATATATGCATCTGGCATGTTGTCATTATCCATCGCGACATCGCATCATGGCAAATCCGCCTAGCATGCATGAATGACCGAATCATTGAAGTGCGCATTATGCTCGTGCTACAAAACGATAAGTAATATTATCTGATATAATATTACTTCATTTAAGCACACGTTGAGAGCGCCGCACTCGTCGCGATACATGACCTGCAACCGGATATCGTTATCCGGACCCTTGCATCATGCGAATGCCGGAAAGGCTTATACGTTACTATGAGTAGACATCGCCTAGACGCAGTAGGGTTGTCACATCTAGGATCGGCCTCCTAATGTGAATCGTACGGCATTGCGATGCTGCGAGTATAACAGATGCGAGGACGGCTAAGCTAGACAAGATATCCGATACCGGAGAACACTCGTGTGTTCTAAATTACTATTTCTATACATTATTATACTTAGCCCGAGCTAAGCCTTAACTTCGCTAATCACCGCCGCATGATGATTGCTTGCTTCCGGCGCTGACGGCGATTTCGTCCATTGCATCGTTCTAATCCGTAAAACTGTAAGTTATATCTCTCTTCGTCTTGAAGTCTTCCGCTGTCTCTGTTTGCTCTCGCTTGCCTTGCTGTACTTGCAAGTGCTCGCGCATCGGCGTCGATAGTCTCCAGACGTGCAGATACTCATGAGCAAACGCAAACGAGAGGTACAACACGGGAGGATGATGATACAGACACTGATACGGATACAGAGATGGGGGAACTGCGGTCACGAGCACCGCCTCCCGTTGTCTCGAACGGTGGTAACGGCAGATCTACATCAAGTGCCGAGACGGCTAACAACCAAATGGGGCCGAATGCCAGTGCGACGCCAAGCACGAGTGGGGCGACAGCGGGAGCTGGCTTGTCGGGTAGTCAACCCGACACCCGGAACTGGTCGACTACTGAGGGTAATAGTGACGACGATGAGGAGGAGGACATGGAGACGGACGAAGGCTTGGACGAGGATGAAGGGTTCGTCGGTCGCTACCCAGTACGAGATCGAAAGCGCCCATGTGAGTGGTGGCGCAATGAGAGGACGGTATCACAACGGGTCAATATAGCGATTAGGCTGAAGGAGCCAGCGACGTACGAAGAAGCTGTGCGCGGACCACAAAGTCGTGAGTGGGGGAAGGCCATGGACGCAGAGATAGAGGCACAGCTCGCCAATGGGACATGGGAACTGGGGGTCCCACCAAAAGGGGCCAAGGTGTTGCCGTGTCGGTGGGTATACAAAGTGAAGACCAATCCGGATGGGTCGGTCGATAGGTTTAAGGCGCGCTTGGTGGCGAAAGGGTTCGCACAGCGCAAGGGGGTGGATTACGGGGAACTGTTTGCCCCGACCTCCCGAGCCTCATCTTTTCGAGCCCTGCTGGCTGTGGCTGCGGCTAGGGGATTGCAGGTGCATCAGTTGGATGTCGCCACTGTTTTCCTAAATGGAGAGTTGAAAGAGGAAATATGGATGAAAGAGCCGCCAGGCTACGAGTCAAAGACCCCGGGCGTGGCTTGTCGTCTGCTGAGATCGATTTATGAGCTCCGACAGGCGTCGCGGTGCTGGTACGATAAGTTGTGTACTAAATTTGCGGAGATTGGCCTGTTTCCATCAAAGTCGGACCCGGCTATGTTTGTGAAAGTAGACGAGAAGGGGGTGATTTTGGCACTGGTGCATGTGGACGACATGTGTGTTGCTGCCAAGACGCAAGAACTGGTCAACCGGATCAAGAGGGCCATCGGCGGACTATTTAAAGTCCGGGACTTGGGAGAGATCAAGGTCTTCTTGGGAATGGAGGTGACCAGGCGTGAGAACGGGGACATCACACTGTCCTACGTGGAGCGCATATTGAGTGCGCATGGTCTTGGCGATGTGAAGCCGAGGGTTTTACCTATGGCTGTGGGTACGCGGGTGACACCCGCAAAGGAGGATGCAGAGGTGTTGGAGGATTCAACGGCGTACAGGGCGTTAGTAGGCGAGCTCAATTACTTGGCGGTGAGCACTCGCCCGGACTTGGCATTTGCGCTAAGCGTGCTGTCAAGGTATATGGCTAAACCGACGAAGGCAGCCATGGGGATGGCAAAAGGAGTGCTTAGGTATGTCGCTGGCACCCGCCATCTAGGCCTAGTTTTCCGGCGGAGGTCGTCAGAAGTCTTTGATGGTTACTCCGATTCTGACTGGGCCGGGGACATGGATACCCGGCGGTCGACGACGGGGTACGTCTTTAGGGTAAACGGTACGGCAGTGAGCTGGAGCAGTCAACTCCAGCGTACTGTGGCGGCGCATCAGTAGAGGCGGAGTACCAGGCCCTTTCGGCTGCAGTCCGTGAAGCGCTGTGGCTGTTGAAGCTGTGCGAGGACTTGGGAGTTGAGGCGTCTCAGATGAGGATCCAGGTGGATTCCCAAGGGGCGATGAACCTGGGCAACAATCCCATCACATCGCCACGTTCCAAGCACATTGATGTGCAGCACCACTTGGTGCGTGAGCGGGTAGCCAGTGGTGAGGTGGCGCTGAAGTACTGCTGTACGGAGAAGATGGTTGCAGACGCCTTGACAAAGGCTCTGCCTGAGGCGAAGTTTACGTGGTGCCGTCGTGAGATGGGCCTAGACGTGGTGGAGACCAAAGGCCAGTAACAGACGTGCAGATACGGCAGTTTGTTTTGGCGACGTTTGTCCCGAGGGGGTGTGTTAAGTTGTGCGGGACAAAACATCTCTTTTATTGGTGACCATTCTGATGGCACCAGGATAAGAACTCTGGTCGCAAAGCAGCGACCTGTTGGTAGCGGGATTCGAACCCGCATCGCGCCAATGAGTTCGCGCTGTTGTGATGTCTTAGGACGATGCATGCATAGCTTACTGACAAGTAAGTTGTGGTTGGGCGATCGCGATTCGTATATTCGTATATACGAACGCGATGAAGCTGCAAGTAGGTGCAGGAAGCTGCGAGAAGGTACCGAACCTTGGTACGCGCGTTCGACCGCGATGACCCGTGGGTCGGTGACGGGGATTTCGGTACAAGGTTAGGAACCTTGTGGTAGCTGAAGTACAGTTTGCCTTGATATAAATAGGCAAACTGTTCTATAACATTTGCTCTTCCCTAATCGGTCCTTACTTGGATAAGCTCTCTCCTATCCACTCCTTGTAACAGCTGAATCTACCTTAATCGTCCTACTCTGCTGAACGGAGCGGCTTCCCTTCCGCTGTGCCCGTCAGCATCTACCTTAAGCCGTCTACTCAACAGGTTATGAGCCCCGGGGCACATGCTGACGGGCACAGCGGGTGCTTCGGGACAAAGGTCTGAGCATCCGGGGAATAGCGCATTCATGACCTATGGGTCGTATAGGATGGACGGATGGTACATCGATTCCGGTGCGTCACAGCACATCACTTATGATGAGCGAGACCTTATTAACGTGAGGAGGCTTGATACCTCATCCAGTTTTGACATCTATAGCATTGGAGGTGAAGTGCTGCGGCCTGTTGCGATGGGCACACTGGTGCTCGCACCCAATTTCTGCCCGGGCCTGACCGCAACTATTGCGAATGTGTACCTGATTCCGGAGAGCCAAGTTAAGGTGCTCTCAGTGGCTGTCATGAGCAAGACGGGAGCCGTCGTGCGTTTCGATGAGTCCGTCGTTACCATCTGCCGCCGCGGTAGGATTGTGTTAACGGGTCACCGTGAAGGAAACCTGTACGCACTGGAGTGTCGGGCGGCATCAGATGGTGGGCAACGAGGAGAGTTTGTTGGAGCAACCCACGCCAAGCCGGCGAATGAGGTTGAGAACTTGTGGCACCGACGGTATGGACATATCGGGGTTGGACAGTTTGAGCGCCTGGTAAGGCACAACCTAGTGTACGGCATTGATCTCAAGGCACGTAAGGCATCCACGACTGACACGTGTGAAACGTGTGTGATGTCGAAGCAGAGTCGTGGAAGGCATGCTTCTACGGGCCATAAGTCGGAAAGGTCGATGGAGTTGGTGCACATGGATGTGTGTGGGCCGATGCCCGAGGAGTCACCAAACGGGTCTCGGTACATGACTGTTTTGTATGATGACTACACAAAGTTTTCGGCCGTTGCGTTTATGGACACGAAGGAGGCCATAAAAGAGAAGGTGGTGACTATGATCACCCAGTTGGAGAATATGTGCGGAAATCGGACCTGGGAGATCCGGTCCGACCGCGGTGGAGAGTTTCTGAATGAGGAGTTACGGTCATTCTTTCGCCAGAAGGGGATTAGGCATGGAATGACGGTAGGGTATACACCCGAACAGAATGGAGCTGCAGGGCGTTTGAACCGCACGCTGATTGAGAAGATGCGGGCTCTGCTGATTGATTCCAAGTTACCTCAAGAAATGTGGGCTGAGGCGGCTGCGACGGCCAACTATCTCAGAAATATTTCGCCCGCTGAGGGGGTGCAGTGCACTCCGTATGAGTTGTTTACAGGCAAGATCCCTGAGGTGGGACACCTGCGAGTGTTTGGGTGTGTTGCGTACGTCCACATACCTAAGGTGAAGAGAAACAAGCATCTTGGCTATTGGTGTATCTCGCCTACTAACGCCCTGTACGCCGTTGAATCCTCCAACACCTCTGCATCCTCCTTTGCGGGTGTCACCCGCGTACCCACATACCTAAGGGTGAAGAGAAACATATATCTTGGCTATTGGACCGCCTGGTAGGTTATGAAACCCACATTTATGGCTGACCCATACAGGTTCAAGTCCTGGACCCAACAGTTAGGCCTTGCGATCAATGTTGCGATGTCCCACACAACTCTTCAGCGACGTCTTAGGCTTAAGGTCAATACCCAGTACCATTTCATGCCTAACTAGGTGACATAATCCTCCCAATCCAATGTGTCCGTACCTCTTGTGCCATACAGACTCCGCCGTATTTATCGGCTCAGTGCTTGGGCACTAGCAAAACTGTACTGCTGCGTATCGACCAGCACTACTTCACATTCCAGCTCATACAAATTGCCCTTTCGGCACCCTGTGAGCACCACTCTGTCGCCCGTGCAAACGTAGACAGTTTGCTGATCGAATCAGAGTCTCCTCCTTTTGTCGCTCAATGCTGCAACGGAGATTACCTTTACTCAGCTGCTCAGAACGATGTACACGTTGTTGATTCTGACTGTTAAGACTGGCCATCGTGACGGCGCCAATATTAATGTTCTGACTGCTGCAGGGTGCAGTACCTCACCGTCCATGCTGATAATGTTGAAGCTATCCCTCTCCTTAATGGTGACTACATATATTAGGTCCAGCTCGTTGTAGGTAATGTGATGGGATGCGCCCAAATCCACATACCAACCTTGCAGCTTCCCGTGCTCTGACCGAATGTGTGCGGAATTATCTGGTTGACTTGGCCATCGTCCTCCAGCACTCCCTCTTCACTCTTGGTCGCCACCTAGCCTTAACAATGGATGATCTCCTGTACTTCCATGATAACGGCTCTCCCATTCCTGTCGTTCCGTACTCCTCCAGAAATTGTGCTGGTGTAGCTGCCATTTCGTCGATCTCCACGGTCCATTGATCTTGATCTTGGGACAGTGGGACAATTAACGCGATGTAGTTGATTCATTACAAAGATTGCAGACAATGAACGGATGATGCTAACATCTAGATGCCTGGTGAAAAGGTCTGAAAAAGCACGTTTTAGTAGGATATGTAGCATGAGGTGGTGAATTGCCCCATGCAGCTGCAGATGGTGGAACTCATGGAGATGTGGTGTTTATCCCGAGGGGGTAATAGGGACAAATGCGGGACAAAACACCATCAAAGAGGAGTATTGGGACAGTAGTGGCTGATAGGTATTATGACTTGGATTGGGCCAGAGACTTGAGGTCCCTGCAATTGATGAACAGAGTACCGTGGAGAAATGGTATGGGAGGGGATGGCCAAGATGGGGGGGTACTGCCGTACGGAAAAGATGATGGTGGACGCTCTGACAAAGGCACTGGCTGAGGAGAAGTTTGTGTGATCTCGATGGAAGATTAGGATGGATGTCACATAGACCATCCGAATGGAGATGGTCAATGTATGGTAGTAGACAGCACATGATGGATGTGAATTATGGATTCAGGAACGCTGTTGAGTGAGATACAATTGGAATAATGAGATGCATGAAGCGGGAACAAATGGACGTTGAGGAAAGGTAGCCACTGAAGAGCTAGATACGTTACTAGCCAAGAGACCAATGTTGGTGTCTGGTGTTCACTTGCATGGACGGTATGAAGTTGTTGCCGGATACATGTACATTGTATGGAAGCCGATAGTACCGGAGTTAGTACCAGAAGATTGAATGCTGGTACAGGAAGTACGGGAGTTCTTATCAGACCAATGTTTGTGGGTACGGGAGTCAATACCACATACGGGAGCTGGCGTATCAGTACGGGAGCTGGTATGTTAATACGGAAGATGGTGCCAGGTATGGAAAGTATGGGAATTTGTACCAGATGAGTGTACTGGAGTTGGTATATGGGAGTTATACAGGAGTTATCTGGAGTATCATTTTATGAGATGTATTACACTTAATGGTCAGGAAACACAGATGTCTGTTCCAAAGGGGTGTAATAGCCACAGTAGGCTTAAGGAGGTTGGGGCTAATACAGCCAGATTGAGGTGTTGGTGTTAGATTAAAGCAACATGGAACAGTGACGTGGATATGACGTTAAGTTATGCGGGACAAGACTTTATCACAGACGTCCAGGATATGATAGATCCGGGAATTGAACCCAGATAGGATGAGTACTTGCTCGCATTAGGTTACGTAAGCTAATGCAAAGCAAACGCAAACATGTTCTTCCCCCAAAACAATTCTATTTGTGTTGCGTTAGGGTGCGTTAGGATTGCGTTTGTGATATGCAAAAAATAATGCAATGCGTTTGCTTTGCGTTAGGCTTTGCGTAAATTCACGTTAGTTCGCGTTAAGCTTGTGTTAGGCTGGTGTTAGGGGTCCCAAACGCGAGCTAACGCACGAATCTGTTGTTATAGTGGTTGCCAGTCTCACTGTACGTTCTGCCTGCTTTGATTAACGCGGTGTCGTACATAATATGAGCTTCAACTTTCGAGCAGTACGCTGCCTGCATTGATTTCAGTGCACGGCGCTTGCTTTTCAGCAAGGGAACTCTTTTTTATGAGGTTCCACTGCTCTCTCCTGAAGACTCTTGGGGGGAGAGGACTGCGCTGTGTGTGTGTCAATTTTGCCGCTGTGGCTAATAGTCGACGTGAAGAGCCTGAGCCAATCGGTCGTAAAGCAGCTACACAGTTGTTGCGGCATGGTGCCCATGCTTTGCTCATACACTCAAAGCTTACTCTGAATTCTGAGGCTGCACAATCTAGCGTTAACGATCCTGAAGTTGAAGCCTTACTTAAAGAGTATCTGGACGTTTTTCAGGACGTTCCTGTGCTGCAACCAATGCAGCCGGTCGACCATACCATTCCGCTGACGCCTGGGATGACCCCTATGTCGTGGCCCATGTACCATCTGAGCCGTCTGGAGTTGGATGAGGTAAAGCGGCAGGTTACCGACCTGTTAGTGAAAGGAATGATCTGCGCCCATCCTGCTTGTGGCAAAGGATGGGAGTTTGTCCATGTGCAGTGATTATAGGGGACTGAACACCGTGGGGGGTAAAGAACCGTTATCCCCTTCCATGTGTGGACGACCTTTTGGACAAGCTGCGCGAATCTGTGTACTTAAGTTCTATCGACCTGCAACAGGGCTATAACCAGATTCAGATTGCGGATTTCGACGTCCCAAAGTCTGCTTTTAGTACGCCCTTCAGGCACTACAAATAACAGCACTGAGCTTCACTTTAATTAAGACACCCACCATGTTCCAGGCAGCTATGAATCTTTGGTCCGTTTATAGACCTGTTCGTAGTTTGCTACCTAGACGATATTTTAGTTTATTTAAGGATGCGGGAGGAACTTTTGTATCTCTATGTTAATATCCACATATGTTGAGGCCCGATTGGAAGATGTCCAGTTTCCTGATCATCCTGGATATTCGCCTTAGATACTCCAGGATACTATAATATTCCGCCACAAATAGGGCACATTCTCTCATCCCACAGTCCAGGGGCCTACAACCTTCCTGGACTAGAAATGGATTAGATCTCTCACGGTCTGGTGATGGGGCCTCTGGCCCCGCTGCGGAATTGACCAAATAACTTGCAGTATTAGCGTTCTTCTGCAACACAACGGGAAAGGCAGGGACACATCCAGGCCACTTCCCAACTGTATCGACATCAACATAGAGCAGTCCTTTCCCAGAATAGAACAGGCCAGAGCTGCTGCAGTTCAGCCTTAGCTTCATGTTCAGTTGGACGAATATAGCCATCTCCTTACACAGTACGGTGCTTATGTGCAGGTGGCTCGCACTTCATGCTACACACATGTTCATGCAATGGAAGTATATACTCAGCAACGTTTGTCAGCAGTAAGGTGCATACAGTGCATACAGTAAGGTGCATACAGACCATTACTGAGATTTGGGTATGGGCCAAACGTTTTGCCGGCCCTAGTGCCACTGTCACATCCTGACTGACAGCCACCTCCACCTGGTCCATTGCTTGGTTCAGTTGTGTGATGGGGACTACCGCATCACACAACTGAACCAAGCAATTCAGAGGGTGATGGAGGCTCGTCCATTGGCCAGGAGTCCGTAAGACCGAAGTGACCAGAGAGCGCAAACACCACTCGACTACCTGCGTCTGAATCCTCAGCCCCGGCAACATCTGCAACCTGTGAACGCCATATACCTCAGATGTGTACGGCTGCTGGTCTGGGTGGTGGCTCCGCTCCTAGGGTCAGTTGGTGGATTCCCCCTCAGCATACCCGTTGTCATGCTCCACCCACCTCCAGATCAGCGGCCGCACTGCCAAGGGTCCAGGGAGGGCTCTGTGAGAGACGTACAGACCATTGATGTCGCTATGTCCTTCCACCAGAACAGCTGAGGGGGATGGGGACGTCCAAATGTGTTTCGTTTTGTATCTTTCCTTTCCTATTGACAAAACGTGTCAACTCACTAGCCTGACGCCTATTGTATTCCGTACTTCTATCCCTTGAAAACATAACTACAACATGTGAGAACCTTGTAGTGGAACTGCTCCAAGATACTGCAACTGAATTCCGGAAGCAGGTAGGCAGCATTGAAGCGTCTCAGGGGTCCCTGCCCTGTAGGATTCCCCATGTCCGTGTGTGTGTGTGAATGTGTGTGACTATTTTATTTGCTCATCTGAAAAGCAATAGTTATGGCCTTATAGATTCTATATTTCATGGCATCTCATCTGTACCTAACAAAAAACCTAAATTTAAACATCCTCTATTCAACTATACATTCCACAGCCTGACTTGAGTGAAATGGGTTTAGTACCAAGGCCTCCATTGTCCCATTGTAACAGCCCACAGTCCAACCTTTGCCAATTGCATTTCTAGTTAGCCGAACTAATCCATTGCAATAGCTTATAAATATATTATATTTAACCTGCGCTGCTTAACTGCAAAGTTGTGAAACTCATTGATGCATGTGTGGTGCAGTGAGCCGTGTTGGGCAGCGGGCGCAATGGCATATGGTGAGAACGCGACGTGGACGTGGAACGCAACACAGCACAGACGTGGTATGTAGCCACGGTGGGACGCGATGCGACGCGGCACACCATGCCACGCTACGCCATGCCACACTCCATGGCCTGCCACACCTCTTGTGAAAATTGTTGAGTCTCGGGCTCGAAAATCAGCATTCCTAACTAATGCAGTTCATGCTCCCTGCACTCCGTCCGCTGTGTGTGTGTGTGTGTGTGTGCACCACCTGTAAACCCTAACATCTAAACTGCTCTCTAAACTATCACACTGTACATAGATAGATTGGGGGCCCAGAACTTTTCCAAACTTCAAGGAAGCCGACACCAACTCTTGTCGATCTCTTAACACAGCCCGGTCTGCAAGACAGGACATCACTCCAGGAGTACCGCCAAGCCGAGTCAAGACGATGTTGCAGTTCACAACCCCGAAATCCATCTATGTCGACCAACATCGCCGCCACCGTTGCATTGTCCACCATTTGTCCCGCCCTGCTCATCATTTGATCTATTGCAAGTGACAACCCCCCAAAGCTTCCAACCGTCAAAGCTACTCCTTTTGACCTTGAAACCAGGACCAAGGGCAATGGCGACATCAGGAACTATAAGAGTTGACGCGTCCCCGCGCCCATCAACAATCCACACGGCTTCCCGCCTCTATCATCCGCAATTCCCTGTCAAGGAAACGGTTCGGCTACAATAGCGAGGCCATTCCGAACTTCCAAAACTTGCCCGCCAGTTTTGCCCCGCCGCAATCGTGTCCGAATCCTTCCGAAAGCCATACAATAGTTCATTCCCCCTATTGCTGCACGGGACACCAGGAATGCGGATGAGAAAGCAAATGCACCGTAAGGGGGGGGGGCTGCCTTCAAACGGAGAGCTGCCCTACCATCAACCCGATTAGACATGATGAGCACGAGCCGTACAGCTTCGGCAACACCAGTCCGCCCCCAAACTGCCACCCTAACAGTTACATGGTCTATGTACGGACCAATCACCAACGCTTCCAGGAAACGCCATCATCGCATCAAGTCATTTAGAGGAACGCATTTGAACGTTGCATGCGCGAACGCAGAGACGGCATCCGAGCATCTTAAGCCTGCAAAGGACAGCCCCCTCGCCAAGTGGTACTGCTGCGCTGCTGATGCAACCAACAGCTGTCTCTACCTTCTCTTGTCCTGCACCAACGCAACTTCTCAGTTCAGTCCGAAGACATCCCCCGCAAAGGGTATGATACGCCCCAGCACATCCCCGTATTCTGCACCGATTTTGTTTGTCGGTAAGAAGGATGGGACCTTGCGCATGTGCATCGATTACCGGGGGTTAAATGCGAATACGGTGAAAAATCGCTACCCTTTGCCTCGCGTCGACGACCTGTTGGATAAGCTGAAGGGCTCGGCTTATTTTTCCTCAATTGACTTACAACAGGGCTACAATCAGATTCGCATTGCTGCCTCTGATATCCCGAAAACCGCTTTTCGGACGCCCTTCGGTCACTTTGAGTATACGGTCCTATCGTTTGGTTTGACTAATGCCCCTGCGACGTTTCAGGCGGTTATGGACCGAATGTTTAGGCCGTTTATCGACAGGTTCGTTGTTTGCTACCTGGATGACATCTTGGTATACTCTAAAACGCGCGAGGAGCACTTGGAGCATCTTCGGCTCGTGCTCGACGTTATGAGGCGGGAGCAATTGTTTGCTAAACGCGCCAAATGCTTTTGGGCGCAGCCTCAGGTGGAATATTTGGGCCACATCGTGTCGGCCACCGGTGTGAAGATGGACCCGCGGAAGGTCGCCGTGGTTCGCGATTGGCCCGCGCCTCAGAACCTCACGGAGCTGCGTAAGTTCCTTGGCTTGACCAATTATTTCCGAAAGTTCATTGAAAAATATTCCATCATTGCGGCCCCGCTTACTAACTTAACTCGCAAAGGCGTTTTCGTTTCGCTCGAGTCGTGGACGTCGCAATGCCAGCGGGCATTCGAAGAGCTCAAACGAATCGTTGCCGAAGATGTCACCCTTGCATTCCCTGATTACTCGTTGCCATTTCGTGTTGAGGTAGTGTCTGATGCCTCAATGTTTGGAAGCGGCGCTGTATTGTTACAGGAAGGGCGACCAATCGCCTTCACGAGTAAGAAATTTTCTGGTGCGGAGATTCGCTACACCACCGGGGAACAGGAGCTTCTGGCCGTGCTGCATGCTTTAAAGGAATGGCGCTGTTACCTCGAGGGACGCCCGTTTACTTTAAAGACTGACCATAAGCCCCTAACGTTTTTGCAAAGCGTTCCAACGTTGAACCGCCGTCAAGCTAGGTGGATGGAATATCTAGCTAGGTTCAACTGCACCTGGGAGTATGTTTCTGGTAAATTGAATATTGCCGATGCTCTCAGTCGACATCCGTCGCTACACGCTGCAATTTTGGCAGCGCCCGTCGTGCGGCCGCGTAGCGAGGAGGTTCCGATCGCGACGGACCTCGCAGAGCGGTTGAAGGTTGCCTACAGCGCAGACGCCTGGTTCGCGGACCCGGCTAATGTAGAAAACCTTCGCAAGCAGAATGGCCTTTGGCTACGGACGGAGGGTGCAGCTACGCAAATCGTCGTTCCGAACGACGACGCGCTACGCTACGACATCCTTGCGCGGTTCCACGAGGACCCGTTAGCAGGACACCCTGGTAGCAAGCGATTGATCGACTTGGTGCAACGTTCCTTTTGGTGGCCTCGTTTGGCTAAGGATGCGGCGAACTTCGTCCAGACATGCAGTCTGTGCCAGCGCAATAAGGCTTTGTCCGGTAAGGGCCATGGGTTGTTGCAACCGTTGCCTGTCCCGGATGCGCCTTGGGAAAGTGTTTCCATGGACTTCGTAGTCGCGCTGCCCAAAACTGAGGGGGGATACGATGCGGTGTTCGTAATGGTCGATCGTCTGACTAAGATGGTTCACCTAGCACCATGCACATCGTCCTGCACGGCTGAGCAAACCGCACGTTTGTTTTTCGATAATGTGGTTCGGTTACACGGGATTCCCAAAAATGTGATCTCGGACCGCGGAGGACAGTTCACGTCTAAGTTTTGGGAAGCGCTCTGCAAGCTAGTTGGCATGCGTGTCAACCTGAGCACAGCGTACCACCCGCAGACTGATGGTCAAACCGAACGCACAAACCGCACGTTGGGTGATATGTTGCGCAATTATGCTGGTCGCACACCACTCGTTTGGGATACGTATTTGACTGCAGCAGAATTCGCGCTTAACAATGCTGTAAACCGCTCTACAGGCAAAAGTCCGTTCTTTCTTAACTACGGATTTCATCCCGCGCTACCCGTGTGGCGTGAGTTGGAAGTGAACGTGCCTGCTGCTAAACTTTTTGCCAAGTCTTTTATGTCCCGAATCACAGACGCGAAGTCGTGTTTGGACGCGGCGCAGCAACGAACGACGGAATACTATAACAAATCTAAGCAGGATGTGACGTTTTCAGAAGGGCAACTCGTGTTGCTAAGCACCAAGAACTTGCGTTCCTTGGCCGACGGATCCCGAAAACTCTTACCCCGTTGGATTGGTCCGTATCCTGTCATGCGCATGGTTGGGAATGTGGCTGTGGAGCTTGCATTGCCCGCTGATATGCCCATTCACCCCACGTTTCACGTATCGCTTGTTCGTCCGTATCGTGGTACGGAACCCGTCCCTGAGCCTGCTAACGCCCCCGCAGCGATCGAACCAGTTCCCGAGACCTGGATCGCTGGTAAACAGAAGTTTTACGATGTGGAGCGGGTGTTAGATTATCGCGCGCGTCGTGTGGGCCGACACCGACGTAAGCGAACAGTACACGAGTACTTGGTTAAGTGGACAGGGTATACCGACGAGCACAACTCATGGGAACCGGCACGCAACTTCTCACAGGACATGAAACCCCTGCTCGAAGAAGCCCGCAAACGTGCCACGCAAGCCCAATGACCCCTGCAGTCGATGCTGTATGATGCAGCGAGGACGCTGCATACGGGAGGGGGGATAATTGTTGTGCTACGGTTCATTTCCCGCCGACGCGTAGGTCGACGCGATCCTACGAGGCGAAGTGCTTTTGTGATGAACACATTACATATGAATGAATCTGCATGATATAAATGTATCCGCATACATTTATATATGCATCTGGCATGTTGTCATTATCCATCGCGACATCGCATCATGGCAAATCCGCCTAGCATGCATGAATGACCGAATCATTGAAGTGCGCATTATGCTCGTGCTACAAAACGATAAGTAATATTATCTGATATAATATTACTTCATTTAAGCACACGTTGAGAGCGCCGCACTCGTCGCGATACATGACCTGCAACCGGATATCGTTATCCGGACCCTTGCATCATGCGAATGCCGGAAAGGCTTATACGTTACTATGAGTAGACATCGCCTAGACGCAGTAGGGTTGTCACATCTAGGATCGGCCTCCTAATGTGAATCGTACGGCATTGCGATGCTGCGAGTATAACAGATGCGAGGACGGCTAAGCTAGACAAGATATCCGATACCGGAGAACACTCGTGTGTTCTAAATTACTATTTCTATACATTATTATACTTAGCCCGAGCTAAGCCTTAACTTCGCTAATCACCGCCGCATGATGATTGCTTGCTTCCGGCGCTGACGGCGATTTCGTCCATTGCATCGTTCTAATCCGTAAAACTGTAAGTTATATCTCTCTTCGTCTTGAAGTCTTCCGCTGTCTCTGTTTGCTCTCGCTTGCCTTGCTGTACTTGCAAGTGCTCGCGCATCGGCGTCGATAGTCTCCAGACGTGCAGATACTCATGAGCAAACGCAAACGAGAGGTACAACACGGGAGGATGATGATACAGACACTGATACGGATACAGAGATGGGGGAACTGCGGTCACGAGCACCGCCTCCCGTTGTCTCGAACGGTGGTAACGGCAGATCTACATCAAGTGCCGAGACGGCTAACAACCAAATGGGGCCGAATGCCAGTGCGACGCCAAGCACGAGTGGGGCGACAGCGGGAGCTGGCTTGTCGGGTAGTCAACCCGACACCCGGAACTGGTCGACTACTGAGGGTAATAGTGACGACGATGAGGAGGAGGACATGGAGACGGACGAAGGCTTGGACGAGGATGAAGGGTTCGTCGGTCGCTACCCAGTACGAGATCGAAAGCGCCCATGTGAGTGGTGGCGCAATGAGAGGACGGTATCACAACGGGTCAATATAGCGATTAGGCTGAAGGAGCCAGCGACGTACGAAGAAGCTGTGCGCGGACCACAAAGTCGTGAGTGGGGGAAGGCCATGGACGCAGAGATAGAGGCACAGCTCGCCAATGGGACATGGGAACTGGGGGTCCCACCAAAAGGGGCCAAGGTGTTGCCGTGTCGGTGGGTATACAAAGTGAAGACCAATCCGGATGGGTCGGTCGATAGGTTTAAGGCGCGCTTGGTGGCGAAAGGGTTCGCACAGCGCAAGGGGGTGGATTACGGGGAACTGTTTGCCCCGACCTCCCGAGCCTCATCTTTTCGAGCCCTGCTGGCTGTGGCTGCGGCTAGGGGATTGCAGGTGCATCAGTTGGATGTCGCCACTGTTTTCCTAAATGGAGAGTTGAAAGAGGAAATATGGATGAAAGAGCCGCCAGGCTACGAGTCAAAGACCCCGGGCGTGGCTTGTCGTCTGCTGAGATCGATTTATGAGCTCCGACAGGCGTCGCGGTGCTGGTACGATAAGTTGTGTACTAAATTTGCGGAGATTGGCCTGTTTCCATCAAAGTCGGACCCGGCTATGTTTGTGAAAGTAGACGAGAAGGGGGTGATTTTGGCACTGGTGCATGTGGACGACATGTGTGTTGCTGCCAAGACGCAAGAACTGGTCAACCGGATCAAGAGGGCCATCGGCGGACTATTTAAAGTCCGGGACTTGGGAGAGATCAAGGTCTTCTTGGGAATGGAGGTGACCAGGCGTGAGAACGGGGACATCACACTGTCCTACGTGGAGCGCATATTGAGTGCGCATGGTCTTGGCGATGTGAAGCCGAGGGTTTTACCTATGGCTGTGGGTACGCGGGTGACACCCGCAAAGGAGGATGCAGAGGTGTTGGAGGATTCAACGGCGTACAGGGCGTTAGTAGGCGAGCTCAATTACTTGGCGGTGAGCACTCGCCCGGACTTGGCATTTGCGCTAAGCGTGCTGTCAAGGTATATGGCTAAACCGACGAAGGCAGCCATGGGGATGGCAAAAGGAGTGCTTAGGTATGTCGCTGGCACCCGCCATCTAGGCCTAGTTTTCCGGCGGAGGTCGTCAGAAGTCTTTGATGGTTACTCCGATTCTGACTGGGCCGGGGACATGGATACCCGGCGGTCGACGACGGGGTACGTCTTTAGGGTAAACGGTACGGCAGTGAGCTGGAGCAGTCAACTCCAGCGTACTGTGGCGGCGCATCAGTAGAGGCGGAGTACCAGGCCCTTTCGGCTGCAGTCCGTGAAGCGCTGTGGCTGTTGAAGCTGTGCGAGGACTTGGGAGTTGAGGCGTCTCAGATGAGGATCCAGGTGGATTCCCAAGGGGCGATGAACCTGGGCAACAATCCCATCACATCGCCACGTTCCAAGCACATTGATGTGCAGCACCACTTGGTGCGTGAGCGGGTAGCCAGTGGTGAGGTGGCGCTGAAGTACTGCTGTACGGAGAAGATGGTTGCAGACGCCTTGACAAAGGCTCTGCCTGAGGCGAAGTTTACGTGGTGCCGTCGTGAGATGGGCCTAGACGTGGTGGAGACCAAAGGCCAGTAACAGACGTGCAGATACGGCAGTTTGTTTTGGCGACGTTTGTCCCGAGGGGGTGTGTTAAGTTGTGCGGGACAAAACATCTCTTTTATTGGTGACCATTCTGATGGCACCAGGATAAGAACTCTGGTCGCAAAGCAGCGACCTGTTGGTAGCGGGATTCGAACCCGCATCGCGCCAATGAGTTCGCGCTGTTGTGATGTCTTAGGACGATGCATGCATAGCTTACTGACAAGTAAGTTGTGGTTGGGCGATCGCGATTCGTATATTCGTATATACGAACGCGATGAAGCTGCAAGTAGGTGCAGGAAGCTGCGAGAAGGTACCGAACCTTGGTACGCGCGTTCGACCGCGATGACCCGTGGGTCGGTGACGGGGATTTCGGTACAAGGTTAGGAACCTTGTGGTAGCTGAAGTACAGTTTGCCTTGATATAAATAGGCAAACTGTTCTATAACATTTGCTCTTCCCTAATCGGTCCTTACTTGGATAAGCTCTCTCCTATCCACTCCTTGTAACAGCTGAATCTACCTTAATCGTCCTACTCTGCTGAACGGAGCGGCTTCCCTTCCGCTGTGCCCGTCAGCATCTACCTTAAGCCGTCTACTCAACAGGTTATGAGCCCCGGGGCACATGCTGACGGGCACAGCGGGTGCTTCGGGACAAAGGTCTGAGCATCCGGGGAATAGCGCATTCATGACCTATGGGTCGTATAGGATGGACGGATGGTACATCGATTCCGGTGCGTCACAGCACATCACTTATGATGAGCGAGACCTTATTAACGTGAGGAGGCTTGATACCTCATCCAGTTTTGACATCTATAGCATTGGAGGTGAAGTGCTGCGGCCTGTTGCGATGGGCACACTGGTGCTCGCACCCAATTTCTGCCCGGGCCTGACCGCAACTATTGCGAATGTGTACCTGATTCCGGAGAGCCAAGTTAAGGTGCTCTCAGTGGCTGTCATGAGCAAGACGGGAGCCGTCGTGCGTTTCGATGAGTCCGTCGTTACCATCTGCCGCCGCGGTAGGATTGTGTTAACGGGTCACCGTGAAGGAAACCTGTACGCACTGGAGTGTCGGGCGGCATCAGATGGTGGGCAACGAGGAGAGTTTGTTGGAGCAACCCACGCCAAGCCGGCGAATGAGGTTGAGAACTTGTGGCACCGACGGTATGGACATATCGGGGTTGGACAGTTTGAGCGCCTGGTAAGGCACAACCTAGTGTACGGCATTGATCTCAAGGCACGTAAGGCATCCACGACTGACACGTGTGAAACGTGTGTGATGTCGAAGCAGAGTCGTGGAAGGCATGCTTCTACGGGCCATAAGTCGGAAAGGTCGATGGAGTTGGTGCACATGGATGTGTGTGGGCCGATGCCCGAGGAGTCACCAAACGGGTCTCGGTACATGACTGTTTTGTATGATGACTACACAAAGTTTTCGGCCGTTGCGTTTATGGACACGAAGGAGGCCATAAAAGAGAAGGTGGTGACTATGATCACCCAGTTGGAGAATATGTGCGGAAATCGGACCTGGGAGATCCGGTCCGACCGCGGTGGAGAGTTTCTGAATGAGGAGTTACGGTCATTCTTTCGCCAGAAGGGGATTAGGCATGGAATGACGGTAGGGTATACACCCGAACAGAATGGAGCTGCAGGGCGTTTGAACCGCACGCTGATTGAGAAGATGCGGGCTCTGCTGATTGATTCCAAGTTACCTCAAGAAATGTGGGCTGAGGCGGCTGCGACGGCCAACTATCTCAGAAATATTTCGCCCGCTGAGGGGGTGCAGTGCACTCCGTATGAGTTGTTTACAGGCAAGATCCCTGAGGTGGGACACCTGCGAGTGTTTGGGTGTGTTGCGTACGTCCACATACCTAAGGTGAAGAGAAACAAGCATCTTGGCTATTGGTGTATCTCGCCTACTAACGCCCTGTACGCCGTTGAATCCTCCAACACCTCTGCATCCTCCTTTGCGGGTGTCACCCGCGTACCCACATACCTAAGGGTGAAGAGAAACATATATCTTGGCTATTGGACCGCCTGGTAGGTTATGAAACCCACATTTATGGCTGACCCATACAGGTTCAAGTCCTGGACCCAACAGTTAGGCCTTGCGATCAATGTTGCGATGTCCCACACAACTCTTCAGCGACGTCTTAGGCTTAAGGTCAATACCCAGTACCATTTCATGCCTAACTAGGTGACATAATCCTCCCAATCCAATGTGTCCGTACCTCTTGTGCCATACAGACTCCGCCGTATTTATCGGCTCAGTGCTTGGGCACTAGCAAAACTGTACTGCTGCGTATCGACCAGCACTACTTCACATTCCAGCTCATACAAATTGCCCTTTCGGCACCCTGTGAGCACCACTCTGTCGCCCGTGCAAACGTAGACAGTTTGCTGATCGAATCAGAGTCTCCTCCTTTTGTCGCTCAATGCTGCAACGGAGATTACCTTTACTCAGCTGCTCAGAACGATGTACACGTTGTTGATTCTGACTGTTAAGACTGGCCATCGTGACGGCGCCAATATTAATGTTCTGACTGCTGCAGGGTGCAGTACCTCACCGTCCATGCTGATAATGTTGAAGCTATCCCTCTCCTTAATGGTGACTACATATATTAGGTCCAGCTCGTTGTAGGTAATGTGATGGGATGCGCCCAAATCCACATACCAACCTTGCAGCTTCCCGTGCTCTGACCGAATGTGTGCGGAATTATCTGGTTGACTTGGCCATCGTCCTCCAGCACTCCCTCTTCACTCTTGGTCGCCACCTAGCCTTAACAATGGATGATCTCCTGTACTTCCATGATAACGGCTCTCCCATTCCTGTCGTTCCGTACTCCTCCAGAAATTGTGCTGGTGTAGCTGCCATTTCGTCGATCTCCACGGTCCATTGATCTTGATCTTGGGACAGTGGGACAATTAACGCGATGTAGTTGATTCATTACAAAGATTGCAGACAATGAACGGATGATGCTAACATCTAGATGCCTGGTGAAAAGGTCTGAAAAAGCACGTTTTAGTAGGATATGTAGCATGAGGTGGTGAATTGCCCCATGCAGCTGCAGATGGTGGAACTCATGGAGATGTGGTGTTTATCCCGAGGGGGTAATAGGGACAAATGCGGGACAAAACACCATCAAAGAGGAGTATTGGGACAGTAGTGGCTGATAGGTATTATGACTTGGATTGGGCCAGAGACTTGAGGTCCCTGCAATTGATGAACAGAGTACCGTGGAGAAATGGTATGGGAGGGGATGGCCAAGATGGGGGGGTACTGCCGTACGGAAAAGATGATGGTGGACGCTCTGACAAAGGCACTGGCTGAGGAGAAGTTTGTGTGATCTCGATGGAAGATTAGGATGGATGTCACATAGACCATCCGAATGGAGATGGTCAATGTATGGTAGTAGACAGCACATGATGGATGTGAATTATGGATTCAGGAACGCTGTTGAGTGAGATACAATTGGAATAATGAGATGCATGAAGCGGGAACAAATGGACGTTGAGGAAAGGTAGCCACTGAAGAGCTAGATACGTTACTAGCCAAGAGACCAATGTTGGTGTCTGGTGTTCACTTGCATGGACGGTATGAAGTTGTTGCCGGATACATGTACATTGTATGGAAGCCGATAGTACCGGAGTTAGTACCAGAAGATTGAATGCTGGTACAGGAAGTACGGGAGTTCTTATCAGACCAATGTTTGTGGGTACGGGAGTCAATACCACATACGGGAGCTGGCGTATCAGTACGGGAGCTGGTATGTTAATACGGAAGATGGTGCCAGGTATGGAAAGTATGGGAATTTGTACCAGATGAGTGTACTGGAGTTGGTATATGGGAGTTATACAGGAGTTATCTGGAGTATCATTTTATGAGATGTATTACACTTAATGGTCAGGAAACACAGATGTCTGTTCCAAAGGGGTGTAATAGCCACAGTAGGCTTAAGGAGGTTGGGGCTAATACAGCCAGATTGAGGTGTTGGTGTTAGATTAAAGCAACATGGAACAGTGACGTGGATATGACGTTAAGTTATGCGGGACAAGACTTTATCACAGACGTCCAGGATATGATAGATCCGGGAATTGAACCCAGATAGGATGAGTACTTGCTCGCATTAGGTTACGTAAGCTAATGCAAAGCAAACGCAAACATGTTCTTCCCCCAAAACAATTCTATTTGTGTTGCGTTAGGGTGCGTTAGGATTGCGTTTGTGATATGCAAAAAATAATGCAATGCGTTTGCTTTGCGTTAGGCTTTGCGTAAATTCACGTTAGTTCGCGTTAAGCTTGTGTTAGGCTGGTGTTAGGGGTCCCAAACGCGAGCTAACGCACGAATCTGTTGTTATAGTGGTTGCCAGTCTCACTGTACGTTCTGCCTGCTTTGATTAACGCGGTGTCGTACATAATATGAGCTTCAACTTTCGAGCAGTACGCTGCCTGCATTGATTTCAGTGCACGGCGCTTGCTTTTCAGCAAGGGAACTCTTTTTTATGAGGTTCCACTGCTCTCTCCTGAAGACTCTTGGGGGGAGAGGACTGCGCTGTGTGTGTGTCAATTTTGCCGCTGTGGCTAATAGTCGACGTGAAGAGCCTGAGCCAATCGGTCGTAAAGCAGCTACACAGTTGTTGCGGCATGGTGCCCATGCTTTGCTCATACACTCAAAGCTTACTCTGAATTCTGAGGCTGCACAATCTAGCGTTAACGATCCTGAAGTTGAAGCCTTACTTAAAGAGTATCTGGACGTTTTTCAGGACGTTCCTGTGCTGCAACCAATGCAGCCGGTCGACCATACCATTCCGCTGACGCCTGGGATGACCCCTATGTCGTGGCCCATGTACCATCTGAGCCGTCTGGAGTTGGATGAGGTAAAGCGGCAGGTTACCGACCTGTTAGTGAAAGGAATGATCTGCGCCCATCCTGCTTGTGGCAAAGGATGGGAGTTTGTCCATGTGCAGTGATTATAGGGGACTGAACACCGTGGGGGGTAAAGAACCGTTATCCCCTTCCATGTGTGGACGACCTTTTGGACAAGCTGCGCGAATCTGTGTACTTAAGTTCTATCGACCTGCAACAGGGCTATAACCAGATTCAGATTGCGGATTTCGACGTCCCAAAGTCTGCTTTTAGTACGCCCTTCAGGCACTACAAATAACAGCACTGAGCTTCACTTTAATTAAGACACCCACCATGTTCCAGGCAGCTATGAATCTTTGGTCCGTTTATAGACCTGTTCGTAGTTTGCTACCTAGACGATATTTTAGTTTATTTAAGGATGCGGGAGGAACTTTTGTATCTCTATGTTAATATCCACATATGTTGAGGCCCGATTGGAAGATGTCCAGTTTCCTGATCATCCTGGATATTCGCCTTAGATACTCCAGGATACTATAATATTCCGCCACAAATAGGGCACATTCTCTCATCCCACAGTCCAGGGGCCTACAACCTTCCTGGACTAGAAATGGATTAGATCTCTCACGGTCTGGTGATGGGGCCTCTGGCCCCGCTGCGGAATTGACCAAATAACTTGCAGTATTAGCGTTCTTCTGCAACACAACGGGAAAGGCAGGGACACATCCAGGCCACTTCCCAACTGTATCGACATCAACATAGAGCAGTCCTTTCCCAGAATAGAACAGGCCAGAGCTGCTGCAGTTCAGCCTTAGCTTCATGTTCAGTTGGACGAATATAGCCATCTCCTTACACAGTACGGTGCTTATGTGCAGGTGGCTCGCACTTCATGCTACACACATGTTCATGCAATGGAAGTATATACTCAGCAACGTTTGTCAGCAGTAAGGTGCATACAGTGCATACAGTAAGGTGCATACAGACCATTACTGAGATTTGGGTATGGGCCAAACGTTTTGCCGGCCCTAGTGCCACTGTCACATCCTGACTGACAGCCACCTCCACCTGGTCCATTGCTTGGTTCAGTTGTGTGATGGGGACTACCGCATCACACAACTGAACCAAGCAATTCAGAGGGTGATGGAGGCTCGTCCATTGGCCAGGAGTCCGTAAGACCGAAGTGACCAGAGAGCGCAAACACCACTCGACTACCTGCGTCTGAATCCTCAGCCCCGGCAACATCTGCAACCTGTGAACGCCATATACCTCAGATGTGTACGGCTGCTGGTCTGGGTGGTGGCTCCGCTCCTAGGGTCAGTTGGTGGATTCCCCCTCAGCATACCCGTTGTCATGCTCCACCCACCTCCAGATCAGCGGCCGCACTGCCAAGGGTCCAGGGAGGGCTCTGTGAGAGACGTACAGACCATTGATGTCGCTATGTCCTTCCACCAGAACAGCTGAGGGGGATGGGGACGTCCAAATGTGTTTCGTTTTGTATCTTTCCTTTCCTATTGACAAAACGTGTCAACTCACTAGCCTGACGCCTATTGTATTCCGTACTTCTATCCCTTGAAAACATAACTACAACATGTGAGAACCTTGTAGTGGAACTGCTCCAAGATACTGCAACTGAATTCCGGAAGCAGGTAGGCAGCATTGAAGCGTCTCAGGGGTCCCTGCCCTGTAGGATTCCCCATGTCCGTGTGTGTGTGTGAATGTGTGTGACTATTTTATTTGCTCATCTGAAAAGCAATAGTTATGGCCTTATAGATTCTATATTTCATGGCATCTCATCTGTACCTAACAAAAAACCTAAATTTAAACATCCTCTATTCAACTATACATTCCACAGCCTGACTTGAGTGAAATGGGTTTAGTACCAAGGCCTCCATTGTCCCATTGTAACAGCCCACAGTCCAACCTTTGCCAATTGCATTTCTAGTTAGCCGAACTAATCCATTGCAATAGCTTATAAATATATTATATTTAACCTGCGCTGCTTAACTGCAAAGTTGTGAAACTCATTGATGCATGTGTGGTGCAGTGAGCCGTGTTGGGCAGCGGGCGCAATGGCATATGGTGAGAACGCGACGTGGACGTGGAACGCAACACAGCACAGACGTGGTATGTAGCCACGGTGGGACGCGATGCGACGCGGCACACCATGCCACGCTACGCCATGCCACACTCCATGGCCTGCCACACCTCTTGTGAAAATTGTTGAGTCTCGGGCTCGAAAATCAGCATTCCTAACTAATGCAGTTCATGCTCCCTGCACTCCGTCCGCTGTGTGTGTGTGTGTGTGTGTGCACCACCTGTAAACCCTAACATCTAAACTGCTCTCTAAACTATCACACTGTACATAGATAGATTGGGGGCCCAGAACTTTTCCAAACTTCAAGGAAGCCGACACCAACTCTTGTCGATCTCTTAACACAGCCCGGTCTGCAAGACAGGACATCACTCCAGGAGTACCGCCAAGCCGAGTCAAGACGATGTTGCAGTTCACAACCCCGAAATCCATCTATGTCGACCAACATCGCCGCCACCGTTGCATTGTCCACCATTTGTCCCGCCCTGCTCATCATTTGATCTATTGCAAGTGACAACCCCCCAAAGCTTCCAACCGTCAAAGCTACTCCTTTTGACCTTGAAACCAGGACCAAGGGCAATGGCGACATCAGGAACTATAAGAGTTGACGCGTCCCCGCGCCCATCAACAATCCACACGGCTTCCCGCCTCTATCATCCGCAATTCCCTGTCAAGGAAACGGTTCGGCTACAATAGCGAGGCCATTCCGAACTTCCAAAACTTGCCCGCCAGTTTTGCCCCGCCGCAATCGTGTCCGAATCCTTCCGAAAGCCATACAATAGTTCATTCCCCCTATTGCTGCACGGGACACCAGGAATGCGGATGAGAAAGCAAATGCACCGTAAGGGGGGGGGGCTGCCTTCAAACGGAGAGCTGCCCTACCATCAACCCGATTAGACATGATGAGCACGAGCCGTACAGCTTCGGCAACACCAGTCCGCCCCCAAACTGCCACCCTAACAGTTACATGGTCTATGTACGGACCAATCACCAACGCTTCCAGGAAACGCCATCATCGCATCAAGTCATTTAGAGGAACGCATTTGAACGTTGCATGCGCGAACGCAGAGACGGCATCCGAGCATCTTAAGCCTGCAAAGGACAGCCCCCTCGCCAAGTGGTACTGCTGCGCTGCTGATGCAACCAACAGCTGTCTCTACCTTCTCTTGTCCTGCACCAACGCAACTTCTCAGTTCAGTCCGAAGACATCCCCCGCTCGACTACTATGCATTCTATTCACTCAAGTTGCCTCATTTGTCAAATGGACAGCCCCCTTTGTCATGTTGCCGCAGCAGAAGCAGTACTGCTGACGTCGGACGCTGATGAAATCCACTTTTGTCGACCCACACATCCAGTACAACCCACACCTGTGGCCCACCTTCAGGAAGGTCCGTCCAGCTCGCTCGTCCCCCTTCCGTTCACTGTTCGTCTTCGTTTAAACCACTCCGTTCAAGACATGTGGTCGAGTCATGAGTGGCTGTTACGACTCACAGATAGGCACATACAAACAAAAACCAGCACACAAGAAAGAGTAGCACAAATAACACACACGCACAAGAGTACACACACATACGCGTACAATGGCCCGCAAAGTACCCTGCTGCTGCACCAGTGCATTTGAAACCGTGCCGACACCACCTCTGCACTTGCGCCCAACCTCCCCTCCCCTCCCCAAGCACCGTCCCACTCCCACGTGCCGTGCCGTGCCGTATCACCGTGAGACCAAGTCAAGAGCTGTGTACGCGAACATCAAGCAGTAGCAGTAGTATAATATTTCTTTGCGCCACAGCAGCAATATAGCCACAATCTTCAGTCGTCGTAAGGGGCAGGCTTGCCTACACATTCCGTCAGCGCCGTCGGCTGTCGTTCAGCCCCACTCACTTGTAGGACGCTATGCTGCTGCTCCGTCCTCCTCGAAGCCCCAACGGGACCCCTAGCCAGCAAACCAACCCGAGCTCTAAAATGCGCATCTCGCAATCAATAATGGCCTCTCCTCCGAGCGATCACAGCTCCCCGTTCCCGCGCTTCTACCGACCAAATACCGTTTACTAAGCCACCCCAGAGACTCAGCCCCATCAGCCCAGTGCGCTGTATACGAGCTCAACTGCCTGCTGCACGCAGTCGTGTGGTACCAGCAGCCAGAGCGGAGCGCTAGGGCCGGGAACTGCAGCCGGCCGCTGACCCAGGCCCGTGTACACGGCCACCCTTCCGCCCACGCTCACGTGCACCCGGCTCCCCAGCCGCGAGGTCGCGAGCTGCTGCACTGAGGTCAAGATGACCTGACTAGGGGATGACGCATCCAGACCCAAACCGGCGCCCGCAGCCCCCGACTCCCCTTTGGCTGTGGACCCGCCTGTCAGACTCTGCCTCTTAAGCAGCCCACCCGCGGTCTCCACGCCCTGCGACTGCAGCAGCTGCTGCTGTTGGACAGAGCTCGAATTCACGGGTGAACTTACCCTCAGGTAGCTCCGCCCCACTGCCTGACATATTAGATCCACGAGGACGGGGCCGCTGCCGCCCACTGCGAGGCCGCGCTTCCTGCACCAGGGGAAGCAATTGGGAGGCATTGAGCGGAGCCGGGAAAGGTAAAGAAAATCGGGGCAAAGACCCAGGCAGCACAAGGCCAACGAGGTCGGAGCTCAGCAGCGAGTAGATGGGATTGCGGGACCCCTCAGTGTCGACTAATGCGGCGGGAGTGTTCGCTGTTACGGGTTCATAAATGCATGCATGATACGAGGAGAGCAGCGACAAGCGATAAGCCAACGCTGTCAATATGCCACCCCCAGTGCACATGTACCCGGCGAGGTGACTCCCACCATCCCTCGTGGCTCTAGAGTGCATAGCGCCCCGATGGAAACGATGGAGAGATGATCTGCCATCTGGATGGTGGGATGACGGTGGGATAGTGGAGATGATCCGCCGGACGTGTGTCCCATGGGTCTCGATGCCACCTCATTCCTAACACAGCCTCACCCTCACCTGCATACGATGCGGAGGCAGTAAGGCGGCTGCTGCATGGTCATCTGCACGTCGACGTCGGGCACCAAACCGTAGCGGGACAGTACGGGGGGCCTCAGCGCTGCGCAGAACCCCGACACCGGCCATGCAGCCACCGCTACCGCATCCAGCAGCTCCCCCTCCTCCCCCGCCTCCGCAAGTTCCTGCAGACGGTTTCAGTCGGGTGTACAGCTCGGCCAAGAACGCCACATTTGGCACTTCACAAAGGTCACCATGAGGAGCCGGATGACTGTTTGACCAAAGTGAGCAGACTTTCATGCATTGATGTGTTTGGTGGGGTTATGCTCAATGCCGGTATCAAACTCGGGGAGCTAACCTGGTTCCACCAACTAAGTGTCAGTCAGGTTGAGCCCCCTCCCTCCCGTCCTGATACCTGCCAACCGGTAATCAGGTTTTGAGCGCCCTTAAGAGACAAAAATCTCCTGTGACCCATGGGTCCGTTGTTTTAACAAGTACCCTCCCTCCCTCCCACCCAGTTGTACCACGGTACTGGTTAGGCCTATCCAGGCCTTACTCCCATCCTCTCCACTAAATCATCCCGTCACGCCTACCTCCAACACTTGCAGATAGCCAGGTGATAACGAATGGCCGCTGCTGCAGAAAATGGTGCACAACACGAGGTCGGAGAACAGGCTCCCGAATGGTTCCCCCGTTAGGCGTGAGGGTCCCTGCCGCGTTGGCCGAACCAAAAATTCAGGCGGCAACATCCCCGGCACGTACGGCTGTGGCGGTGTCGTCGCCGCCGCCACCGCTGTCACTGGTGCAACAGACTGCGCAATCGTGACCACCCCGCCCGGCGCTGGCGACGGCGGCATGGATATAATGTTGTTTGGTGTCGGCGCCGACGTCGAGGTGCCTGGTGTGGCACCGCTGGCACCAGTGGTGCCGCCAGAGGCGGCACCGCTGTACGGATCCCGTACATCCCGCGCCGCCCACGTGATTTGGAGCAGTAGCGGGTTGGGGGGCATGGTCGCAGTGGGGCCTGCGTCCGCCGCGGACGCAGAGCACTGACGGGGTCCTGGTGTACAGGGAGTCACGCGCAATGTTGCCGTGCTACAGCCATACTCCTCTAACGTGAGTGTGCCGACAAGCGGCCAGTGCCAGGTCAACCCAGAAAGGGGAGCCGCCGTCCCCATCGACGCCTCCCTGCCGCCGCCGTCGGGTGTATGTGCAGACCTGGCTGGACCATGCCCGACACCCGTCATGTGGCCGTCAGCAACGCCATTCGGAAGTCCTGATGAGTGTGTAAAACCTGCCTCGGGCTGCTGCACTTGCTGCTGCTGTTGCTGCCAGGAGCCCCAAACGCCGTTGATGTACGTGTCTGTCCCCGCATGGCCCGGCGGTGCGTAGCCCTGCTCGGTTTTCATGCGTTTCGCTGCGGGCTGCAACGAACGGTAACCACCTGCGCCACCGCTGCCAACGTATACCCCCGGCGGCTGGCCGCCCTCCACAACCTCCCTATTGCCTGGTTTGTACATGCATGCCCCGACTGCCGCCGCCACCGTCAGCTGCTGCTGCTGCGAGTACTGCTGCTGTTGGTTCCAGAGCTGTAGCGGCCGGCCGGGGCCGTCAACGTCACCGAGTCCGGTCCCTGACGCAGTAGCGCCGCCTGGTGGCAGCGGCGGTGGCGGCGATAGGACCGCCAACCGCTGCGCCTGCAAACCCCGGCTCGGTGGCGAGGAGGAGACGGGCCGCGCCGTCATCTCCAGCCTTGCCAGCAGCGTCTGCATGCGGATGACGGAACTCACCTCCTGCACCATCGTCAGTGCTGACTCACCCCTCTCTAAGCAGTACTGACGTCGCAGGCAAACCAAGCCCAGCTCGCTGCTGGCATTACCGCTACGCTGCGCCGAAGCTAGTACTGCTGCTTGCTCTTCCAACACAAATCCCGCTGGCCCCGTAGCGACCGAGAAACCCTGGACGCCACAGCCAACTGCGGCGTTCATGGTGTCCACTGGTGCACAGGCCGGAGAGCACAAGAACCTGCCGTACAGTCGCGCCGTGAATTGACCCGCCAGCGCATCGGGCCCCAGCTCCACCTCGAGGCAAGTGGGCCCTACGCGAGCAGGCCCGAGACCGCGCCGCCGCACGATGTGGCACGGCAGTGCCGTACCTGCGACAGTGGTGACACGCACCCGCTGGCATGGTGGGTTACAGAGCTCGGTGAACGTCGCGCCTACAGCCTTAAGCTGCACTAGAAGCACCTCCCAAACCATCCGCCTCCGGCACCATTTAACAACTTTGCTAAGCTGCTGCTGTGCAATCATGACCGCGACCTGCTGACCCGTGGGTCGGCCGCTGGCGACGACACCCGTCGAACGAATGCCCGCGGCTGCCGCCCCCAGTGACTCCCGTCGAGGCGACGTCTCGGGCGAGTGCCCACTGCCATCGTGGCCATTGGCGGCACCGCGGGGGCTGTTTCCGCCGCCGTGTGGAGAGTGCAGGGCGTTGCCGTGTACCGCGTTACCACCGCCGACGCTCCCTGCCGTAGAAGCGGCCATGTATGCCGCAACGACGTGCTCTGGCAGGTGGTACGTGCTGGCGGGTACCGGAATGCAGGATAGCACCTGCGAAAGGGGCCCCAAACTGATTCAAATAGAAGCTGTCGCGCCATGTGCCATTCGTGCTATGTGCTGTATCAAACATCGTACGGTGTTTCATATCATTTGCCTTCTTCAGAAGTACCCCATATCCCGTACCTTGATGGGCATCAGCTGTTTGTTGCAGCTGCACACAATCAGAACGTGGGGTGAGCTCAGGGAGAGGCGCGACTGGAAGAAGAAGGTGAGGCACTGCGGCACGCGCATCGGCAGCGTGTCTGGCGCCACGGGCTCCAGGGGTGGGAAGTTGGGCGGAAAGGGCACGCTCTGGAGCGACCACGTGGCCACCTTCTCCCGCGGCCGGGCGTCGATGGCACTGTAGCGCAGCAAAGAGGGAATGACATATCTGACGTACCAGTTCAGGATCAGGAACCGGGTGAGGAGAGGTGAGGCGGAAGAGTGATGATCAACCCTTCAGAGGCTGATTGGGGAGGTGAGAAGGCTCCATTCGCCGGGCATCAGCCCAAGTGGGTGAACCATGAAGACGGGCGAAACAACAAACCCAATACCGCACGACGCCCACATGTCATGATAACCGGGGGGCAAACCACCACAGCGCAAGGCGGTGCGGCAAGGAGGTTAAGGCTGCAGCTACAATACCTCTCCCTTTGTAATATGGCTTTTAAATCGAATGAATAAATAAGCAATAACAAAGATTAATCGTTACGACATACGAATAGTAAACTACCTGAAATATATATATATAATATACACAATATATATATACATATATGCGCCTAAAAAAGATGAATACAAGTATAAAGTATAAAAGATATTACCTGCGATTACTATACAAGGTAATAACAGCGGTAGCAATTAACAGGATGTTGATTGAGCATTTCTTCTGAAAAGTTCGGACAGAGGTGTTTCCTATTAAATGTACCTGTGTACGGCTATGGATGAAGCACGAAATTAGGAGTAACGCGACATGCACAGTGTAAAAAATAAGCAACTCTCATGACTAAATGGCATGCAATAGCGCGCTCAGAACTGGAAATGTTTTACTTTCCGTTACGACCAAGTGACCGTATCCGTACTGACCCAGTCTGATTCTGTTCATTTGGGTCACGTCTAGAGGGTCTCGCGCTGGGTGTGAGGTGAATTCCATGTCACTCACATGCCTGGAGACGTCGCGGAGAAGGCTTCCAGCATGCCGTGCGGCAGGCGGCTGATGTGCAGGGAGGCCCGGCGAGCAGCCTGGATGAACTGTGTCGCGTCTGTGCTTGTGTGGGTGCGCTGCAGCACATGGCACAGCGCGTTACAGGCCTCCTTCAGGGCCCGCCAGGCGGGGTAGGATTCCACCACTCCGCTATTGTACGCCACCGCAGCTGCCTGGTTCACATAGTCCTCGTTCTGCGGGTGTCAGTTCGCGGCATGATGGTGGACGACGATGTGAACTTCTAACAATCTTAATTCGCTAACGGTTAAAAATTACGTCACCCCGCCAACATCATCCTAAGGGCATCACCCGTCCGGACGTTTGCAAATCCCACCCTAAGTGGCTAACCCTCAATCGCCCTGTGCCGGCAACCGCTTGCACACGCACACATCCATACATCTTTTCTTTCTCAACCCCGCGGCCCAATTCTTTAAGCCAGCCCCTACCCTTCCTGGATGACCTCCGTCCTGATACCAGCCAGCCGATGATCTACGGGTTTCAGTGTATCAGGTTTTGAGCAACCTTGAGAGACAAAAACCTCCTGTGACCAATGGGTCCGTTGTTCATTCTAATCGACGTGGAAAACCCCTTCAGCCAAGCAGCCTCCTAAATCTGGACATGTGATTATTGGTTCTTCAAATCTCCGTAATGCCGCTCCTAAACTTCGGGTTCCCCTTTCCAACATGTCCGTTACATTCTTGCACTCAATACTGTCATCATCCCCTTCCCCTCCCCCCCACTTTCCCCTTCACTCCCCAGTCGCACCATCGCAAGGGTCGCTGCGTGGTCCAACGAGCCCTCGTCCCGCTCGTCCTGCCCCGGCCGCAGCGTCAGCCGCCCGCTGAACAGGTGCTTTCCGATCTTGAGCTCCGTTGTGCCGGACACAAGGTACTCCAGGACAGGCGCACTCAGCACCACCAGCGGCCCCGCGACCTCTTCCTCCGGCGCCCCACGCGTGATGAGCCCAGACACCTCAGGCGGAGGAGCTGTCGGCGGCAGAATTCGCGATGGTGCGACGGCCGCGCCGTCGCCTCTGGACACGGCAGTGGTAGCGGTGATGGGTGCCGAGTCCACATCCATGGGGACAGCTGTGCCGGAGGTGTCGCCAGCGGAGCTAAGCGCGCCCCCTGGGGCCCCCGCCACCTCGACATTCCGGAGTTGTTGCGGCGGTGGCTGGGCTTGTGGTTGTATGTCGGTCTGCTGCTCGTCATCCTCGGTGCCCAGTGACTGCGGCGTGCAGCCGTCCCGGCACCACAGCTGCCGTGCGATGCTGGAGAGGCGCAAGGTGGGCCTCGAGACCCTCTTGCCGATAGCCTCTGCCAGGATGACTTTGAGCTCTTGACGGATCTACAGACAGACACGCGAGAGGAAGCAGTTGGAAGGGCCCTCGAATGCAGTGTGGAGGACAAAGAGAAGAGAGGTGGAGGGAGAGAGAGGGACAGAGACAGAGGGAGGGGGAAAGAACGAGAGCAGACGGCGGGGATGCGGCAGAAAGGCTGGGTGGCCTGAGGGCGAGGGCGAGGAGGTGTGGGAGGTGGGCAGGATGGTGCTGGCAAAGTATGTGGCCCTCTTCCTTCATCCACGCGGTTGCCCAGCAGTCTTTGGCGTCCGCTCTTGCTGGTTAACGATTTACTGCAGCATGCCACCCAAGCCTCTGAACTCGGAATGATGACGTATCGATTTTCTGAGCTTGCGAACAAAGCCAAGGTTTTCTGCAATATACGGAGGACCAGCATCCTGGGTTCTAGAGCCAGGCTGATCCTGTTGGGACGCACTGATGACGTCAGTGTTTGTACTTTCAGAGTTCTTCATGGACCGCTACAGGCTGTAATGGCTAGGGTCGTTTTGGGTGTTCTCTTGCGGTGGCCTTTCGTGGCAGTCCATTGCCGGCACGTCCTTGCCGCCTTCTCCGTCCAATTGTTAAATTATCGTTCTGGTTGGGCTCCAGCGTGTACGGAGTCTTTACAGAAAACTAAATCCTTGGCAAGAACTATATATGAAGACTGCAAATGCAAGAGGTGTGAAGCTGTCCCTCTGTGCCAACGAAGCGCCGTCCCTCTCATCCTCCTTCCTCAACTATGCCCCACCCGAAGGTAATCCCCTACCACATCCGAGCGTAATAGTTAAGAATCGCTTACGGGCTGCAACTGGCCACCCACCCCCACACGCATCCGTACACACACCACGCACCCACCCACCACACTCAAAAGCACCCGTGCATAGAAAGGTAGGAAACTTATTCACTAAATCGGTTTAATATTTCCGTACATCATCTACTTAGGCTTATCGAATTGGAATATCTGGAGAAGCACATGTTCACATGACGGTACTCCTTAATGAGCTGTATTCCCAAAAACGAATGCTCATACACGGTGTTTACAAACAGCTCATCAATGGTTAATCATGATATAACTTAGGGTTTATTAAATCACCAGTCACATAAAACTCGTTCGCCTTTTCTATAGTTCGCAATCCTTACTTCCTCATACCCCCAAAACACACACGCACTCCGGTTCCCTCCCCCCCAAGGTACACACCTGCAGCAGCTGATACTGAGAGCTCATGTTGGCGGCCCGCATCAGCACCTCCTCAACGTTCACCCGGAACGTGTCCAGCCGCAATTTGGATACCGACACGGGTTTATGAAGGCTGCTGGGGGAGTTTAGAACCTCCACACAGCCGCCCTCCCCCATCCCCAGCTCAAGGTACGGAGGTCCCGGCTTCACGGACCGCCAGTCTCCACCTGGTTCCGGAGGCGGTAGGGCCCGGTGACTCAACAGCGGCGGGGCCTGAGTCCAGTATTCAATGCGTATGCCGGGATGCAAAAGCTGCGAAGGCTTGACGGTTATGTGGCCGTGCCAGCGGGAACCTGACGCCGCCAAGGCTCGCGCCGCTGCCGTCAGCTCGTCGGCCAGCAGCCGCCCCGCCACGTCCGTCAGGATAGCATGCATCACTGCAAGCGGTGCGCCCATCTCGTCATCCTCCATGCGGCGTACGGCAGCCGCCAGCGAGCCGCTGCCGCCACCTCCACCGCCAGAGGCGCCAGGAAGCTGCAGGCCGCTGGCGGCGGGTGTCACCGTGCTTTCACTTAGTGTGCTTCTGGTGGCTCCGCCGCCTTGCCGCTGACGTCGCAGGTACGCCGCGTTGTCCGCCGCCAATACCATGTGAAAGTTGCAAGTGTTGAGGATCTGGACCGGCTGGCGCGGGTCGTAGAACGACACGCCGATGGCCAGCACAAAGTGAATGAGTCGCCACTTCCAGCGCTGTGACGTAGCCGCTGCTGCGACCGGGTCCGCCGCCGCTGTGGCACCGGCTGCAGTCCAGTTGTACCCGGAGACGCCCCCGGAACCGCCGGCTTCCCCTCCAGCAACGGCGACGGCAGCGTCAGCTGGCGCCCCGTCGGCTGCTGAATCCCTTGCGTCGACTCCAAGCAATGGCTCCGATGGCACCAGCGTCAGCTTGGCCTCGTACAAGCCTTCTGCCTGCAGCACTGCGGTGCCGTTGCTGACGCTGACAACCTTCAGCCCAGGCGGCAACGAAACCTGCGAGAAATGGTGCGGATGTTCACACACACACACACACACACACACACACACACACGTTGCGCGGGAAGGCACATGGGTAATGCCCTGCAGCCGCCCGCACACACCCTCTATTTATTACCACCGTCAAGGTAGCAATATTATCCGTTCCATATTCCGTTCTTGTTCTCCAATGCTCATTCTCTAAAGCCCCTGCTAGTCCCATACCTGCACCTGCCAGCCCCTCCCCCCCGGCCCACCTGCACGAGCCGCGCCCGAATCAGGTGCGTAACATGAGCCAGGCGGGCTCGCTGCCGGGCTGCTGACACGGGCGGCGGCTGAAACAACGGAGGGCGCTGCAGGATGATGCTGGGGAGCTCCTGGTAGGTTCCTGAAAGACGGGGCGGGGCAGGGAGGGAGACCCGGGCACAGGAAGAGGTGTGTGTATACCGCATGTGCAAGTGGCGGGCTGCGTGCGCGTGCATGTTCGCAAGGGCAAGGGGGAGGGTCACGGGAACGCTGCTGTGACACACGGGAGCCTCGATCAGTCGTCGCCACCTGGCCGCCAGATGCCAGATGGGTTGCACGGCATTAAGCGGGCAGCGTCTTCACCGCAATTGCAGCGAGGCAGTGTGCAATAGCATTCCCATCCCGCCTTACCACGCTTTCCTATCAGGCTGTGTTAAAATTATGACTGGAAAGCATTGGTAACTTTGCAATCAAAATTGGCGAGACAAGATGTATTAAATGCAAGATGTCTTAATGCTTCGCAGCTTCTGCTTTGTTGACTGCACGTCCACTCGCTGAGGGGCAGCCTGAGAGGGGGAACCTCCGCCGCGAGCCCTACGGCGGTCAGCATGCCTCAATGAAGGAAGCGACCCATCCCGCACCCCTCAACCGATAGAAAACAGAAAACCCCTCACCCGTGCATGTACTTTGGTTTTAAATGGATGCTTATCCATCCCCATCAGACCTCTCATCATCCCCCTCTCCGGGTCTGGGCATGATCTCCCTCCGGGACCCCCTGGTTTTAAATGGATGCTTATCCATCCCCATCAGACCTCTCATCATCCCCCTCTCCGGGTCTGGGCATGATCTCCCTCCGGGACCCCCTTGCGTGTTACCAAACACTCAACTCCCGCTTGGCTGCTGGGGCCAGGGGAAATCCGCACCTGTAGTGAGCACCTCCAGTGCCGTATTCACGTCGTACATGTTGAGATACGATCCTGCCATGATCCTCCCAACCGCCTGCTGCCGCATCTGCTGCACCACCTCCGTCATGGTCCGCACGTGGCTGGCTGCGATGTCCAGCACGCGGTCGTGATCCACCAGCTCATTCAGCACCTTCCACGGCTTCCAGTTCAGCAGGGCCAGCGCGCGCAACAGCTGCTGCCGGGTGCCGTGGAGGTGCTGCAGCAGTCGGTACTTGCTGCTCGACACGTAGGCAGGTGCATAGGCAGGCAGGTGGACGGGATGGGAATGAGCTGAGGACACCAAATGTCGCACTCGTGGGTTCAGTTAGAGCGACAAGGAGCGGGAAGAGGCTAAGTGCGAAGAGACTTTTATGTTCTGTGACTTTTCACAATTGTCCGTGCCATCTACGTTTCATCATGCGGTTGGACTGGGGACTGCCCGGGATAGCGGAGGTCAGGGGAACGGGAGCGCGTGCGCAACACCAGCGGTCGGGCGTCCTAATTAAGTTAGTCCGAAGCTCGCGGAGGAAGCCTGATCGTCATCGACGATGGCGAACGTGAAATACGGAGTTGGGCCAAAGTGACACCGCCAAAATAGACCGTGCTTGCGGTCTACGTTCGGCAGTGTAGGCCTTATGGCAGTGGGCACTCGTATCCGGGCTGTCGATGCCTGGGTGCGCCCAGCTATTTGGCTAGCTAGGCAAGCGTTCAACGTTCAACTAAGTGCTGGGGGCCCCACGTGTTTTAGGGGTGCATAAGCTTGCGGCTTTACAGGAAGCCTGCGGCGGTTGGGCTGGGGATTAGAGCAATAATATACAAGGTGAGGAAACCTGTGCTTTCCCGCTGGTAGGCTGACTGATGCCGAGCTATGCACTCAAATGAAAGCGCTTTTGTCCCAGGCACTCAAGCCGCACCACCAGGGTGTGAGGCGGGCTACCAGGTACCCGTACAAGCGGCACGAACCGGGTGACAGCCATAGACCATCGGCGAAAGAAAGGTTGTCTCATACGCCGAAGTTCACTATATGGGTAGTGCTTACCGCTGGTCGGCGGATTCGCGATCAGCCAGACCGGAGCTGTCCGGCTGCGACAACTTGATGAAGTCATATAATACATTGTCAAATATGTCTGCAAGTAGTTTTTGCAATTCCACAGACGGCTGGGCCCCGCGTAAGGGGCCTGGAGCCTCCATTCCAGCTGCGCAAGTGTCACGCCTCCCGCTGCACCCGTGATTCCCTCTTGCCTCTGCCTCTTAGCAGAGGCGTGATTCTCTAGTCAGCTGGCCATGAAAGTAGGGGGCTCTGAGAATTTTCGTTTTCGGTGAAAGCCGAAAGACGAACGTCCCTCAGTCTCAACTTTTTAATATTAAGAATAACACCCAGGGAAGCTTTGCTGCATTTGGGAACAACGGGAGGGAGGGCATTGACCCTTTGTTTGCTATGCCAAAAACAGTACGGGATTCTGGCTTCCCGAATAGGATTGAGAATACCGCCGTCCATACTTGCACCTCAGCCACTGACTATAAGTCGGCAAGCCCCAATATGATATTACTGTTGGGGTTCCCCGGAAGAGCCATGCGGGCTGCGATCGCTTCTCTGCTGCTTGTAGTTCTCGCCATTCTGCAGCATGCAGCTGCCTTTAAGGAGAATGAGTTCAAAAAGTGCGCACAAACAAGCTTCTGTAATAGAAATCGAAATGTGCAGCAAGGGGCCAACTTCGACGTTGTCCCTGCGTCTATTGTCCTGAACACAGCCACTATTTCGGGCACGCTCTTGAATAAGGCATTTGATAAACATTTGCAGTTGACAGTTACATCGCATGCTGATGGATTTGTCCGTGTTATGGTGGATGAGTCGCCAAGCGTGGGGCGGTACCAAGTGCCCTCTGACATACTTGTCTCCGGCTGGGAGAATAAAAAACATGGCTTCAAGGAGGAAAGTCGCACGTCTGCAGCGATTACGCTTTCTACTGGTGAAACAAAGCTGGTGCTTTACTTCCAGCCATTCTCTTTGGCGATCAGCGTGAAGGGCGTGGCCGCTCTGCAGATCAACAGCCGAAACTTGCTTAATTTTGAACATCGGAGACATAAACAGGTGTGCTCTCTCCGTGAAACTGGTTTGTGCAACAAAAACGACGGGAGGGCTAAGGGAGGTTTTGTGGGGTACGCAATATTTGACCGAAATTGTACGGCATTTGACCCTGCGTCTGCTTGACCTGTTGCAGGCAGATGATCCCGCAGGCTACTGGGAGGAGTCATGGATGGGGCATACAGACTCGAAGCCAAAAGGTCCGGAGGCGATTTCCCTGGACTTGGTCTTCCCAGGCTTCCAGCACGTATACGGCATTCCAGAGCGCGCCACCAGCCTTTCTCTCCGGTCCACCAATGGTATGTCGAAATTTGATCGAATACCGTTATTCGGTACCGGGTAAAAATAGTCTATGCCCAGGGGTGGATGAGAATCTCGGAGAGGCCAGTACGTACCGGTGGCTGCTGGGGGCTGGGTCTGCACGGTGAGAGACCCTAGGGAGACCCCAAAGTACACCTTTCCCTTTCTCTTTGGTAGCCACTGACGCAACTGTGGCTTTCTCAGCGTGTACCTACTGATCGTGATATTTTACACTGGGTGGTGGACTCGCACATGTGGCACCTGATTTGTCGAAAACCAAACCATTGCCGCCCAGAGCGCAACAAAATAGACACACATTGGCCTGCGGCTGTAGCATTGCTTCAGGCGAGTGGCTGGGGGGCCGGCGACTTAGCACTGCCGCTGCCGAGCGGCCGGGCGGCCATCCCTTAGTTACGTTGCAGGGTTTTAGTAACTGATAGGGAGGCGGAGATGTGCTCATGCCCTGGAAAGCTGCTGCTCATAGTTCAAGCCGAGAGTCCCACTTACACTTCGCTAGCAAACATTCAAATATGTTACTTGGCATCTTCGTAGCGGTAGTGCAGTACGAAGTCATACCTCTTGTCGGGAAATGGGAAGCAGTGGCCCATCTCGTTGATGATAAGCCGTCAACTCTCTGCGTGTTTGTGTGTGTCTGCAGGTGCGGCACCATACGGTGAGCCGTACCGGCTATACAACCTGGATGTGTTCGAATATCTGGACGACCACCCGTTTGGTCTGTACGGTAGCATCCCGGTGATGCTGGCCCACAAGAAGGGCCTCACTGTTGGCGTGTTTTGGTGAGGAACATGTGCCCCAAGTGCGTGGTGGAAGGGGGGAGGATGCGTGTGGGGGGCCGCTGGCGCTATGTGCGTGGGACAGTGTAACGTATTCATGCGGAGGGGTGCCCCAGACATAATCCCCGTTGCTGCACGCGGTGCGATGGGATCCAGGGTGGCAGTCATCTTCCCACCGCAAGCTAGCGCACGTTATGAGGCGCTTACCCTCCCGCTCGCATCCTGTTAGGTTGCATGCAACACGTAATGCCCAGTGTTCATTTAATCCCTCTTGAGCCAATCCTGCCCGTCCCCATGTATGGAGCCGCACCACCTGGCAGAAGCCATACCACCCCGAACACATGGCGCCAACATGTGCGCTCCAGAGCCATGCATCTTACTTTCTCTACACCGTCGTCGTCCATAGAGGACCCATTATCTCTTCAAATGTTACTTAAATGCACCATTACTCGCCCAATATATGCGACCATCGTCCGCTCTCCCTCGTCTCCCTTCGCCTCCCACTTAACCAGGCTGAACGCAGCGGAGATGTTCGTGGACGTCGTCAAGACGCGCAGCGAGGTGGGCACCCAGTGGATTGCGGAGAGCGGCATCGTGGACCTCTTTGTCTTCACGGGCGGCTCGGCGCCGGCGGTGCTCTCCTCCTACGCGCGCGTGGCGGGGACCACCGCCCTGCCGCAGCTGTTCTCTCTCGGCTACCACCAGTGCCGCTGGAACTACAAGGATGAGGCAGACGTAAAAATGGTGGACTCGGGATTTGACACTCACGAAATTCCCTACGATGTGCTCTGGCTGGACATTGAGCATACCAATGGCAAACGGTGAGTGCGTGCCGGAGTGACAGGTCAGGCAAAGGTGTATAGGTGATGGCGTTTGCAGTTTGTTAAAGACCTCTTCTTCTTCTTACTTCGGTAACATGCAACATAAATAGTAGTAAATACATATGGCTGCCTCGGGTGTATGTAGACAGCGGGGATGCGATGCGATGCATTCACATCGGCGGGCGGCCGTTGGGGCGCATATCTGAATCTGTTGGGGGACTGAAGCGCAAAGCTGCAGCATTGCATACTGTGGCCAAGTACGCAAACCAAACAGCCCCGAAAGAAGGCGATGATGGACCGGTGATGGACCGGCCTGCGTATTGTGGCGTTGAAGCGCTACAGAACACATCTGTTCGCCTCATCGGCAATGTGGCGGTACAAAATCGAATGAAGCGCTCCCGCTGCAGTGGCGTCGGCCACGGCTTCACGCTCAGAGCGTACGACACTGCATAGAGCGCAGAACGTAACATGTATATATAGATTGTAGGGCATGTCACCTTTTCACTTCTTTCTATTTCACTAGCTGTGCTCTGTGTACTAGCCCGTGCGCTAATCGAGCTCCCTCACCCGCGCAGGTACCTGACCTGGGACAGCTCTCTCTTCCCTCGGCCCGTGGAGATGCAGGAGGACCTTGCGAGCCGCGGTCGCCAGATGGTTACCATCGTCGACCCCCATGTCAAGCGCGACTCCAGCTATTACATCTTTTCAGAGGCGGAGACGGCCGGACATTTCGTAAAAAATAAGCATGGCAGTGATTTTGACGGGTAGGTAGTGGCGGTGATGACTGCTGGGGTTCACGGAAACTGTTTTGATGACCCAGGCCGTGTGGTGGTGGGAAGACAACACGGAGTCTAGTCTTTCCATCTCTTGGACCCTACCTCCACAGACGACTCTGTAACTCCACTGTGACATCGGATTCACAAACATGGTATCCTCATCGATGGCCATTTCACGATGCCGCAGCTGGTGCTGGCCCGGCTCCTCGAGCTACCTGGATGTCACCAGCCCTGCTGTGCGGGATTGGTGGGCGCAACAGTTCACGCTGGATAAGTACAAAGGCAGCACCAAGCACCTCTACATCTGGAACGATATGAACGAGCCGTCCGTGTTTAATGGGCCAGAGGTGAGGGGATCCAGCCGCGCGCCCTAGGGAAAAGAAGTTATACAAGTTATACACGAGGAGCTCCCTTATTAACGCAATTGGAAGATGTAGCTGGCGAGGATGGCTGGAAGTTGATTCATTTGGTAAGGCAAGCTGATGAGGAAGGGGAGGCGATGAGGTCTTGGAGATGGGGGTCGTTTCACAACCGAGGGCCATCCTGTGGGGGTATACAACTAAAGAAACTTCTCAACACAACATCGACCGTCAGGACATCTGTGGACAGGAAACTGAGTCACGGCCGCGTTTTGGTTTCAATCAAGGCCTGCTACTGCATCCAAATTCCCCGCTGTTCTGCCTGTTCAGCAGCTTTCCCTTAACAGCTTCCCTGACAGTTCAATTGCCATTCCGCTCTCCGCAGATCACGATGCAGAAGGACAACCTACACTACGGCAACGTGGAGCACCGCGATAACCACAACCTCTTCGGGATCTACTACCACATGGGCACCGCGGAGGGCCTCAAGCTGCGTGGCAGCCGGGTGGACCTGGAAAACGGGGACCGCCCCTTCGTCTTGTCACGTGCTTTCTTCTCAGGTGTGGATGGGGTAACGGAAGCCAAGGGAGAGAACCTAACTGTACCAATCCTACCGGCGGCACCGTTATATTAGAGGGGCCGCCGGTGTAGGTTTGCAGAGTTATAGAACACTGGGACCGGGTGTGAAAATACAGGTAAGGCTGGTAGAGCAAGGTTGGGTGGCCTGGAGAAGCGGGGACCGTTCCTGGAGGCCGAAACGTTGAAGGCGAGAAGGCACCTAAGAGCACACCTCGACACTGTCCCGCGCCTTCTTTCTTCTTCTTCACTACCTGAAGCCCATTAGGTCTGTCTTTCACTTCTCCGCATCTTTCTTCAGCGCGCCGGCCATCTGCGGGTTGGGATACAGTGGCAAAACCGAGGAAGTTGGTTGCATTCTACCCGTGGTAGCTGTCGCGTTTGCTTCCCAATCTTTTCTTTCTCTGTGTCGCGTTGCAAGATGGTGGTGGTGGCGCCGGGTTGCAGGCACCCAGCGTGTGGGGCCCATCTGGACGGGCGACAACGCGGCACAGTGGAGCCACCTCAAGGTGTCAGTCCCCATGCTGCTGACGCTGGGCCTCACCGGGCTGCCGTACTCGGGCGCTGACGTCGGCGGCTTCTTCGGCAATCCGGATGCGGAGCTTATGACGCGGTGAGGACCGGATCCCGGAGAGCGCCGGGACTTCCGGCGTGGAGGAGCTTAGTCAGTCGGTACTCAGCTGGATGACTTTCAGAAACTCGTTACCGATCTTGATGCCATTGATGTTTAAGCTGCGCCTAGGCCAGCGAATTCCGCAAGGACACGTATGGAGACCGACCTGCGTAGCCGGGTAATGCTACCATGAACCGCTACCGTAAAGCTCACTGAACGGAGCCTCTCTGGCTCCTCTCCCTCCAGACTTGCATCCGGTGGAACACAGTAGTTTGTAATTACAGCAGTACCAGGTCTTTCATCTGTTCCCCTGGCCCTCCCTTCGCCTCGTATTGCGGTCCCTAGGTGGTACCAAGTGGGTATCTACTACCCCTTCTTCCGCGGACACGCACACCTGGAGACGCAGCGGCGGGAGCCCTGGCTGTTTGGTGAGGACACCACCGCACGCATCCGGACGGCGATTCGCGGTCGTTACACGCTGCTGCCGTACATCTACACGCTGTTTCGCTTCGCCAACACATCGGGTCTGCCCATCCTGCGTCCTCTGTGGTATGAGTTTCCGGATAACGAGGGTGAGAGAGTGGGCCCGGGGACTGGGTCGCGCACTCGGGGTCCTTGCTCGCCCGGTATAGCCTCGATATCATCTCCCGCTCTGAAGGAAGGGTGGCTCAAGACACAGGAGCTTCCTTCCACGGGCGCTGTGTACCTGGCACACCGAAAGTCATAAGGTATCTGTTTTAGCGAATATGGCCGCGCGAGGCAGCTGCGCCGCCACTCAACTGACACGACCGGCACAATACCAAAGACTAGCAGTAGATGTGAGCTCAAGACAAGTTAAGGGGGGAGACACGAGGGCACCTGCAATGCCTCAGCAGTCGTGCTGTCCACGAGGAACAGACACGATCTTGATCTAGTATCTTTTCGCAGTGCTGCCACCTTGCTGCTCGCGGCGGCTCACCTATTCCTGCGTGTACCTCATCGTGCCTCATTATATTTCATCTTCTCATCGTGCGCACGCTGCTATATACATCATATGTCATGTCGATCTGTCATCGCTTCAGATGTATTCGCTGTTGAGGAGGAGTTCATGGTGGGCTCTGCCATGCTGGTAAAACCGATTGTGGCACCGGGTGTCAGCAGCGTGGACGTAACACTCCCGGCGGGAGCGCGATGGTACGACGCGCTGAGTGGAGCCGTGCTGCCCGCCAGGACGCGTAGCCAGCGAGTGCAGGTGGGGCTGCCTAGCTCGGGTTGGTCTGTGGGAACTTGTCGGGTTAAGGAAACGGTTGCGAGGGTTAAGTGGCTGCACGCGCACTGGAGTATCTCAACGCTAACTGAATTATGGTTCAATATGGACTTATCTGATGTGCTGAAGTTGTTTTAAATGTCTACTTGGGGTAAAGCATGCGATGGGTGCATGGAATTCTTACGGATTATGCTTTTGGGACATCGGGCTCCGGCCTACTCCCAACCCATCGTATTTTCCCAAACACAGTGCGGAATATAATAATAATATATACACCGATATACCGGGGTTGCGCACTATTTGCGCTGGTGAATGAGCGCTGAGCGGCCCCATAGCTTCCAAGAATAACCTGGAAGATGTTTTTTTAACAGCTTTTCGCAGAATTACGATTAACTTGATAATAATTGAGGTACGAGCCTGACTATAGAGGCTGCACAACGCAGGTGACCCTGGACGCCATTCCAGTGTACTATCGGGGCGGCAGCATCGTGCCACTGCGCGAGCGTCCCCGCCGCAGCAGCGTCGCACAGGCCGCGGACCCATACACCCTGGTCGTGGCGTTGGACGATAAGGGCGAGGCGTCGGGCAGCCTGTACGTGGACGATGGTCGTTCCTTCGCTTTCCAGCAGGGCCGGTACCTGCACAGGTGGGGAGGGGACAGGAGGGAGACGGCGAGGGCGGGCCGCCGCCTGCACCTCTTGAAGGAGCTGTGGTCGGCGGCTGGAACGCTTGTGGCCCTTTGTGTTTTCTTTACATCGCTGCCTCCTTACCTCCTTCTTAGCACCCTTGCCCGCACTGTAGAATGACTTAGGATCGTTAAAACAAGTTTGGCGTCCTTAGGTGTCAATCTCACCACGTCCGTGCATCTGTGTAGGGATTTCACGTTCAAGTCCCTCAAGCTGACCTCGACCGTGCGTCTGGAGTCGGGCGTTCCCAACGGCACTTTGACTGTGCCCACCACCATTGAACGGGTCGTGTTCCTTGGCCTACCATCCTTGAAGCGCGGCTATAAAGCCCTCATTGGCGGCAAGCACGCAGTGCAGCTTGAGACGGGTCCGCTGACAATGCTGGCGCCGCATCACGAGAACGCGGTAGTGCTTCGCAAGCCTGGTCTCCCCGTAACGTACGACTGGCAGGTGGAGATTGTGGCATTGTAGGTGCGAGGCTGCGAGGTTTTCGCACATTCTATTATCCGGGTAAGTGCAGTCACAAGGGAGGAGCCTTGGAAGAAACCTGCGTGGGGGGAGAAAGACTTCGCTGTGATGTCTACTGAGGTAGGTCGCATCCATTTCGTTGTAGCAGCGGGTGGCAATGCGGTGTGGCGGGGTGCTGCTGGGTGCTCGCCAGTTGCCCTGGCGCGGGGGCCATCGAGCATATTGCGCTGCCTGGATGAAGTCGACTGCCTCGGTATTGGAAACCGTCGTCACAGCCTTGCGTGTGTTTGAGAGCCCCGGGGGGGCTTCATGCAGCGATAGCAGTGTCTTCTCTTAGATGATTTTGCACGGGGAGAGCCGTGAGCTTAGGTACCCTCGCATTGCTGCCCCGGAGGGAGGTAGACAATATTTGGTTTGCTAGGGGTGCTGGAGCGGGTAATGATGTTACATGGGTAACTGAGGGCAGATCAGGTGTGCGGAGTCCGCCGGAGCCTTAGGGATCGCCAACACACCGTCTTCGGCAAGTGGGGTGTGGGGTGTGAACAGCCTTTCATACAGATAGGCGCATCGTGCCTACCCATCAGCGCGCGCTACGGACAATTTCAATGGATAATACATGTAGTAGGAACCAGCACACAGAGCAGCTTCGACATCGTCGCCTTGTAATGATGACTCTGGTAATGATGACTCGGTACTGATTGCGAGTCAAAAATAATCCGTACAAATCCTTCCAGCCGTTTTCCGGCCTGCATTACCTTTTAGATGCGCATCTACAACTCTTCGATGTGACCCCGTTTCCCATCGGCATATCACGCTGTGTGACGACCATATATGCACACACTTGTAACTGCGCGGTGTCAACACCCATTAGTCTCGTGCAGCTCACGAAAATCAAAAAATGGGAAGTCCCCATCCCACAGCGTAACGCTCCAGCGCCTTGCTGCAAGCTGCAGAGGCCTCTGGATGGTCCTACCTTCGCATGGTCCTGATAAATCTGCAACACGGATGCGGAACAGGCAAGAAACAACCAGAAGCTTGTGAAAAGGCCGTTTCATTCAGGTAAAATCCTGGGGCTTAAAGCTTCCCTTTTTTCTCATCCATTCTCTCCGGTCTACCCGTTCCTCGGAATCCCCGCCTCCCTGTCGCCTCCACCTCCACATGCGCCCGTTCCTGCTCCAGCACGTGGCGCAGCACCACCTCTGCAGCCGTTTTACTGAGCACTGCGTTGTAATTGCGACACTCCAGGTGCTGCACGCACTGGGGGCAGCCCTTAGCATACGGACAACTACACTCCGAAACCAACCGGTGGGCACGCTCCAGTAGTGCAGGGAACAGCGGCGCCGCCGCCACCGATAGCCCCATCCCGCCGCGGTGCTTGTCATACACCAGCAGCCGCTCGACACGATAGCGTGCGTCGTATGGGTTGTCGCACTCTGTGCCCAGGTCGCGCGCATTAGCGATTAGGAAGAGCGGCACCACGTTGAGTAATGCATGGTTGGCGGCGTGGCAACCTTCTCTGAAGGACAGATTACGTGCACTGCACTCATGGCGAGCGGACGGCGGCACGCGCACGTATGCCGCCTGCAGAAAAAAGGGGGAAGAGAAGGAGCGTTGCAGATAAGGGAAGGGTGTGGACAAGCGAAAAGCAGAGACCACCAAAGATGCGATGCGCGTAAATGAGGGTCTGTAGGTAGGTAGGTAGGTAGGTAAAATGGTCGGAATGGCAGCGACGGTGGGAGTGGCAGGTCTATTTGCAGGGCCGGGGCTCGCGGACCCTTATGTGTCGAAGAAACGCACGGAAGTCTGCGTGCTTGCGGTCCTAGCGCAGGTAGGTAGATCATCCTGGCAATGACCGGGACGATGGCCGCGGCAACTTACCACCCAGATCACCCGGCGGCTGTGCCTTCGAATACCCTCACCATCCGTACCTGAGGCGGCAACAGGCTTAGATGCTTTCTCCTAGCAGACTCCGAGAACCCGCAATTGACCAACCTTCATGTTTCCTACGAGTCACTGGTAGTCATCAAAAACTCGTTCCATCCCGCGCTTTCTAATACCTTGCAGTGAGATGATGGAAAGCAATCAGCTCGTAGTAACGCAAATGAAGTTCATGCCACTGAGTCAGGCAGACAATTTACATGTGGGTTCGCTAGCTCGAATACGTGACTGGCAAAAGCCGCCGCTTATCCCCGTCGCCTCAGTTCCCTCTCCACCAGCCCGTCATGTCCCGTCACCTGTGTTTCGTATATGACGTCCGGTAGAAACAGATCCACTGTGTCGAAGAGGCGATTGCTGCCCTGCCAGACGCGGTGGAAGCCCAGGTAGCGGACTACCACCAGGGCGCTCTCGCAGCTTGCGGTAGTGGCGCTCATGCTCTCTATCGCGGTACCAAGGAGGGAGGTGTCTGTTCCCACCTTGGCGGTGGCAGTGGCAGTCACCGAGGCCGCCTCGTTAGGGACAGCCGAAGCAAGGCACGGTGCTCGCTTCTCCACCTCTGTCAGGACAGGGGCCGCCACAGCAGCAGCAGCCCTGTGAGAAGAGTTGGATCCCGGGCCGCCCGCAGGGTCGGGTCCCGATACGGGTGCTCCCATAACGCGGTGGAGTGCGGGGGTCGGAGCAGGGTAGGCCACGTGGCCCCCTGGCAGTAGGGGCAGGGGGGATCTCATGTATTGGAATTACGGCGGGGGTTGAGTCTTAATAGAAACACATTGCCCCAAAACACATTCGAGAGGTGCCGGTAACTAGAGGCACAAGCAAAGAATCCGGAAAAATACCAACAAGAAATATGCGGGGCGTCTTACGTGTAGCTGACTCCGGAGGGGGGTTTGGCATGTGGCAGGCGTGAAGGTTTGCTAGCTGTAGCGCTGCAGCGCGCATGGCCCAAATTGATTGCCTAGTGCATTTGTCGCATCCGAGGACGAGACTACGCTCAGACGGAGAAGTAGACATTGGGAAGTCCAAGTAGTGTATACACCCAGCATATCCAGGACGACACTAAAGTGTGTCCTTGACCGCAACTGCGGCGGGTATAACTATGCAAACGCACATTTAAGAAATCGATAAGCAGCAAGGGCGTGTTTAAGCGATACCACTCTCCATCTCCGCGGCAAATTTTCCCCTTGTTGGCCGTAGCAAAGTAATCGGGGGCCATTACGCAAGTGCCCAACCGTGTCTGACTGCCGTCCCCACCTTGCCCCTCGCTACATCTGCCCCCTCTGTCTTCATGCCCCAGCCTTCACGTAACTTTCTCAAGCATCCAGAGAGGGACCTGGTGCGTTGGCACCCTCAGGATGATGGGAGGCAAGCAATGGCATTCCTCCAAAAGCCCTCCCCTTCCCCCTCTCCATTCGCTGCCGGCAGCCGCAGCCTCACCGGTCACGTAAACATCCGTGTAGTCCTTAACCTTGGTGTAATACTTGACATCAGCTGGCCGTACGATAGCGACCCGCTCGCTAAGGTTAAGCTGACGACATAGGTAAGGCCGGCCCTGGAACATGTAGACCGCGCCATCGTACACCTGTACCAGGAGAAAGAGTTATCTCTTCAAAATATGAAGAATTGTGTAATGTCAAAATCCTTCGCAATGCAGCAAGGATATTTGCGGGTATCTGCATACAGGGTCTATAATGCGGGTATATCACCCCTTGAGAGCATGTTGGACTTGCCCTTAGATAGTCCGCTTCTGCACGTCCGAGCTCTCTTGTTCATCGTGTTCTCTTTGGCAGTTGTTCTCTGATATTGCGAGTTCAAGTAAGGGGGGGCAAAGCAAGCGGTACCTCTCCAGTGGGGAGTCCTCGTCGCTTCCCACCTCATAGAAGGCCATATTGGCCTCAATCTCCTCAAGGGGCATGCGGGTGGTTTCGTCCCAGATCACGAAGCGGTCGGGGTCTATGGAACGCAAATAAATCGCTGAGGCGGGGTTGTCCTTTGGCCCACTGTAAATCAGCGGTACAGACAGCCAGTCATCCCAGCCGCCACCACCGCCACCACGACCACCATTTCCGCCCGCCGGAATTCCGCCCCATTCCTGGCTGCCGCCTCCGGAGGTGCTTCCAAAAGGCGCGCCAGGGTGGCGGCATATAAGGCTGGCAGCTAGCACTCGGGCGACAATGTCTGGCATGCGGCATCCGAAGAACGGAAGGTCCTGGTCCAACAGCAAGGGGTGCTCAAGGGCTGCGCACAGCAGATGCTGCTGCAGCACATCAGGATTGTGCACATCGATCTGGCGGCGGGGGTAGCAGATGGACAGGGGGGAGGGAAAGGACGGGAGAGGAGGAGGTTTCAGTTTGCACGGGCAGCCGGTCGCAAGGAGTGGGGGCGGGAGGCGCGTCCGCAGCAGCGGGTGACGGTGATCCCTTACTATTCATCTTGGGCTGCCCTTGATTTACTTTACTCAACCTCAGCTACGCTGTCTCGTCGCTATCCTTCCGCCCAGCCCTCTTCATTCCCCCACCTGCACGCTCTCAACCGGTCTCCCAAAGAGGTGCTCCGGGTGCCGCATGAAGTGTTGATCCAGCGGCCCATCAAATCCCACCACCAAACTCAGAGACTCCTGTTCACGGCGACCTGCCCGTCCCGCCTGCTGCCGCAGAGAGGCCACACTGCCTGGGAAGCCCAAGTGGCTGTAGCAACAACAACAAGAAGAGCAGCAACAATAACAGAAGGCACGTTACCGGCATGGAGGTCGCCGATAAGGGAGAGGAAGGGGAAGCGCGGAAAGCTGGGATTGGGAACAACTGAATTGCCTCAGATGGGCGTAAAGCAGCGTGGGCTTTTAGAAGCCCAAGGGATTTCCCCCGTCATCCCTCTTCCCTGTTTACATGTTATCAAACTCCGGTACTTGATGTTGAGGGCATCCCGCTCTGACGCCTGCCCTGCGTGTATTCTAGTCACCCTGGCAACCTGCCCGTTAACCCAAGCTAATCCCAAATACCCCGCTCAGATCCCGGCCCCGGCCCAGGACCCTCTTCTCACAGAGTCACGTCCAGTCCGCCCACATCCACTCCGAGCTCCAATGCGTTGGTGGCGGCGAGCGCCAACAATCTGCCGCTGTGGATGTCCGCTTCCATGGCTCGACGTTCCGCAGGGCTGTAGCCGGCCCGGTACACCTGTAGTGGGTGGGGGCAGAGTAGTAGCTGGTGAATGCAATGAATCCAAGAACCAAATGGGTAAGAGCTGAGGAATTCATACACCCATTGAGGAGGAAGAGGAAGGTCAGATGGAGCTAGACCGTGGGGAAAGAGGGAGGAGGGAGGAGAGAGGTTTCTTCCTCGAAACCATTGCCTTCTTTAGGAAATGGCGGTTCTTACGACAAGCAAGATGAATCACGAGCGAAATCCTGAGATCTTGATCGCTCTACCAAAGGAGACGACGGACAGTCAGCACCAACGCCATCGTTAGCCCATGCCCTATTGATCCAACTGCAGACCTTGCGAGGGTGAAGGACATGGCTCGGAACCCACCTTGACTCTGCCCTCATAGCCCGGCGCGCAGGCCACGAGCGTCTCCCGCGTGTAGGCCATCACCAGCTCACACAGCTTGCGGCTTTTGCAAAACGCGATGGTGCGCAACCCATGCTGCACACACTCCGCCAGCAGCAGGGCCATTTCCACAATGGGCGAGTCGCGGCGGTGTTCAAGCGGCGTCCCGGCTGCGCCGTGCTTCTCTCTCCATTCGGGTCCTGGCAGACGCGACAAAAGCTCGCGAACGACCCGTGAGTCGGCCGCGCCAGCGCCGCCACCCTCGGGCAATGGCAGCCCGAGCGCGGCAGCGGCCGCAGCCAGGCCGCTCGTGCGGAGGATGAGTGGTCGGGAAGCCTGCGCCGTTGGAGGTATCTCTGACGCCATCGAATCCACTGCTGATGCAGCCGCCACAGCCGCCACTGGGTTGCTCACCGGTGCGGTGTTGTCAGATGTAGATACAACTGGCCTTAAGGAAACGAGGGATGAAATCTGGCGGCGGTTGCCTTCAATGTTCACGTCAACGGCGGCGCTCAGGGCTGCTCGTACCTGTGCAGCCATCGCTGCGACGTCCTGCATCATCCCGGGTGGCAGCTCGAGTTGGCCAGTGGTTCCCGAGCCCGGGTTGCTGGGTCCTGCTTGTCGTGAGGGCGGCATAGGGACCGGCTTCGTCGCCCGACCTGGACTGATGGCGCCCACAGGTCTCACCGGATATTTCGTCTCGTCCGGCTCCCCCTCCTTGAGCTTGACCGGCTCTGGGGTTCCGGCGACGGCGCCGCTGCCACTTCCCCCAACCGCAAGGTGGGCTGCAGCGGATGCTGTAGAAATACCCGCTGCAGCCGCTACTGTCGCCGTCTGCACCTCCGCCAATCGCCGCTCCGCAGCGCGCCGCATGCGTGGACTGCCGCCAAATAGCGCCTCCTTAAGCTGCTGCAGTGGCTGCGCAGCCGCCGCCAGCTGCAACATCTCTTCCTGCGCCGCTGCGCCAGCGGCGCCACCCGCCAGCCGCTCCGTCGCCAGCTGCGATGCACGCACGCGAGCCGCACGTGCTTCCTGTAGTAGCTGTCGCTGCCGTGCGCGTTCTGCATTGCGACTAATCCTCGCGGCCGCCCTCGCCTCCGTGCGCGTCATGCGGCTGCCTGCCCTCGCCGCCGCCGCCACCACCGCTGTCTTCACCTCCGCCGCCTTCAACGCCCGCTCCGTAAGAGGCGGGTTCCACAATACGAAGCGCCTCAATGCGCACGGCGAACCGTCACGCACCGGCCCCACCAGTGTTATCTCCGTCTGATCAACCCCCAGCAGCCTCGAAGCAAGCTGGAGCGGATTGGCCACCGTCGCGCTGGTCATTACGAATCGTGGGTCGGTGCCGTAGACGTGGTTACATAGGCGCCTCAGACGCCGCAGCACCATCGCGGTGTGACAGCCGAAAACGCCTCCGTAGGCATGGCCCTCGTCCACCACCACCAGTGTCAGCTTTGACAACAGGCGACTGAACTGGCGGTGGCCGGGAAGCACCGTGGCGTGCAGCATGTCGGGGTTGGTCAGAACCACCTGCGCACGCTGCCGGATGTCTGGGCGCTCCGACATGGAGGTGTCCCCGTCGTACACCTGTACGTCAAGAAAGGTCGAAAAGCTCGACCCGGTTGCGGAAAGGAGAGATGGCATCTCATGTCACGAGTTAAATGTTGCCTGGGAGATGGCTGAAACGTGACCACGAAGAGGTCAGAAAACTGTACAACCCAACCTGCCCAACATCCCCGAGCCCCCGCTTGAATGTCAATTTGCAGCCCGTCACACGTACCATCCCCGGGGCTGTGTGGTCCACGCTGGGACCATCCTCAATTCCTCACTGGCCATTCAACAATGATATCGTGGGCAGACGCCCTCGCGCTTGCCGTACCTCAACTGCGGGCATAGCAGCCCCCTCGTGGTCCCCAAACGCCGCCTCAATAAGGCCCCGGATAGCCCGCAGCTGATCCTGGGCCAGCGCCTTGGTGGGGAACATCAGGAGCGCGCATGCATCCGGGTCCTCACTCAGGGCCTGTCGCCGGCAGAGGAGGGGAGGGGACATCGGGGGCGAACGGGTTGTACGACACGATACGGTATGAGGAGCCCTGACCCGGGCTGTGGCTCGTTACAGGAGGTTCGGGAACCCCTGAACGGCGGGATCAAGGAGGGAGATGAAGCGGAAGATGAGGACGAAGAAGACATCACAAATGACAACAAAATATCACATCCGCAGCAGCACCCTTCCCTCCCTCTCTCGGAGTAGTTAACCCTGGTGCCGCTCCTAGTGCCACTCCCTGCTCGCGACCAGGCTCCCCTTTTCCCGCACCTGCATGAGCGGGACCATGTAACAAAGGGACTTGCCGCTGGCAGTGGAGGTGGCCACCACCACATGACGACCGCGAGATCTGGGATATGGTCCTAACAATCCCGGCGCTGGTCCCGGCCCCACTCCGGACTGGCCGGGCAGGGGAACCCCGTCCTGCTGCTGCTGTTCCTGTTGCTGCTGCTGCTCCACCTCCTGTCGATGCTGCTGCTGATGTCCATGGTGGTGCGGGTGGTGGTGCGGGTGATGGGGATATGGAACTTGTTGGGCACAATTGAATCCCAGCCTATCGTAACCTAGCAGTGCATCCACCGCATCCACCTGGTGGGTGTACAAGCGGCCCTCATTGATACCTAAAGACTTCAGCGCTCGCAGCACGGGCGATGCCAGCGGGGCGGTGGGGCGGGCGACCGCAGCAGGCCGGGCGGGGAGAACCTCCACATGGACCACCTGGCGGTATACAGCGAATGAATGGAAGGGACGGAGACAGCGGGCGCTGATGGAGGTTTGAGAATTTGCGAGACAGCGGGCGCTATGTGATGGGGGCAGTACATGGATCGGGCTTAAGAAAGGACCATTGTTCAATTTCGAGTTGAGACGGCCGTGCGGTACCGCACCGTCTTTGCATCTCTCCCTCCCCGCACCTGCCCTTTGTACCAGGGCAGCTCCTGCAGGTGATGCAGGAGCCCTAATGGGGTCAGCGGTGCCGAAGATACGCAGGGTTCGTACTGCTTCAGCAGGGTGGGCGGCCGGGGGGCCGTGCCGTGCCGGGGCTGGGAGCCACTCCTGCCGGCGGTGTTCTGCGCCCGAGTCTCCCTCCGGGCCCTCAATTCAGCTGCGGCAGAACGGAGCTGCTGGAAGGTGATCCCATCACGCCGCAAAAAGGCGCTGAAGAGGGGGTGCCAATCACGTCGCGCGGCCGGGTCCCAGGGTGGTATCCCGGGAAGGGGGTCCACAGCTGTATTGGCGGCAGTGGCGGCGGCAACGGCGGTGCAGGCAGGGACCGCAGCAGCAGCCATGAGTGTTGCCTGGCTAGGCCTCGCGGCCATTGCATCAGTGACGGGTGCAGTTTCGGAGGAGTAGGTACTGTCATGATTTCCGGCGCTGTCGATGTTGGCGGGGATGGTGGCGATCCCGGAGCGTGTGCCGGAGCGCTCTGTTGGGGCTAACCGGTTGACGAAATCGGCGTGCAGGTGCTGCAGCACAGATACCAGTCCGCTGCGGAAGGCAGCCAGGCGCCTGCGAGTCAGGCAGGAGCCCAGGGATTTCAGGGAGCAGGGAGCAGGAAAGGAACGCAAGAACCGCCCGGTCAATAAGGTCTGCAAGAGGGGTTGGAGCGGCGAACGAGTTTATGGAGGAAGAAAAATGGCATGACGGAGCACAAAGCATTCTCAGAGTGGTGAGTGGCGAAGGAGGATGCAGGACAAGTGTGGTAGACAAGTGTCTACCACAAGTCTTTTGTGGTAGACATGTGCAGTGAAGAACGGCTCCTGGCGCTTTGCCTCTTAGTCACGGGCCAACCAGGAACGGACGTTGCCGTGTGCGAAGACCTGACCCCGGGGCCGCCTCTCATCGCCCGCCTGCCCCAAACAAACAACTCCCCGCTGATTGTACGCAAGCACACATACACACCAGTGATCACCTGGTGATGACATTGGTGGCGAAACGCAGGCGCCTGCCGTCCTCCAGTATCACCGGAGGGGCGACCGGCCGGGCCAAGTAAGCTTGGCGCAGAGCGCATAGGGTTTGGCGGTCGACGGGCGAGGGACGGGGACGTTCGGGGAGGGATCTTTTAAGTTAAGGGTGAAATAGCGGAGGGCGCAGGACTCTTCCCGTGAGGTCAGAGAATCGACAACTCAAGAGTGTGAGGGGAGGTACGCCTCCTAAGGTCTGGCAGACTGCCTTCCACGAACCTCCTTTGGGCCTTACATCTACCGCCAGGGGTTCCAGGCAACCAAGCACACTTAACCCCCTGGCGGTTGGCCCCAGCACCCTGGGCCAAGCCCTGAACTGCGCTTCAACAACAGCGCCCAAACTTGTGATCCTACATACCACGACGGCGTCGCTCTCCCTGGCGGCGTTTCACCACTTTTTCAGGTGAGGATGTCCCGACACCCTTGTCGCCTCCGTCACCGTCACCCACGAGCTCCTTTGCCTGGTCTGCACCCCTACCGGTCCCCCTTCCGTCGCCACAATCACCCGGCTTCTCAGCAGCCGGCGCCTCCGCCGCTGGGGCCTCCTCGTACAGCAAAGGCGATGCCCTGCAGCCATGTCATCCGGGGGCGACCAGTCGGCTGCTGCGCGGTACACCACATTGAGTGATCGATTGCCAACAACTCACAACACCAGCCTCACATCGATGGCGAGGCGCTGATGCATCGCGCTCTCGTGTGTACGAAACTTGATATCTGATACGTTCTGTTCTTTATTCTGCTTCATTCAAGCCGCCGGGAAATTGTTCTTTAAAGCAACACGTTTCTAACGTCGTCCTCGTCTACGGGAATCCTTCAGGAGCCGTCGCCAGCACTTCTGCAATGGCGGTATCTCAGCCACTAGACACAATGCGTGTTCGGCTCCAGCAAGCTGCACTGAGTAACTTTGAGATGGGGGGGATGCTTCGGTGGTGCCGCTTACCATTCTCGCCACTGGTGCCCTCATCTCCTCAAACAGCAAACCCAGACAATTAGAACGGGGTACGAATTTCCCGATTTTTAGAGGGTGGGTGTGCCCCCGCCCGATGTTGATGGACGGTGAAGATCCCGGTGACCTATGAGCCAACCTGGAGTGGAGTTGAGGCCGCCGTTGATCCAACGGATTCCACTGGATGCTGGTGGGAGGTGCTGAGCCCGGGAAGTCAACGTGTATGGGTGAACGGATGAGGGTGCCTCGAAATACAGGGAAAGGCAGGGACTGCCAGGTAGTGGCCATGGGTGAAGCAAAGCCCCCCATCTGACATTACAACGGGAACACCCGGTGCCACAGAGAAGCGGCACTAGATGATGGACATCAGAACTGCGACAAGAGGCACACACCGTGTTAGCCTCTGACGCAGTCTTGTCTCTTTCTATGCCTCTTTGTACAGGTAAATCACCACCCCCGTCACAATCTTTACTGATGCTCCTCAACCGCAAATAACGCACCTGCGAGGATCAATCAACTCCACTAAGACGCCGCCGCTAGTGCCCTGTGTCGTACCCGCCGCCGTACCGTCCGCTTCCGCGAGCCTGTCCAGGTGTACGGCCCGGTCTACCAGGTCCGTCCGCCAGTCCTGTGCTGCCAGTAGCGTCCGCAAACTACCCTCGCCACCGCCGCTGCCGCAGCCGCCAGCTGCGCTCGCCTTCTCTGCTCCGTGTTGGGATTGCTTAAAGCAAGTTGCATCTGCGGCCACTGACCCTTGGGTCACGATTTTGGTCATCAGCACCTCGGGCACCAGTGCCGCCGCCAGCAGCAGATCGTCCAGGGTGATGTTGAGGTTTGGCATCTGGGATCGGAGGGCCTCACAGGAATTGTCCCAAGTCATCTGGGGGAGGGGGCCCCGCGGAAGAATTAAGACATTGGATGTGAAATATGCACCCCATGTGCATCCCTAGGCCCCTGCACCCCTGCGTCTTTTTGTCCGTTTGGACGTGAAACGGCAATACAGGCAGGTCACAGATGCCGAAGTCGGAAGAACGGCAGTGGGAAGATGAGAACACGTAGGCAGCGAGCTGCACGTGGCGGGCCCCAACCGGGAAAGCCCAAACAGCACATGTACCTATGACTGGAGGAAAGCGCGGTTGGTAATGTGATAAGGTGGAGTTGGCAAACGGTCCTCCTCACGGCCATTTGGAGCCCTCACACGACCATACCTCAGTATCGCTCAACCCTATGAGATCAACCATGCACATGCTTACATTTCCACAACCGCCCCAGCCCCCTCCCTCCCACCTGGACCTGTTGCCCCAGCAGGAATGTGTACAGTGCATTGACCCCTCTAAAAATTTGCTGCAGGCGCTCCAGTGAGGGCGGCAGCGGCAGTACACAGTCCGCCACTGCGCGCTGGAACAGAGGCCCCGAGCGGGGATAAACTACCTTCGGCCGCCGGGGCCGGTGCCCGCACATGCCGGACAAAGCGCCGCTGGTCCCGTTGCTAACGCCGGGGACGGCCTCGCCTGTAATGGTGCCATCGCCTGCACCGCTGGCGTCGATACCCGAAACAACGACCGCGGCGCTGCACCCCCGCCGCCGCTTCAATTTTCCCGCTTCCGCAGACTCTCCACAGCGGCTCCGCTGCCGCCGACGTCGCTGGCTCATGCTGGCGCCGACGCCATCACCGTCGCCATAAGCTCCACTGCCCTGCTTCCCTGGGGAATGTGATGAGGAGTCGTCGCTATGTAGCGCCTCCTCTGCGCTCCATTCCGCATCCGTATTGTCCTTCCGCTCTTCGCCGCGATGGGCCGTACGTCCATAACCAAGCCCTCGACCCCGACCCCCGTCATCACTCTCACAATCCCTCTCATTGTTCGCCAGCTTTTCCCGCCAACGTGGTGGACTACAACCCTGACGGTACGTGCCAGCCAGCCCGTTGATCGCCTCTTCAGCAGCAGCCCTACGTGGCCGCCGGCCTGCTGTCTGAGGCACTGCGGAGTCTCCGGCGAACGTGGGAGCTGTTTGGGATGGCGTAGCCTCACCACGCCGTTGTGAGGACTGTTTCTGCTGCTGCTGCTGCTGCTGCTGCTCTGTCTGCAGGCCCTCATTGATTCTATCCCTCACCACATCTTTATGCTTGGATCCCCCTAAAACCGACTTGAATGGCTGCAGCGGCAGCTGCGATTGCGGTGGTGGCAAGTTGGCCTGCTTGGCCTTCTTACGGACGTGACGGCTGTCCGCCGCTGCTTTACTAGCGCTAGGAAATGACCCCGCTGTCTCAGCAAGCTTGGCCGCCAGGACCGCCGCTGTGTCTGCGGGCTCCTCCCGCTGCCGTCCAGCCACTTCATCCGATCGCAACGTCGCCGCTTCCAGCTCCGCCTTCAGCTCGTCGAACAGGTCGTGCGAGGGAGCCGCCGCAGCTACATTGACCCGCCCCACCATCACATGAATCCGCTCCCGCTCCACGGGTAGTTGGGAGGACGTCTGCTGTTGCAGCTGCTGCGGTGGTATTGGTAGTGATATGGAAATTGACGGCGCGATGGGTGGCTCACGTATCCCTTGATTGGACACCGCACTTTCCAAGACTGGACTGACGGCATCCCCAGCGGGCCCTTCACTCTCAATCATGCGATCCCTCGCCGCTCCTACTTCTGCGGCACATGCGGATGTCCGCACCAGGCCAGCGGTGCGCCCGCTCGTGCACACCCCGAAGGAAGTGCCGACCGCAACGGCTGCCGCTCCCCGTGCACGACCTGTTGGCGCTAGCCCCGCCACCGCTACCGGCTCTTGCACCAAACGTCCAGCTACTGGTGCCGACGTTGACACCGCCTTAGCCGTGATCATGCTGGCGGGCACTGAACACTCCTCCATAGCCTTCTGCATCGTAACCCCCAGGTAGCCAACAGCTCCGGGACCATAGCAGTGTGGTGCTCGAGGGGCAACTGCTGGCATTTGGGCATATTGCTGGTCATGTTCTTGAGACTCTTCTGGCTGCGGATGCAACAGTGATGGAAGCTCTGGTAATGCTGGAAGTGTCGACGGGAGGGAGACTGCTCGGCGTTTGCTTGGGGTGCGGTTCGGCCGGGACTCATACCCGGGCAGCAGCGTTGTCAGGCCCTCATTGGCGTACGGCACGGGCTGTTCGGCGCTGAAGTCAGGTGCCAACTCAATCGGGGTTTGTGACAAGCGAGGGGCAGGGTCAGAAGCAGCTGCCACAGTCGCTGCTTTAGCGCCCCGGGCTGCGGCACGGTCTTTGGTGCTGGCTATCGGAACGATCGTCTTCGACGTGCAAAGTTGGAGGGGTTGGAAGGGGACAGAAAAGGGATCGTGTGGAGTGAGGAGTGCAAAGGCGGATGGGAGATGCTTGCCTACAGATGCAAATCTATAAACGCTCATATGACGATTGTTTTCGCTTGCAGCCCTACTGCCACGCGGTGACATAAATGGGTGGCTTAACGCCTCGATACTGCAATAATGTCACTTTCGGGCTGAGAGGAGACGTGCCCCCCAGGCAATGAAAAGTTGTTGCGACAATCCAAACAGGGAAAACATGAAATTGTCCGACGGAGAGCCGCGCATTTTCAGGTGCTAAGAAAGGGTTAGCTGTGGTGGCCCCACCAGAAACTCCTCCGGCCTAACTGCCAGCAGCGATAAAGGGGTCGAGTCCGCGACAGCCACGCCCTGATATGAGAAACAGGTAGGAAAAGGTGGGTTTGCGTAAGCCCTATGTACGAGCTATTTGCAAAGCACATCATGAGGTGCTTCGACCACCTTACTTTGTAGAAGATTCTGAAACGAAAGAGCTGTGGGTTGAGTGCGGCAACCTTTCTCCGTAAGTCCGCGATGCTCTCGCCGCCGCCATCGAACTCTACCTTCCCAGACCATCCTGTTAAACTGCGAACCTGTATAGTTGTCCTCATCTATCACTGGCGACGGGCGAACCTATGCATGAAGCGCGTGCTGTGGTCTGAGGCATTGCGCACGCCTATGCAAACAAGGACCACAATATTTAATTGCATTATACAACAATGGTTATATGGTTAACCTACCAATTTGCAACCATGAATAGTGAAATTGGTACAGTAAGCACTAAACGTTTTTGGTGCGGTAAGCTTACTAGAACATATATAACATATGTGATTCTTATTTTGTCTAGTACTTTAAAATAAGCGCTTTTAATTGTTCACGACGAGCTTGGAACCAAACGTGAGGACCAACTTTAAGCATCACATTTTGCACCCACACATTACCTCCACCTCTTTACTGTTACACAAAAGTTTCCCATGTCGCTGCAATTGGCCTTACCGGGCAGCCGACCGCTCCGGGGTCGCCACGTCGTACGCGGCACGACTCAAGGCGTCGCCAACACCCGGCCCCAGCCTCTTCGACGTGCGCCTCCGCAGTCTTACACCCTGACGGAAATCCTTGGATCGGAGGAGTATGACCTCCTCGCGTTATCATCCTCCTCAAAATCCTCCACGCTGCGACCCCTCAACGGCACCACGACCTCCACGACTTCCGCCATGCGGGCGTCCCTGGCACCCCTCACATCCCTCCCTGACAACATACGCGACCTTTTTCTACCCCCGGGCTATCCTAACTCTGTCACTCCCGACTACCTGTCTTATCAGCTATGGTCCATGCCCACTCACGTCACGGGCCACCTCTCCCACTCCCTCGTTACTTCCTCTCTGCTGGCCGCCGTGGGCATCAGCGCCTCCCCGGCTGCAACCGTGGTACTGTCTGCATCTATAAAGTGGATCATTAAAGACGGCGTGGGGGCAATGGGGCGGCTCCTCGTGGGCAGGTGTGTGCACACACGCAGGGGAGCAACAACACACCTCTCTGCTTTTGCTCGGTGATCAGCAATCCCTCGAGCAGTTAAAGCCAGCCATTCCCTCCGCACCCCTTCCCGCCTCATAACACCTCTACCTCCACCAGAGCTCTTATTTCTCTGGATACCACCAATTTCTTCTCGTGAGCACTAACCTGACACTAACTCAACGTTCTCATGCAGCCCCGCCACCTGTGAACTATCCCCCCGCCTGTGGACTTATTACGTATCCCCCGACTAGGCTTGATTATAAAGGAGCGCCAACTGACGATTGCCGTCCTTCCGCCCCGTCCTTGCGTGCCGGATGTTCCCCGGCTGTCCGCTTCCTTATCCTGATGCGCAGTCGCTTCTCTGCAGAATTTGATGAGGACCCTCGTCGCTGGCGGCTTGTGGCGGAGCTGCTGAGCACCGTGGGTCTAGGCCTGGAGGTGGCCACCGGCCTCTACCCGCAGAGCTTCATGCTGCTGGCTTGCACGGGGAAGTTCTGCCAGGTAAACCTGATTTTGTTTGTTAACTTCAACATTCCGTACACCCGGCTTTACTGGATTCGGGCTCGGCAACCCTCCACAAGCGCTTAGCATTTAGCACTTTCTAAAAGCTATAAATTGCCTGTCAGCTGACTGCAGGAGTTGGGATGACGCGGGAGATGGGAAGAGGGTGGGGCGGACAATAGGCCAGGATAATTGGTTGTGCTAATGTGGTATAAATCCTTGAAGCCACAGACGCGTCACGCTTCCCAAGCTCTCAGCTGCATGTCATTGGAATTCCAGAACCTCCACAACTTTGCTTGGCTGGTGGAAATGACCGGATCGTGAGAGGTTAGTGTGTTATCCGTTCCAGGTTCGGCCACGTTCTTTTACGCACCTATCTGCACCCCGGTCCTTGATTCGCAGGCGCTGGCCAAGGGCATGGGCAAGCCCGTCTTCCGGGTCATTCAGACGCACTTTGCTCGCGCCCAAAATGTGGGGGCCGTGGCGGCAAAGGAGGAGGTGTGGGAAGTGGTGGCGCAGATGGCTGGTCTTATAGCAAGTGTGGCCTTGCTGCGAGTGCTGGAAGAGACAGGTAGGGACGTGGGAAGAAGGTAAGGCTGGAAGACCGTAGGAGAGGTTGTCCTCAGGACGGAAAGGCTGGCTTGGGACTTCCCCCCTTTGCTGTCACTCCATTCCTTCCAGGGCCTGACTGTCATTCCCCCCTAACGTGTCTTACAACTCATCTCAGGTAGCGTCGACGGGGTTATCAGCGCGTGGGCCACAATCCAGCTGATGCACGTAGTGCTGCGCTACCGGGCTCTCCTCACACTCCTTTTCCCGACTCTCTCCACCAAGCGAACTGCCGTGCTGGCCGCAGCTTCTGTCCGCGGTCGGGCACTGCCGGGCGTCGCAGAGGCCAATAAAGAAGAGTCCGTCTTTGCCGACCCATGGGACGTTCAGCCACGTGTCCGACTGGGCGTCTCCGCAGAGGAGGCTTTCGGCGGCACACTGCCGTCACCGAGGGTGCTGCAGGCGTACGTGCAGGCGTACGTGCAGGAAGGTTATGTTCTGGTTTGGCGGGAGGGCACGGCAAATGTGATGCTCAAGGAAGGGCATGAGCAGACCGACCTAGTGAGGGCGGTATGGCAAGCCGCGTGGCTGGACTGGCGAACTGCTGGAGGAGCTGACAGCGGCTTAGCAACGGCGGCAGGCATGGGCGGGGTTGTTGGCATTGCCGCGGACGTTCCCCGCAGTGAGGGGTTGCGTAACGGAACGAGCACGGGGGCGAGTACTGGGGAGGAGACGGAGGAGCTGCAACTGGTTCGTGCCAGTCTGGCGGCCTTGGAGGCGGATTTCGCCGGGTTCCTCTCGGGCTGTGAGCTTGCAGGGTGGGAGGTGGGGGTGGTGCAAATGAAGACGGGTCGCAGCCGGTTACGTGTGGGCTTGCTTTCCGCGGACAGTTAGGGGCTGCCTTCAGAGGGGTGATGGGTTGTCTCATAGATTTGTGGCCCATCGTCACCGGGCGCTCATCTGTGTGTCATCCATCCATCCCCAGGAGGTTTTAGGTTCCCTATAGCTGCTCCCCCACGCATGACGATGATGAACATATGAGGCGCGAGAATCCTGACGCAACATACATCCGATGTAGCTGCTGCCCATAGAAACCAAGAACACTTTGTCTAGATCCATGACCATGACCTGACCCTTGCTTGGCTTGATTCGCGTTAGCTACGGTGCCGCATCGCATACTTCACTTATTCGTTACACCCGGCGGCTCTCGATACCCGTCAAATGCATGGCTTCGTTGGTGCATAATGGTCAGAAGTATGTATGCTTACGTACACCTGCCGCCCTGCTAGGCAGAAACGTCCTGGCTAGGCAATTTCACCCGAAGCCATCAAACTCACCAATGACGCCCCTGCGCGCTGATTGCAATGGATGCATGTTAGGGCCCTTTCAGTCAAACTTGTCGGTGTTAAGATTACAGTCAAACGTGAACAAGCTAGCCTGTTGAATATGGACTGTTTCAATTGAAAGGGGTTCGGCAGCTGTACAAGATGGAAGCCGATAAGAGGGGACGCACGATAGAGGGTGCAATGAGACAGTGGTGTTGCGCACCCGAATAGCAAGGACATTGGCACCGGGTCGTTGTCGCGTCGTCATTGCCTTGGCTTGGTCACAACCTGGAAAGGTCCATAAACTGCAGTGTACGAGACATATTTTGCATCCGGGGTTTTTCCGCACGCTCCAGCCTCTGAACGAAGTAAGCCACAGGCGGCGTCATGGCAGTAGCACTTTATATGTTTGAAGGGGAGCCCAGGTAATAGCTGATACCCGAGCGACCGGCTCAAATTCAATTTACTCCGTCCCCGCTGTGAACCGCTGGCTTGAGGGGCGTGTGAAGTGTTGGCTTAAGTGATTTACACAGCAGCGGTAAACGATTTCTGTTATCACGAAGACGTGTGAAGATGAGCCTATGAACAGTGCATTCATGATTTTGCCTAAAGAGGAACTAGCGTAAAAGGTCGGCAGGTCGGGAGCATACAAGGAGTCGCGCGGCCCCGCCTTTGCTTTCTTGGGGCTTGGTGGGCGGGTTCATACACCGGCACGACTTACATGCATAAGACCCTGCTACAAGTAGCAGCACATGTTGCAGTAGTGGGGATGCAAGTATTATGCTGGCGTTCACCAAAAGGTAAGCCTGCTTGGATCATATGATGTCCAACGCGCTAGTCATCAGCTGCACAGCTACCAGAGCTTCCGTATACGCCGCAGGTTCATTACGCCACATGTGTATTAAAGGTGCTCGTACTTTCGCGTACAGTACCGTTCGTGGAGCAATAGCTCTCCTAGCATTCCCTCCTTTCCAAGGGTGCTTAGCCCTCGCCCGCGCTCTTGCTGTCACCCGGAACCATCTTGCCATGCGCCCCGCTGTTCACATTGCTGGCCCAGCCTCCGCTCGGGAGGGTCATTACTGCATGCGGCCCCTGTACAGTGGCAGCGGACATCGCGTTCTTGGTGCGGTTCCGGCACTCAAACGTGCTGCAGTACACTGCAACGAACTCCTCCTGGCGTCTGCTCTCCACTGCACCGCGACGGTGCTGACGCACCTGCACTCATACAGTAGCAAATGCCGCGTCGACTTGGCATGAAAACTTGCCTAATTTTCCAGCAAGTAAAACGTATAGCTTTTTCCGGCGCATTGTATAATGGATTGAGTTCCCAGCCAGTGTATGGAACCCTTAGCACAAGCTTGGACCACAACCACGCACCACCCCACCTCTTCCCTCCCCTCCACACGAGGCGCGTCTTCTCACCGCAGCTATGGCCTCCGCAGGGCCGACCCGTACTCCCAGCCGTACCAACACACAGGCTGCCATCATGCCAGCACGGCCCACGCCAGCCCTGTGGGCATCATCAGGTGAGTCAAAAAAGGCTCTGCGGGTTCAGGGTACACACCCGTACATGACAATAGGGGGCTGGAGCACTCAGTCCCCGCTGTTTGCGCGCCCATGCGCCATCATGACGACGACAAGCGGTGCGGGATGTCCTACTTGCAGTGCATGACGACCGTGCGGCCCTCCTGCAGACGGTCAGCCACTGCATCCACCACACTGGCCGCCTGTGACACATCCCTGGGGGCCGCCATCTCTGGACGGCGGGGGGTTTAGACAGCGCGGGCGAAGGGAGTCTCATGTGCCACTCGCCGCGAACGCTTGGTCAGCTGGTCAACACGCAGACCATCAAGATATTCGATGCACCCGCTCAGGACGAAGGTACAGCTAGGGGTGCAGACACAGATAGCACAGTCCCATTTGCCTATCCGAGCCACATCCTACTGTTCTCCGTTACATTCCGGTAGATTCCCTAAAGGCATGCTATGTCACCTGGGCCCACCAATATCAGACTGGGTGGGGAGAGCACAGGTTGACGCTCAGGCTCATCCACCCACCCATCCAACGCCATGACAGGGCCTGGCTGAATGGTTCAGCACGGCCGTTATTGTTCAGGTTATATTAAATTCAACGTCCATTAATCAACCCATAGAAAAAAGCTGGAGTCTAACAACATATTACGATGCTTTGGGGGGCTCTAACTTGGGCCAAAGGCAATACGCTCTAATGCGCCGCAACAATTCTCATGTACATGTTAGAGAGGGATAGGGAGGTCAGGGTGGCTAAACTCTGGCACGAAACCCCTGCAACCCCCAGCACACCTATGATGGGCAGATGGAGGTATTCCATGCCATGTTCCTCGACCGCTGCGGCGTAGCTCCGGACTTTAAGGTACTGCGGCAGCGGTGGCGGCGATGGCTGAGACTTGCTAAACAGGGCTAACGACAGGGACATGCGCCGGCGCACGTAAAATTGGCGAACCCGAAACAGTGGATGGATGGGGGCATGTGCGTGTCCAGCTGCGGCCGAGCCTCCCCCCCATTTGAGGCAGCATTACGGGTCACATTTAACATTAGAGAGGAGAGAAGAACGGGGCATAAAAGACCGTACATGTACAGTTCTACATGGGATTTCAGTGCGGAACGAAGGGGCACGAAAAGGTCGTGGTGGTGGAGATGATGGTGTGACTAGAGGATTTCCGTGTGCAATTTGGTGGACGGCCTCGATCTTGTGATTGCGCATTGCGTTGATACTTTATGGCAGCTCATGCTCTCTTCCCTCACCGAAGCCCCGCCTATGGGCTTCAACATTAGTTTGATCCCGTCTTGACAGAACGGCATCTTCCACGAAATTTAGTTCCTTAAGATGCAACCCTCTTTTGGCATACAAAGAGGCTCTGTCCCTGCGCATAAGTGTAGCCTGAAATAGGATCATCCGCACCATTTCTCCATGCGTTCCTATGTCCAGCAGGGTTTATCTTTCCGTTCGCTTTGGTTGGATTTGTCTGGACTGTCATTGGTTTTCACATCCCAATGGTAAGTCACTGTCCCTCCCCGCTGACGTCAGCGGACTGACCCTCAGTTCGGCCTCTGGCAGCAAGCACACGATCGTGTGCACTCCGTGCACCAGTCGCAGCCGCGCAAGGTCAGTTCGCAAATCCCGGCAGTACTGAGTGCCGTCACGTGCTGAGATATGCTTTCCAGGGCAGAACGTGAGGCCCAGACGACCACCTGTGTGTCAGGTAGGCCAAGGCATGGCAGGGGGGTCGGTGGAGCTCAAATGCGCCAGCGCTTCACAGCAAACACACCTGCAGCAATCTCGCAAGGTGGAATCCATGAAACGGTTATGGGATGACTTTCAGAGTTCACTGTCGTCGGTTGGCCATTAAAAGTACTTGCACTAAGATCAGAACTTCCACCGAACCGAGAGCTTTGAAATTGAAGATTGCGTTGCATAAGAATATTGAGGTTTTCAATTTGTTAAAAATGATTACTGTGCTCATGCAAGCTAAGGCCAAAGCGTTCTTGGGATCGCGCTCCGAAGCCCAGCGATTGGGTTAGAAATTGTCATGCAATACTGATAGCCACGCACTGAGACATTTGCTGCTGTCCTCATAGCTGCTGTTTGTGTTAAACACAATGATGCTTCGTGCCAGTACCACCGGTCCCCGCGTTGCCGCCGCTCGCCCAGCTCAACGCAACGTGCGCATAATGGCCGCAGCGTCCACGACGCAGCTGAGCCAGGACGAGCTCAAGAAGCTGGCAGCTTGGAAGGCTGTGGATTATGTAAAAAGTGGCATGGTCGTCGGCCTGGGCACTGGATCGACCGCTGCGTTCGCCGTGGACCGTATTGGCGAGCTGCTAAAAGAGGGAAAGCTCACTAACATCGTGGGAGTTCCCACCTCCATCCGCACCTATGAGCAAGCCCTTTCCCTTGGGATCCCGCTTGCCACGCTGGACGAGCAGCCGAATTTGGACGTTGCCATCGATGGTGCGGACGAGGTCGACCCCAACTTGGATGTTGTCAAGGGTCGCGGTGGCGCACTGCTGCGCGAGAAGATGGTGGAGATGGCTTCTGCTAAATTTGTATGCATCGTCGATGACTCAAAGCTGGTTGACGGTTTGGGTGGTAGCAAGCTGGCGATGCCCGTGGAGATTGTGCAGTTCTGCCATAAGTATACTCTGCAGCGCCTTCAGAACCTGCCGGAGGTTAAGGGTTGCGAGGCGAAGCTCCGTATGAATGGCGACAAGCCCTACGTGACGGACAACAGCAACTACATCGTCGACCTATACTTCCAGACCCCGATCGTGGACTCGCATGCAGCATCCAAAGCCATCCTGGCTTTGGAAGGCGTTGTTGACCATGGTCTGTTCCTGGACATGGTCGACGTTTGCATAATTGCCGGCGCCAACGGTGTGGAGGTTAAGGAGCGCCCCAAGCCGAAGCACTAAATCGCTAGTCCGCCAGGGCACAACGGGTACAATGTATTGCCCTCCACTGCATTTCGTAAACCGTTGTCGGTTCGGCAGTTTGAGAAGGTTGATGCTCTCTCGAATTGCAGAATATCTAAGATATTGACATGCGATTTAAGCAAGCTGCATTTTTGGCAGGTCTGGGCGTTTTGGAGCGGGAACCGCATACGGGAAGCAGTTTTGACTTCGCTGCTCGTATGCGCCGCATCGCCCCTCACCCCCCAGACGCCTTGCGCATTGGATTGGAGGTTAGTTGCCGAGACGTCGGAACACGCTGTTATCCGGACTTATATCAACCTGTACCCTGGGTACATGACATGGCATTTTCCCTTGATGACCCTGTGGCGGCCCCACAGCGGCCACTTGCGCCAACTGTGTAACAACGTTCCTCTTCTTCAGTAACAACTTGATGAAGCCATATAGGTGACCTGAGCGAACGCACGCACTCAGTCGAGTGCAGGCCGCCCCACATCCCACTAAATCGTACCTACAGGTGTACTGTAAGGGATCTAAGTAATGGAGATTTGCAGCAGATGGTGCACTGCACTGAAGCAATTGCACCAGTTCATCCAAGCGATTACCGCCTCTTGCATTACACATGGCTGCACTGCTGTCAGCGTGCCGTCACAGGGCCGCAGCTCTATCCTCATCCGTGAAATCATTGAGAACCCTACTGCTGTCGTAGCGGGTTATCTCATATGAAGAAGCCACATCTGGCAGGGTTTGCTTCATACATGGGGCATGGACGCTCATTTCCAGCTGACAAGAACGCAGTCAAGCGCGTGCGTATCTGCTGTCCAACCTTCAGCGCTATACTTGGGGCTGCCACGGAGCTTCTCACAACCTCTCGTGAACCTCTTCCACAAGAAGGCCACTCTAGGCACGTGTAACATGCATTACGTGCACGTGTAGCATGCAACCCATACGATGTATATTGGGGTGTGGCCCTTCCTCCCCGGCCCCCAAATACACACCAGTGACAGCCTTTAGGTAAGCCGCCCTGGCATTTTAGCGAATGCTGCCCGGTTGGTAAATTGTCCGACACTCTGAGCGCCCGCTGCCCCGCCCGGCCCGTGTAGCATCGCCGTCTCGCCAATGCACTGTAGCACACCCTCAAACAGGTGCTGTGTGGACTCCGCCAGCAGCGCGTCATTTCCCCCCCCCCCGGACTTCTCAGAGCTGGTCCTGGACCTGTCGTAGGGGGTGGGGGCTCACTGGTCAGGACCGTGTTGAAGGGGTTGATGTTGGGATTTGGGTACTGTTATTGATTGGCATGCAGTGAAAGGAGCTGCACTGCGAGTTGTTCAGGGCAGCATCAAATTATCAAGTGGGAATGACAGCTCTCGCTTCCGAGTACAGCCGGAGGGGCCCGCATACATGGAAAAGGATGAGAAGGCGCGTGTGTGGGTTCCGATGAGATGAAAGGTGGTGCTCGGGGCCCGAAGAGGTGGGCAGGATGAAGTCCATGACGGGCATGCGTTGCTACTCCCGTGGGCGCCAGGCGCCAATGAGTGTGGCAGAGGCTAGCTGCAAGGAGATTACGTACCTCCTGCGTACGAAAGAGGTAGTACAGCTCGAGGAAGAACTCGTCCGCTAGCACTTCTGCGCATCTTTGGATCCTGCGTACCAGCACCAGCAGCAATGCTGCCGTACCTGTCGGAACGGTCCGTAGAGATGCGACCATGTGTCAATACCCAGGTCGGGAAGACATCCGAAGGGACAAGTTTGTGTCGGCGCCTGGCAGACGGCCGCTGAACCGCAGAGGCGGCATTCAGAGAGGGCCTCTCAGCGTTACTCCTCTGCCACGTTGCTGTCACGACTAGCTGTACCCCAACCGCACACAGTAAGGGCAGATTAATTGCGGACACCTCTTATGCTACTAAACAAAAGCTAGCATTGAAGCATGCAATGATCAAAGGCGGCTCTCCTGACTGCATATATGCAAATCTACACATCCATAAAACTATGCATCCACAAAACCTAAATATTAGTAGGGCCATTCTAAGCACCCGGAACCCCATCAGTCCCCGAGACCTGTTGGGACATGCCCTGCACCTGAAGGCCACCACCAGCGCCGCCAGGGACTGCAGTCGCGCAACGCCGTATAACTCCGCGTAGCCCATCATGAAGCACGCCAACCGCAGAAACATTCGGCGTACAAGCTGGTGCAGGAGCTCTGTAGGAAGCTGGAAGTAGCCGAGGACATGGACCAGACCGGAGAACGGAAAGACGGAGGCAACGGCCGAGCGTCACGGACACATCCACAACCGATGATGAACTCAGAAGACAGTAGTTTCGGGACTTGGCCCCACACGCAAGGCCGAAACCCTCGGAGATTCGGGTTGTCGTGTCAGTGTTGATATCGACTTCACTCGACCAATCCTCCGCCTAATCGCCTTATCTGTCGCATCACCTGAAGTACAATGTCCTCCTGCTCGTACCGCCGACAGCCTGGGCCTCCTCACTGAGCCAGGTGGTTACAAACTTACCAAGGCGAAAAAGCCCAGGGGGCCTTTTGCGGCCCCCCTCAGAGCATGAAGACCCCTAAACACCACCTTGCCTCAGCTCGTAGGAGGCTCACTTTGTAACAAAGGGTACAATAGCCCATTATGCCGGGGTGCAGGTTCCCCCATTACAATCCTCCCCACCCTGCAGTGAACGTCCTCGGCCGTCCCTGGCAACCCATAGGGCAGCTTGCGTTGGATGGGGTTCTTTATTTTCCCGGCACTACCATCCACTTTTCTTCATTGTGGGCGGCGGGTCGTAACCCTGATGCAGCACCAGCGTGGATATTCACCCTAGGGCAGACGGGAATCATGCACATCCTGTTGTCTTTGCATCAACCTGTGTATGCTAGTGGGGGTTCCACCTAGGGACCTAGTGTCAGATCCTAGCAATTCGCACCACTGTAACACTGAGTGCAATAGTGTGTGAGGCCAGGGTGCGAGTCCCCTACACTTAATGGATGGCGCTCTCTCACTATTGCTCTGCACAAATAAATATTTGTAGATGCTGCTCACCACATCAACAGTTGGAAAACTGGAAATGGTCCCTGTGTATGGTAATGTGCTGAACTTTAATAAGTCCTGCATACATGCACATGCATAGGGCCTTTAGGCTGGGTTTATTCGTTCGTTCTAGGTGTGCAAGCACCATAACTTCGACCTTATAAGCAGCACCACACGAAGCACTGTTCTCTGTACGAAAATGCTTTGCTCGCCAGCCAGCTTGACCGGCCCCTGCATGCCCCATCACCTGCGTAGGCTGTCTTTCGCATCGTCGACAAGAATACCACCAAAGCTGCGAATTTAAATTCAACACGGCGACGGCTACTGTTGCAATTCCACAACAAACTCCGCCCAGGGTCTTCAGACTTTTGGAGTGCGGCAATCAAAAAGAGGTACGTCAGCGCGCTTACGCATGTACGCACGGACGGACCCAGAGGTCCCTGTTCGGACCCCTGCACGGACGCGACAACTTGGTATCTGCCAAGGTGCTGCTTACGGTTGCGTGGCTGACATACGCATTTCATTTGTACAAGGCCTACGTGCAGGCAAAGAAACCGTGTTGCCACCCTGCGCAGTATCTAGGTGGCGTTGGTTTCCATAACTCCGTGTAACTGCAGCAACCCCATCTTGGCCCCTCCCCCTCTACATGCACACGCGAGCACCCAAACAGATGCGCGCTGTGGCGTATCTGCTCGACTCCTGTGGCTGCTGGAGGAAGCCTTTCAGATCCGCCGAGGTGAATGCGGGCAGTCAAATGCGCGCTTCATATGACGTGCACTTTCACGAGCGGCGATCAACAGAACCACCTACCATGGCCCTGATGAGATAGAGGCATTTGTCTGTGGAATGAAGTGCAGATTACATAATGGTGCTGCTCCAGGTCAGTACCAAACGCCGGCTCAGTAAGTTTCAGTGAGAATGGGTTGACATCGTATAGTGGCCATACGTACTGCCAACATATATGCCGCCACCCACCAGGCTGTGCACTCCTTGGGAGCAGAGTATGCACATAACCTGCGAGACCACCTGGAGCAGCGCTTCCCAAATTGCGTAATTCAGTCGCTTTGCATCTCTTCGTCCTGCACTATTCCCGACGGAAGGGATGTATTATGTACTACTTTGGATTTTGTGGTGGAAGGTTTCAATCCTTACTGCTGGGCCATTAGGGTAGGAATGCCCCCCAGTGTGCTCAAGTTCGTGCCGCACAATCGAAATCGGCCCGGTGCGCCAGATTGGTGGTAAGTAGGGAAAAGACAGCCGTAGTTAAATGGAGATGAGGGAACAGTGCTTAAGCTTAATTGTGCCCAGCCAATCTGGAATAGAAATTGGACGGGTGTCGCATAGGACCTGGTATCATGGGGGGCCCAGAACCTCGGGGACAGTTGGAACGGCCTAAACGCCATGGACACATACGCAGGAAGGCGTGCACGGTGTGAGAGCTGGTGGTGAATGATGCACACAGAGTTAGTGCACCTAATTCATGTGCTCTGAAATGGCATATACACGAGCTGCTGTACAGCGCACCGCACTAGCCATAGCCAACAGCATATATGATGATACGCGACGATATACGATTCTATTATTAAAGGAACATTATAAGACCCAAAGCAAGTTTTTTGCATGGGCAGGGTCGCATAGGCAGGGCTGACGAGCACGTAAGGCTGCAGATGGACCTCCGTGCATGTGCATCGTTGCGCATTCTGGTGAATCCCCCATAATAATTGTGTGCGGTGCTGCGGTACGTACGACGGAGAGTGAGCCGTGCCCAACCACTGGCTGCATGTACACAACCAGAGAAAGACCGCATTGGGCCACTTGGCCTCGTTCCGCCGCCAGGAGGGAAGGGGGCCCATTCTCAAGGATCGATCTTACATTTCACCACTGGTGAAACAATGCAGTGGCTGCACGGCTCCAGGTCAGGCGCCAACGAACGTTAAACCCAAGGTTTAAAACAAGGTTAAAACCAGCTCGCATTTCGCCACAAATAGTTGCATGGCAAAGTTCGGTTACTTGGGATGCTGGTGATAGCTGGCTGCCATGGCTTCGTAAATCCCTCACGTTCATTCCCACGGTGCGGCATCAGTTACCACTCCGAGACTGTATAGTTCAATTGACTCATGCCACGTGCGTCACCAATTGCGCACTACGCGCCCTCACTGATTGCATTTTATTTTTTGCTTACCGCCCTGCTGGGGTCCCAGTTGAGTGCCCAATGCCAAGCCAGGCTAAACGCTTTGCATATTGAACTCTTGGATTTCGAACATATCACCTGTCTCGTCCCTATGGCCTGCTTCGCTGCACTAGCACATCCTGCTCTTTTACTAGGCATACCACCGCGTTCCATCTAACATTCCAACGCGCGCTCACCCCTTCCCAACCCAGAAAGTCATTAAAGAGTTGCTAATATGGTCCTACGTGGCCCACTCGCAGACTGCTGCTGCAAAGTGCAACTTGTGAAAAAGCCGTCAGTATGAACCCCCGTGGGCCGCGCTGACGACCTGCGCGTGAGACAAGCCCAACGCCCACCATCGCCAAGGGCATCGACACTGCAGCATTGGGACGAACGATAGCAAGGCCAGTCCCCACCCCCAACGGGCAAGAGATGCCCGCCGCTGTGGCTGTGGTGCAGTGTACCGACCCCAAGAGCGGTAGCACTGCTGCACCTGCTGCTAGTGCATTAGGCATCTCCGGCATCACTCTGGCAGACAGGCTACTCCACACCGATGCTGACACCGGAACCTGAACTGGCGCCAATGCTGTTGTTGGCCCTGGCCAGCGGACCAATGAAGCACGACGAGTCAGGAGCACGGAGGATGGAGTAGTGGCAGCAAGCCCCAACGCCACATTGGCTGCGAGGCCGAAATTCATAAACGGCAACGTCCGCCGCGGTGACCTCCCCCACGACTGCACTAAAGATAGCTGCCCACCACACGCCGGCGACTTCACCACAACCACTGCGGCAGTGCAAGCCGCCGGCGCTGCCGTCATTCCCCTTTCATGGCCATGCCTCGAGTCCCAGCACGAATGCGTGACAGCCGACCATGTTGACATCGTGGCCAAGGACCGGTTATTGACCGATCTTGCCATTAACGCAGACCCTAGAGCTCCTGCCGGGCTTGCTCCCAACGTCATCACTGCTGCTTCTGTTGTTGCACCTGCTGCCGGACCTGCTCGCTGCTGCGCAGTCATCGCCAACAGCTTTGCCCGCGGGGGCCCGCCCCTTCATGAGCTGGCCTCGGGAGTGGAAGTCGCTGCAGGTGCAGGTTTGGGCAGGCTTACAAGCTTCCCCTTGGCGTCAAACTGCTTGCGGAAGGGGATGAACTCCATTCCCATCATGTATGGCCGAAGGAACTCGGGCACTCGCACGCCCTCGTGCGTCTGATAGTTCTCCAGGACGCAACAAAGGGTCCGCTCAGTGGCCGACAAGGTGCTGTTCAGCATGTGGACGAAGGACTTGGAGGTCTCGGTGGCGACCCCCTTGGGAGTGCGCATTCGAATATCCAGGCGGCGCGACTGCAATTGCGATGGTGTGTGCGGTGGGTATTATTGTGAGGGTATTAGGAAAAGGGAAGTTGGTGGGTTTGGGAGGCTTTACACATTTGGAGCGGTGCACGCATTGAGCCAATTCAGGATGAACCCAACCGGTGCCGATAGGGTCCGGGAGTTCCCTATGAACCCGTCAGCCCCCCAAAACAGCCTACGTCCCCAACCCACCTGGTAGTCAAGGCAGTTGGAGCAGGACACCAGCTCACGGAAGGTGGAGGAAGCGGGGAACCAGGCCTCGAGGTCGTATTTCTTTGAGGCGGCATTGTTCAGCTCACCAGAAACAATGTTCACAACCCGGTAAGGCAGACCCAGAGCCTGTAACCGGGACATTCATTGGGGATAGCACAAAGCGATTGTGAGGAATCCCAGTTGGCCAGAAATTTATGACGCCAAAAAACTGCCATTCCGGTTGTCTATATGCGTGAGGATGATGTTAAGGCAATATACGGTATGGTAAGGAATACACGGGATACACAGTTGCATCGGATCAGGTAAGTCGAACCGAAGGCCTCTCGGCCTGGACCCGCATATCTTGACACGTCACACCACCTCATTTGCACCCCCAGCTTCAAACACTGCGGAGGAGCTGGAGTTGCCATATTATGTGTCCTGCTCAGCATGGATGCTTGCTTGCCTTGGCATCTAGTTCTTTGCGCTTATCGGCCCATTGGGCTACAATTGATGCACGCGCCAGCAACTAAACAGCATACCTGGTAGAAGTCCTCCGCATTGGCCAACATTTCTTCCATCGCGTCCCAGCTGGCATTCCCCTCAGGGGATGTAATCACAAATTGCTCTACCTTTTCAAATTGGTGGATCCTGCGCAGTAAGGGAACATTGGATAGTTTAGGATTGCAAGTTACAAGACGAATCATGCGGAAGCGAAAGAGAGGAAGCACCGTTGAAGATTGTGCCAATTGCACCGCCTGGCGCACTTCCCCTCAAGCTCTTTCCCTCTGCCACATGTCAATGCCCTTCCGCGGTACAGTTGATGGGTGAACTGAGTTTCCGCCACTCGTATGACTTCACCTGAAGATGCCCAGCGTGTCCCTGCCGTGGCTGCCGACCTCCTTCCGGAAGCAGGTCGAGTAGCCCACGTACTTGATGGGCAGCTCTAACTTCTCAAACCAGCCCTTCCGGTGCATGGCACAGAGGGTCTGTTCCGAGGTGGCAATCAAGTATTTATCATCGCCCTCGCCTGCCAAGTCATTGGGACAACAGAGGATTTGCCGAGATATTTGCCAGATGAAGTTGAGTCTGTCCATCCTTAAGCACGACGAAATGCGCGCTAATGGGTTTTACTGTCCTCTTCGCCTTTTCTAGAAGGAATTTAAATGCACCTTCCAAACGTGACTCACCGGTGACCTTGTACAGCTCATCATCGAACTGGCTGAGCTGCGCGCACTCAGCCATAATCTCCTGTCGCATAAAGAACGGCGTGTGCACGGGCGAAAAGCCGCGCTTATAAGCGAAGTGCAGTGCAGCGTTAATCAGCGCCTGGTTCAATAGCACTCCCTCGTTGGTCAGGTAGTAGCCACGGCCTCCCGCAACCTGCACGCAGAACAAGGACAGCCATAAAAAATTCAGGAAGTATAGGTGATAGAGACATAATCTTTACTGATTTGCACAAATCCAAAGGTAGGAACCGAGGCATAGGTTTTGGTGCAACTAAGGCCGCCAGTGATCCTGGGTTCAATCCTCCAACCAAACCCCCTTAGCCGTCAGAGGTTTGATGAGTTAGTGGGCATGCCCTGGTGGATGGATCGTGTGGGACTTGGTATATTCGCTTTTGAGCTGGCGTTCATTGCGCCGTTCATTCGCCAGATTCTTCTGGATGTTGGTGGTGAGGGGCGAAGTGGATTGGGGTAAAGCTGATAATTGCGAGCCATCCATGGAGCGCCTTCCCAACCTAATGCACGCCCTTACAGCTTGCCGCAGCACCCCACTTTTCACTTTGCCAAGACACTATTGAAATGACACACGCCATATCCTTACGTTTGTAAAAGTACCCACCTCCCTGTGGAAGGAGTTGACCTAAACTCCTCCCATGTAAAATAGTTGTACTATCGGCCTGCCTCATCCTCTTGGCTATCAGCCCACCCACCCACTGCCCACCTCCTGCCCTGCCTCCAGGTTCACAATGCCCAGAAGCTGCACCAGGTCCACGTGGTTGTACAGCTTCTTACCGGTGGCCGGGTCCACGGAGGGACGAGGCTCACCGAAGGTCTTTACAATCGCGTTGTTAGCCTGGAGTTGGACAGACAGACAGCCTAAACACATGGCAAAATGGATGGAAGCCGTGCCAGCGAGGGCGCACGAGGGCAGAAAGACAAGGAGAGGAAATGCGAAGGACCGAGGACGAGAGTCGTGTTGGACTGGATACGACGCCGGTGCCGGTCTGTATCGTGGGAAGTAGGAGTGCATAAGTAGTTGTGTTGACCAGTCACACAACTTGGCCAGAACGCTAGGGCCGAATCAGCAGATGCATATTGGAGTTCTGAAAGGAAAACGCTCAGGGCTCATTTTAACCATCGTTATGCAAAGGTAATGCGATGGTGTGATGCCACCGTCGCATCAGGACAGAACAACTGGGCAGAGACGGGGATGGGAGCACGCAGCTAGCGGCCGAAGGGAGCAGCGCACCTCGTCCTGGCTGACAGGCACGCTATCGTGCACGATGTTGCCAATTGAGACTAGCTTGGTATCACGGGTAATGATGATCTCCTTCTCCTTCTCGTCCGTCAACTGGATGACCTTCTTCAGTTCCTTGCTTTTCTCCTGCAGCTCGTCTGAGTTTCCACCAGCCTGTGGGCCAGGTCACACACGGCACATGCGTGAGGCGGACGTTCAAGTGTCACAGTACGACGCCCGAAAGCACCTTTTAATGCCCTTACTAGCTCTGGTGCTGACGTTACCGTAAGGCTCGTTGCCGTAACGCTACGGTGACCATTTGGGTACATGTTTGTGCTAGACTGTAGCTCCTAAACCAGGTGCCAACCGATGCAAAGTGGCGAAGTCAGGAGCTTTCAATGCCACGGGGCAACTTTTCAGGGCGAAGGCCCGGATCAAACAATCTATTTCTCCTATGGGTGCAAGTCCGTGGATAGAACTTTGCCCAGGCGACTCAGCCTTCCCTGACAACATATACGGATAATCTACAGGAATTGGCAACACGAGACCTATAACATAGGCATCAACAACGTATTGCCAAATTTATAAAGCAGGCAAAGCTCTCTCGATATAAGCTCCTTAGTAATTTCGAGAGGCATGTCCTGGGGGCATGACCCTGGGGCCATGACCACTGGACGCGGTTTACCACTCGTCGCGTGATCCACGGCCAGGGTGCCCTGGTAACAATGGTAGCCGAGTCGCGTACGAAGTGAATGAGCGCACGCACCTTCCGCACGTTGGCAATCTCTTTGTTCAGCGCATTGAATTCCTTGTTCAGCTGATCCAGCTGGAAGCGAACTGCATAACCCAATAGACAATACTGAATAACATGGCAAGGACACCCTACATGCGATGCTTTCAGCCTTTAAAGAGGCAGCTCTCCGAACTTCCCACCGAACCGGAACTCACCTTGCCGCCATTCTGAGTCCAATTCGATAACTTTGTCGACTAACGATACATCGGCGAAGCGCCTCCGTTGTGACTCCCGAACCAGCTCGGGGTCGCCGCCCTTTTCTGCAAGCGCAGCACGATCGAACGTCGACACCTCAATACTTGCCTATCTTCGTGCGATGATATCACCTGTCCTAAAAAGGTTGATGTCCAGCATGATTACGGATTACAACACTTAGCTGAGGCAAAACAATGTTAAGTCTCAGGTACAGAGTATTGAGAACACAGGTAACACGGTCCTTCAAGTGCCAGGTACCGAGCGCTTCTTGCAAATAATACGCACACATGCAACACTTCAGCAACCTCTTGGTTGAAGCTGCGATGTCGGTATCGTACCGCCGTACCATGCCTTTAGTCTTGAGTCCTTCACCCAAATACCCGTTAAGCGAATTTTATAGCAGCATATTGCAGTCCGTCTGTGCCAACTTTTGAACCTGATCACTAAAATTCATAGGCGGCTTTGCGCACGCCTAATCATTATACAACCGCTTTTCGGTGATATTAGAAATAAGTTGTAACTGCTTATGCAATCCGCGCGACTTCTTGGGCGGGTCGGGTCTAAGTTCACAGGCAACAGCCGCAGGAGAGAAACAGGCGTAGTCCGCATGGCAGGCTCTTTTACGTACCAGTAAGAGCTCAAGTTAATTTACGTGCATATGGTCTGGTTTCCGGGTATGACAAATTTTGGCGTGTGTGCCGGCTCATCATGGCCTGGCAGGTGGTCGACTGACGGCACGACATTCTGTTCCTTGCGCTCAATGTTTAACTACGTTAGCTGCTCCCATTAAACTCGTAACTTTCCGCGACTCGATTATGAATTTGTCCCTCCACGATCAGGTACCCCCGCCCTGCCGTTACTGTCGATACCATAATTGTATCACGACCTCGTGATCGTGTTCCACCACAACTACTGCTGATTAAGCGAAAGAATCCTCCGTACAAGGTAGACTATCAGGGTTACGGTCTGCCGGATGCCCTTCTCCTTCTCCCGGTTTCCTAGTCATGCATGCGGCCAAGTATTTTTCTATTTCGCCTCATCTGCCCTGCACGATTGTTACCCCTGCCCTTAGCTCTATGAGTACCGTGTTTTCCATTCCAGGATACGTGGGCGCTCCCTGGCGGCTTTGTTGATGAGGGCGAGAGCCTGGATGCAGCCGCCGGCCGCGAGCTGCAAGAGGAGACGTCAGTGGACCCAGCCACAGTGTCGCTAACGCAGGTGTGCCAAAGGAAGAGGAACACGGCAGGGAGGGTAGAGGAAACGAAGAACAGAGGGCCATCCCCCCTCGAGTAGCACCTTCCCTGGCGGTTCTATTGACGCCATTCCTACTCTGGTCTCCTCCACCTCGTCACCCCTTTTCTGTTACCCCAAGAATGTTTTCTGTGTCTGCTTCCGTCCCCACGGCTGCTTCTAGGTTGGCGCCTTCGGGGATCCAGGTCGCGATCCCCGGGGCTGGACCATAACAGTGGCATACGCGGCGTTGGTGCCCACCACCAATCTGGGGGTCAGGGCGGCGGTGAGACGGGCCTGGGGTGATGGAGACGAACGATGGACACGTCGGGGACACTGACAGTACGTTCTGGAATCAGAGCTGACCCAAGGTGGAAGGTCCTCCTGGTGCTGTGTCACTTTTGGGCGCTTCCTTCGATAACCTTCGCATCCCAAATACGTGTCTATCCTCCTGGACCCCGGCCCTGCTTAGGATGATGCCAAGGATGCTCGCTGGTTTGACGTGTCCATGTTGCCACTGCTTGCCTTTGACCACAAGCTGGTGGTGCGGACCGCGCTCAGGCACCTGGCCAAGCAGCCCACGGCGGTGGCAGTGGGTGAGCAGGAGACTTAGGGCGTTGGGGGAAGGGCTCAGCGGGTTGAAGCTTGCACAAAACAGCCATTTCAAACGCGTATAGAACACAGCAACCGCTATCCAAACCGCTCACGCCATCTTCGGCCGTGTCCCAAAGTTGCGTCTTGTTTGTCCCCTTGTCCCACTTGTGTCATGTTTCCGGTCCCATGCTCGCCTGCATCGCCTCGTTACACAGCTGGGCTGCCCGCTATCTTGGAGGCGGCAGCACACAAGCTGGAGGGACCCTGGCGCACGGACTTTCACCGGAGCATGTCGACTAAGAACTGATGGGTGGAGGAAGATGAGCGCATGACTTATGAGTACATGTGTTCTATCCATGCTGCACTCTGCCCGAAGCGTAGCGGGGACAATAAGAGAACTTGAACCAACAACGCATGTGCCTGCCACACCATCTGTTATGCACAATGATGGTATTGTGGCAGTAGCAGACCGCGAACTGTAAATGGGCGATCACGTATAGGGACATAACAGCTTAGGCGGGCTGCAACTACACCACAGATACTCGCGACTGGGCTGTCACTTGCGCCGTCACAGCAGCGAGGCCTTGACGTAGTCTTTGTATAGCGTATTCGGCTGGCGCTCGCCTACCGAGTCCAGGGATAAAGCTGCCTTGAACCTTATGGATTCTATGGACGTGCAGCTGATTTGAGTGGAGCTATGTATCAATCACTTTACCAATTGAAATTTGGCTTGAGTGGTCATCATTGGGGGAGGCACACTGCCGCTGGGGTGGTCATCCTGCAATCAGCGACCGCCGAAGAAGAGTGCTACAGAAATGTGTGTACGGTATGGCATCGATGGCGGATAGATGACGCCTGAACGAGGTCTTCGAAGATTATGATGTGGCCTGTTAATTTGTGCGGTGGGGTTGCAGGTCCGTTATGTCGTGAAGCCCGCGGCGCCAGAGAGGGGAGTGCAACACTGGCCGCTGGAGTAGTGGGTGGACATGATTAAATGGGTGCAGAAAAGCAATGTCCGCAGGATGAGATATTGTTCGAGAATGTGGGCGGCGTTTTATTCGGAATGGCAACAGAGCAATAAATGCAGCGCGGTTGAAAGGTGTCGAACGGTAGGCAAGGCAGCTCTGTTGAGGGAAGAAAAAAAACAACAGCACCTGGAAGGGAATGGTGCTGGCTCGTCAGGGAGATGCAAATGGCTGTTTCTTTGCTGCTGATCAAGTGCGGAATATGTGCCCCTTGCTATGAAGACTCACGCTCGGACCTGCTACGGACCTAGATTTTTGGGTTCACCCAGTGCTACTTTGCAGGGAACTGTACCGGCTTGTTGGAAGTGGCGTCGGCGCCAAGCTTCATTCTTCATACAGGTTTCACAACACAAAGCTTTTGTGCTAATGTGGTTTTCCTTGACTGGCGTCCCACTGCCGTAAGCAAGCGGCTGGCAATATGTGTCGCATCCTTGCACTTTCTCGTATGCTCACGGTTTAATATGGAAGATTTCTGTGCGATGCCATTGCCATGTTACCGGTTGTCAGGGAAGGTCGAGTTCTGTTGCCGGTTCTCTTGCAAGGTTGGGGTGTTAGCCTACTTGTGAATCTGGCAAAAGTCCTTCAAATGGTCTATCACTGCTTTTGTCTGCACTGGATGTCCAAAGCTTCAGCTCACATCACTGCCACCGTGCAGCACGATCGCAGCTGGCTTGCGTTTTGAGTAGGTAGGCTTCTGGGGCTGCATAAGCGCATGCTTGCAATTCCTTGTTGCTGGTGAGGGCTGGTTCCGGTTAGCTGTCGTATTAATAATGAAGCCCGGCCGAGCAAGAGGCCTATGAGGGCCTGTAAGTGCCTGTAAGTGCCTGTATCTCATCCAAACGCCCCAGACCCTGTTGCTCGTCGCTGTCCAGCTGCGACGACCGCAATCGCAGCAGGACTAGCAATGCCGACAAGCTATTCAAATTCTTCCTCAAAACTCAGGATTCATATGCCATTTGATCCAACAGGCCGGGGGCGTGTTGTCACGCTGGCAGAAGGGCACAAAAGGGTTGACATAAGAAATATCGGAAGCCAGTTAAGATGGCAATTCATTATTACCAGGTTAAAGAAATAGGCGAGCGGCTTTGTGCGGTTGCGAACCTTGTTGTGGCCTACGCCGTTCTGCCCCTGTGGCCGGACAACGGCAACCACGGTTATTTAAGTGTGTGAAAGAGACCATTGCCAGCAGGGATTTATGGAATTCAACTATAATAGTCTTGTGGAGCCTGGAAAGAAGGACAAGTGCTTACTAAGCTAGCTGTACCAGCGGATGTTTTGAGACGAGTATGGCGAGCATTACATAACTTTCATTGTAGAATATGTGGGCCAGGATTCTGCGGGTAATATTCAATCTATTGGACCACAAACTTTGGGATCCCACGCTGAGTTATATCTAACTGAACACAATATTCAATCTTGAAAGGACGCTGTGATATAAGGCGGTACAATGAAATTGTTAAAAACTGTTTTGACAGCCGGTCTTGGTGTCGCGGGCGCGTTACTTGCGACATTTTACATTCGCAAGCGGACTCACTCCCAGAAAATCGCCCCACAGGGGTACACTTATCGGTAAGTTTCTTAAACATATATACTGGCAACTTGTATTGTCATGAAGTCATGCGGGGCCCGTAAGGTCCGTGCCACCAAGGTTAAGAACCACTTGGCTCCCTCTGACTGGACTCCTTAGATGTGAACTACTTTTGCCTAAAAGTAAACGAAAGAAGTAGAAGGCAGTAGAACTCAGATGCCAGCTTTCGCCATGCTCGCCCCAGGTACCCTCGCCCCGCCCTCACCGTTGATGCCATCGTTGTGTCGAAGCCCTCATCGGACGCGCCAGCAAAACTACTCCTAATCAAGCGCAAATTCCCACCATTCAAGGTATTTATTTGGAATTTAGGGATCTTGCACTGATTTTCGCATACCGCTTTGAGTGCAAACGGGTGAATTTGATGGTCAAAGCTGGGCGCACTAACGTCCCCTTGCTGTACTACTTCAAAAACCTACACTGATCAATTACTCTGGCTCCACTCAGGACTCGTGGGCGCTCCCTGGCGGCTTTGTTGATGAGGGCGAGAGCCTGGATGCAGCCGCCGGCCGCGAGCTGCAAGAGGAGACGTCAGTGGACCCAGCCACAGTGTCGCTAACGCAGGTGTGCCAAAGGAAGAGGAACACGGCAGGGAGGGTAGAGGATACGAAGAACAGAGGGCCATCCCCCCTCGAGTAGCACCTTCCCTGGCGGTTCTATTGACGCCATTCCTACTCTGGTCTCCTCCACCTCGTCACCCCTTTTCTGTTACCCCAAGAATGTTTTCTGTGTCTGCTTCCGTCCCCACGGCTGCTTCTAGGTTGGCGCCTTCGGGGATCCAGGTCGCGATCCCCGGGGCTGGACCATAACAGTGGCATACGCGGCGTTGGTGCCCACCACCAATCTGGGGGTCAGGGCGGCGGTGAGACGGGCCTGGGGTGATGGAGACGAACGATGGACACGTCGGGGACACTGACAGTACGTTCTGGAATCAGAGCTGACCCAAGGTGGAAGGTCCTCCTGGTGCTGTGTCACTTTTGGGCGCTTCCTTCGATGACCTTCGCATCCCAAATACGTGTCTATCCTCCTGGACCCCGGCCCTGCTTAGGATGATGCCAAGGATGCTCGCTGGTTTGACGTGTCCATGTTGCCACTGCTTGCCTTTGACCACAAGCTGGTGGTGCGGACCGCGCTCAGGCACCTGGCCAAGCAGCCCACGGCGGTGGCAGTGGGTGAGCAGGAGACTTAGGGCGTTGGGGGAAGGGCTCAGCGGGTTGAAGCTTGCACAAAACAGCCATTTCAAACGCGTATAGAACACAGCAACCGCTATCCAAACCGCTCACGCCATCTTCGGCCGTGTCCCAAAGTTGCGTCTTGTTTGTCCCCTTGTCCCACTTGTGTCATGTTTCCGGTCCCATGCTCGCCTGCATCGCCTCGTTACACAGCTGGGCTGCCCGCTATCTTGGAGGCGGCAGCACACAAGCTGGAGGGACCCTGGCGCACGAATTCCTGAGAAAGTTGTAGTCAATGCAGCCAGCCGGGTGGCGGCCTGGACAACCAGTGGCGCATGGCGGCAAGGGTTAGGAAATTCCGATTGTGCCAACTCGGGAACATGCTTAGCCAGGGAGGCTGTATCTATGCGACAGAGAGTGCAGGAATTCCAGTTGTATAGTGCGTTGAACCGTTGAAAGGTTCGGGATTTCAGGTTTGCAGCGGCTGTAGTGGTGGAGCTAGTGGACATACCGGCCGCAGTGCTTCGACCTTAACGCGCACCTGTTGCACCGGCGAATGGATACGCGCTGGTGCCAACTGAGCACTGTGCACGAGCTTATGCGTAGGGGAGATGCTGCACACTGCCCAAGTCCGTTGTCGCCACTCGGCAGCATATGTGCTTGCTGGTGAAGCTGCCTTTTAATTCTTGCCGGTCACCCTACAACCATAGTTGTGTGCTGCTATGGTGATAGCGTATGTGGCGTGACCCTCCCATGTATTTAATATTGGTAATGCCGCTATGATTTTGACTACAAGAAAGCAAGTGTTATACAAAAATTTCCAGCACTTTAATATTGTGCAAATGTGCAGCAGCAACTGACGTTGCCGCCCCCTCCCCGTCAGAGGGCGATTTCAGGGGTGTCCTCAACTGCCCTACTTTATGTGCCAGTGGACACCCACTGCTGCTACGCCGCAGAGCGGCACACGGCCGTAGTTCTGGTCGGGGAACCCGTCCTCTGCCTACCGTATGCGGCAGAGCACAGGGTCTTGCGATCACTCCGCGGCTCCCTCCACGATGAAGAAAAGACGGTCTGTAGTCTGCGCTCGTGGGCCAGGTCCTGCTACTTCATGGGCCGCGCAAAAGAGTGGTGTCATCATCTGCGCACGTTGTACGGTCATTGTGGTAGCCCTTCTGCTCACCAGGTGTCCAGGCGGTGCGATCCAGGGATTCCGCGCGCCACACACACTCTACGTCCCGGGGATTATGGAAGGCAATGCTCTGGTCCACCATGCTCAGCATGTGCGGGGTTTGGGATGGAGGTGGTGCTACCACTAGCACCCTCCAGCCCTGCCTGCTAGTTTAATGGAGCGGGTCGGTACGAGGGTACTACACTGCTGCACTGCACGGCTGTTGTTGCGTTGTGCCCCCCGTCCTACGCAGCTTCGCCACATTGCCCCTAGCAGCATGCATAGCATGGTGTAAGTAATAGCCGCCAATGCAGCAGTCGAGATTCGATGCTTCAGCAAGATGATATCTCACTGCACGACATAGGGCATTTCACACGTCCTCATCCCTCCCAGCTTTATTCCTCTACTAACGGCATTTGCAGCTTATTCTATCCCACTTCACTATCCAAAAAGCATGCCAAGCACTCCTAAGGGCTGCTGCGCCAATTTGCCACACCCAAACCTCTTCTACCCCGTCATCCCCACAAACGAACTGGAAGGGGCCAAGGGCTACGTTCACACTTATAATCCAGGTACTAATTAATTAACCTCCTGGGAGGCCGTGGTCAGATGGCACTGCGGCGCTAACCCTTGTACAGTTCCATGCAGTCCGTTGTGTGACAGGGAGGCGTGTAAGCAGGAAATTTAATTTCTCTAGCAAGAGGATTTATGGTAAATAGGAATGGCAGAGAAGTCGGTTTCTAGTGACGAAGTGGATGGTTTGTTTAATTTGATGTACGACTGCTGCGCGCGTACGCAACCTGCAGAGCAGATCCGCTCTGGCTGCCAGTTTAGCGGCAGTAGGCGGCAGTCGGCGTCTGCCTCGGTAACTGCCATTCTTGCGTTCTCTAGTGGTTCGCCCCCTTACTCCCACTCACCCTCCCGTTTTCTTACGATCAGATGCGATAAGGCTTGGTCCCATGAAATGGGAGCTGGTTAAGGACAGAAAGAGGCAGCAACCGGTGATCGGTCCGGCGTGGAAGAGTTGCTAATGCAAGGATTTTTGCAGGCACCCTGATTTTGCCGTTTGCGTGTAACTCGAGAAGCTAGGAGTTTTCTTTGTCGCTGTTTTAACTGTTGGTTCACAGTCACAGTATTCCTTAACCATACTTCAAAAGCCTAAGTTACGGGGGATTATATGAATTCTTGGATTGTGGAACATAGCAAAGCTTATGTGATGCATAAGCGCTCCCCCCGAGGCGCGGCACGCTGATGCCACGCCTAGCAGTGAACCACGTCACCTCCCAGCACTGCCGCAGTGGACTTCCCTACGGATGATGATGGCAGGGAAGGAGGCCAGACCGGCGCCCAGGAATTGCAGCGCACGGACCGCAGGCTTGCGGCAATGAAGGTTGGAACCTCCGCGTAGACATCATCATCGTCGCCGCCTGCGCGACCAAGTCCAACGTAGCCGCTAATCGGAGGAGATTCCCGAGCGATGGTTAGCACTTCACTGACGGCTGCTGCAAAAGCGCTCGGGACGTGACGTGCACTCTGCTGATCAAGGTAGGGTTGCAAGGCAAAGGGGAGAGGTAATGCTAGCCTACCATTTGTTTCGATAGGACGAGGGAGCAACATGCGCAGAATGAAGGACCCTGCGAGACACATGTGTGTTCGTGTTAGGGAGAGAAAAGCGCCCGGTGTAACACAGGGTAGGTGAAGTAGCGCGAGATGCCGGGGTGTGAATTTCCTCTTTACACCCGGTCTCCCTCCCCACCGTTAGCCCGCATTTTTTTCTCATTCCCGGGTCATGTCACATCTTAACGTGTTAAGATGACCTGTCAACAGCTCGCTCAGGTTTCAGGTATCTGGTAGGGCTCTTGTAGGCCTCCCCGCGTTTTCCTGAGGGTTTGGATAACACGAGAACGCGGCTTCGGCGTGGGGATCAATCGGGTTTTCAGTCCGGTCACGTGATAGCTGATAAGGGCTGCCTCGCTCTCCCTGCTGGTGCGCACACTACTTAATTGGCTAAAGCTTATTTAGAACCCGTTATCCATGATGATGCTTAAAACTAGACGACCAAACTTAAGTCGATGTGTTTGATTGTCCAAGCTTGCCTTGATGTACCGGACAGGAGGACGCCGTGATCCGTGGATCGGTTTTCTTGCGTATTGGCTGGGTATATGAGCAGCGGAGATGGCACCAGTGATAGTTAGGATGCAAGCAGCGGCCGTCCCGCCGCCCCAGGATTCAGGGATGGCAACAGCCCCCGGTCCACAAGCCTGGATGTGGACTCCTGCTGAAGGTGCTGAACTGACGTCGTATGGATGTTGCGGGCCCGGTTGTTGGCGTGGGCGAAGGGCTTGTGCCCATGATCGGGGCCCTGGACTAAGTCCGACCGCAAGGCATCGGATTATTAAGTGCTGCTGGGGACGTGATAAAGTGCTGTCTGTTCTGTAGCAGCACGGCGGCAGCGTAGTATGGTTTTGATGTGAGTGTACGGTGCGGTGGTAGAAACGTGGTATGGTGCAGATTGTCAGGAGCCCTGCTGGCGGCGTTTTAGAGGCGGATTGGTTGTGCGTGGGTCTTCCGCTTGCGCGGCTGTTGTCATAACGCCCCCTCCATCAACATTACATACTAGTGGATGAGGCAGGTCTGGCACAGGCTCAGACCGAAGACGGAACCCTCGCGGGCTTGTTCTTGCAAGGAGCGACAGCGTGTGGAGTTGCCTCCCCTTAACAGAGGTTAAGATAAGATCATCATTTCGACTTGGAGTTTGTCCGCCAAGCAAGTAAAGCCAAGGAAGCAAGCCTGTGAGCACCACCAGGGGTCCTTAGCACAACGATCGTTTCCCTTTCATGGATATCCTAACAATACTTTGTTACAATGCTGCTGTGGCATTATTGTTGATTCTGTAGCTGCATGCATATAATTGATGTGCTGCGTTCACATACAGGCACGCAGATTAATAAGCACACATGAAGCGCGGGATCAACAAATGCGGCACGCAGCTAGGCTGTCCTTTGTGGTAGTGCAACATGTGCGTGGGAGACGTGTAGCTCTGCTGCCAACAAGGAGTTGGTGCAGATGAGGCGAAGGAAAGCTTGCAGGCGATACCGCCATCTTCCCTTGACTCCGTGCCGGGCGGACTCATGTCACGATAGATGGTCTCCAGAACTTCAGGGCCGATGTAAGCGGCTATACTTGAGAATCCTTTGCCCATGGATCGAGGGGTTCTCTGGCGACCGTGCCCAAGGCGCCGGCGGCACTAGCTACTTGTGCCAGCATTAATGACTTCAACACGTGCACGCGCAACTACCTGCTGCTGTACTGGCTGTGGTAATTTGTCTGATATACACCATTGTTCTTTGAAATGCTTCTACGTTTGCGGTCGCTGTTGCTTTGGCCTCCAAGGCAGAGGGCCCATGTCTGTGCTGCGGCAGCGTCTCGCACGCTTCCGCCTTCATCATTTTCATGCGTGACAATATATTTACCTAAATCTGTGGCTATCCATGATTGCTGTGGCTGCGAGTCGGCTCTTGACGTTTCCCGTTCCATGGCCGTGCCATCGTCACCCTATCTTTACGCGCGCTTTCGCTCCAAAACATCGAAATATCCAGGACATCATTTATTCTATCATAATGTTCTTATTATAACATCTAACGTTACATCACAACCGTCATTATTGGCCGTGATGCCAATTGTATTACGTCACGTAATTTAATTTACGTACTTTGTCCGCCGACGCGATTCAGCTAAAAATACTTTAGTATGTTTAAAATCTTTATCAGAATCTCCTCATCTTAAATTAAACATCATTTTCTAAAGTTGCCTCGTTGCAGTCGGTTGATCCGGTTCCCGGGGCGTTCCCGTGGAGGAGGGTGCATATGTTGTGAAACTGTCGTCGCAACAGTTGAGAAAAGGTCCAGTTCAGCACAATGCTGGACAAGCGAGCTGCCATTATGCCTAAAGCCACAAAGACACTCCAAAGTCTGGGCGAGCAATAGATGTTACAAACAGCTGATGAGGTATGAGAACCTCGCTAAATACATAGTAAAAACCTTAAGTTTAGTAACCTCCGTTTAGATCGTCGAACGCACTGATTAGGCAAGAGATTGCTGGCGCAGCGACAGAAGACCAAACGCCAGTCTTACGCCATGGCAGAAACTTCATGACAGAAACAGCCTAAACAGGCAGGACTTAGATCACACCGAGAATACCAATCGTTGGGAAGATAGAAGAAGTCTGACCGAATATCACAACAGAATAAAAGGTGCAGCAGTACCTGCGGCAGTTGTGGCCCAGCTATGCAACATTTTACGGGCAATTGATGGTAAGTTAGTGAAAGCGTTTTAGGTTATTGAGGCATCGATGTCGGTATGCTCTTGTCTTGCAGATGTTTTCCATTGCAGCCTTCAACATTGTCGTACACTTGATTGTTTTGGATAGTGGGTATATTGGATCGATTAAGTTTTAGGACAAACTCTTTCGTTTGATCCTTGCCCTGCCTAATGAATCGAATTTTCACCACGTCGTTCGCGAGGACGACCACAAGAAGCTTGTAACGGACCTTTATCAACAACGTCCGAATCAGCGCATCGAGCTTCAATATCGTAAATCATGATTGATGAACGAGTATGGCATGCCCTCCTCCTTACGGGGCTGGGTGCGGCGGGGACTGCTCTGGGCGGGTTAATGGTCGTCGCACAACCCAAAATGCAATTTAAACGACTTGGATATTTACAGGTGCGCAATTTAAGCACAGATCGGGTTCAGGGTGTGTAGGCACGGTACCCTCACGACTCGGCGTCCGATACATGAGCCGATTCGGGCGATCGGAGCGAATATTCCGCCTCAGATTTTCGGTTAATTAACGATCAATATATCGCACCGACAACGCGCCAAGGCGAAAAAGATTTCCGCCCCGCGGGCTGTCGCAGGTTGTATTGACCCAACTCAATCATCACGAAAATACGCAATACAACGATAAGGGGACATGGTTTAATGTACATCGCAATCACGCGATATCACGAAACACTCCAGCTTACCGCACATTCCCCCCGCTACCCGTACAACCGATACGAAAGCCAGTGCACAGCACTCTCGATTTTCAGAGTACGGGCGCTACTGCCTCCTAAAGGTATGAGATCATCAAAGGAGGAGAGCTATGGACATGGTTTCATTACCGTGGCAAGGGTACCCGGCCTCTGGTATCTGCGTCCGGGTGGCAGCCTGCACCACACGGTCCCCTCCGCCCCTTCCGTGCAGGGCCTGGCTGCGGGCCTTATGCTGTGCATCTCCATGCTTGATCTCATGCCTGCAGCTGTGGAGGAGGTGGGGTTCGCGACGGCCAACGCCTGGTTCTTCGCGGGAGTAGCCTTCTTTGCCGCTGTTGTGCACTTCATTCCGGAGCCCTCTTCCGAAGGGCTGCAGCTCGATGATGAGGAGGACAAGGCGGCGTTATCCGATCAGGCAGCGGGAACTACGGCAACCAAATCCGGGACAGTGGCGGCTTCATGGATGGCAGCAGCGGCTGCTGCTCCCAAGAAGGATGACGGGCCGGGGGTCTCGCCTCCGAAGAAGGCTAGTAAACGGTGAGTCGTGGCCCTGCGTGTCGTCGGAAGAGCTATCCCTAGCTATAGCGAAAACGGTGGCCGGCAAAGTGAAACATCGTCGGTATGTCTCTCTAAGAGGCAGAGGCAGATCAGTGGCCCAATTGCCGACGGACAGCATGCCATCAGCATTAAGTGACACTGCAAAATCAAGAGCGTAGTTAAAAGTTGTGGCTGTGGTGTTGGTATTTGTTTAAGAAGCCGCGACTGGAGAATAAAATAAAGCCCGGAAAAGCAGTGCGGACCACCGCGACCTGGGACTTCAAATTGATGGCCATTCCGTCCGTCCCAGTTCTCCCTCCCATCTCCCCTTCTTCAGCACTTCTGCCTCAACACATCCGCCAAACAGCCCCTTTCACGCCACACACTCATCTCCCTCTCCCCCAGTACTGGCAAGTCCGATACCGCCACCGCAGGCGGTGGTACCATTGCGGGTACTGGCACCGCTGCTCGTGAACGAGCCACTCGCCGAGAAGCCAAGCGCCGCGTCTTGCTTTCCGGTCTCATCACCGCTGTTGGCATCGCACTGCATAACTTTCCCGAAGGAGTTGCGGTGTTCCTGGCCTCCATGAAGTCACATGCCGTGGGGGCCTCACTCGCCTTTGCCATCGCGCTGCACAATGTACCGGAAGGTGTCGCGGTTGCGCTGCCCGTGTACTTCGCCACGGGCAGCCGGACACGCGGCTTCCTGTACGCCGCTGCGTCCGGCCTAGCGGAGCCGCTGGCGGTGGTGGCCCTTGCTCTGTTCCTCCCCTCGAATCTTGACCGCCAGCTTGTGGAGAAGCTGCTTGCAGCAGTGGGCGGAATCATGGCGTTCCTGTCGATATCGGAATTGCTACCACTGGCGTTCGAGCACGCCGGGCGGCAGCGCGCAGTTGTGGCATTGTTTGTGGGTATGGCAGTCATGTCGGCGAATCTTTATATTTTGGACCACTGGCTGGGACACGACGGTTGAAGCGTTTGCCTGCAGAGCGGGGCTCATTACTTAAGCGACCAGTCTTTTCTTACCCCTTTAGTCCTCTTCAGTTAACATATAGGACAGAAGCCATCTGGGATTATGAGCCCCATGAATGGAGAACGCACTTGTGCAGATTGGCCTGGGGCAGCTTTAGAGCTCAATTTCTCCGGTCGCACCGTATTTGCAGGGATTCTTTGAAGCCTCCCTTCTTGGGCGGCCACCACATCGCACCTATGGTGTAACTTCCTATCTGGATGTATGGGCGACTGATGAGGTTGGCCGTTGGAGCCGGTGGCGCTCGTGCAGTGCTGGCAAGGGATGAGGGCAGAGGTACTGCGATTAGGGAGGGAGAGGCTAGAAGGGAGTGAGAGGCGTCAGGGGCGTCATCCCTGGGGAGATGCTATGCGTAGTAGCTCCTGATGCCCTGTGTCCCTGGGTGCGGAAATGCACTTTTGGTTGAGGTCGGTGCGGGTCGGAGCCTTCCAGAATTATAACCTCGGTGCAACTCAACGGTGCACAAACGCGCTGGGATCGAACACCGCAGAGGAACGCGCACCTCAACTCTATCCTCGACTACTGAGGATGTTTCGTTGGCAGTCTTTATCGGAAGCTACGCGATAAGCGGCAGATGAACATGCATGATTGTGCGTGTGAGTTCTCTACAGGGCACGTGACAGCTAAGTGGCACACGTGCGTGTCTGCATGCGTGCCTGGGTCGCACCAGGGATGGCTCTTGAGACTACCTAGCCTCGTGCGGCGTTAAAACTGAGTCAGGGTGGGGTGCGAGGCAATCTGGCAAAGGAGGCAGAATGCTTCTTGGTTAAAATGCCTCCTCGAAACCGGGTGTCTTAGGGGACTTTTGAAACCCAGTTGCTCGCTCGTTTGACCAAACAGTCTCAGGAGTACCAGAAAACTGTTTCAGGATACTGTCTTAGGGTTTTAGGGTTTTAGGGTTTTAGGGTTTTAGGGTTTAGGGTTTAAGGTTTAGAAGAGGCAGCCGCACCCTGCAGGGGTGGTAACCAATCTGGCGACTGGAGCACACGACTAGCCTGTGAGCCTGAGCTTGTTCATTACCAGTCGTTTATTACGAAGCAACCAAGATATCGCGTGTTACGGCGGATACTACGTACTAGTAGCACAGCAGGGGCCTGCAGTGCCAGACCTACGATCGCAGCTATTCAATATTGGACTACCTACCTGAAAAGGTTATTGGTATGCACTTTGCCAGACAAATGAGGCCCACTTCGCCAGAGGAAGGTTCGCTCAACGAGGTTCGGTATCGCTCTGTTTGGCCAAGATGATGGCGGCCACAGTTCGAACCCGTCGAGGCCGCAACATCCCGAATAGCGTTCCAACGCCATAGCTCCTCACCCTGCAGTACATATATATGACACGCACCCTATGAATACCCGTCACACCCGAGTGCTTTGCCTGCCCCAGCACTTATGCCTATACCGGTATATATGCGGGTGTGCCACCTGGCCGGGAACAGCCCTTCCTGCTAAACCAGATACCTCCTGCAGAAGCGCTCCCTTCATCCACCTCTGCATCTCATCAGAGCGCCAACACTCCCCGTACGTCCCTCCCACACATGTACACCAGGTCGGTCAGCCGCCGCAGCTGCAAACCCAGCACCGCTAGAGGACTGCCGCTGCCGGTAGTGCTGGCGCCCTCCGCCACTGCCCCGCTGGTAGGTAGTGGTGACGACCCGGGCAACACACTTCCCGCCGGGCGCTGCAGCAGCTCCAATTGCGTCACAGCACGGTTAGTGCGTGCCTCCATCTCTTCCACTCAATTTCGATCCGCAGCAATATTTAAGCAGGTACTGCGGGGCAGCAGGATGTGGTCCAAAGAGTATAAGAGAGCGATCAGCGTACTAAGCCAGCTTTCAGCAGGCTGTGTCTTGTATGCGATGGCCCCGGCAACGACTGGCAGCGCATCCGGCAGAATATTACAGCGTTCCGCCAGCTCTAATGCTAGGATGTGCGCAGCAGAGCGGTCGAAACAACCCAGAGATTCTCAACTGCCGTACAAACCTTTTCTTGCTCGATAAGTCTTACGGGTACACTCCAGGGACTTCATGGCAGCATCGGTGGCAGCGCGACCTTCAGTCAACGATAGGTCATAGATGCTGCAAAGCCTACTGTCGTTCTGAGAACCCAACGGGTACGTGATCGGGTCAGGGTCACTGACGCTAATGGCTCTGGCCACGCGGGGGAATGGCGGTAGCTGCAGCGGGGCCGGATAGGAAAGGCAGTGACGATTAAAAAAGGGCCCAAGATGGCGCGGCGGTACTGCGAGAATCGGGGTGGTGTCGGAGATTCAAATATTGGGAGTGAATAAGTAGGCGGTAGCAGGTTCTGGGGCAGCTGGGATATCTGCGGGCGAGTGAGGGATTCATGCCGACAGACAGGTTATTGGGAGCGCGATGACCCATAGCGGAAGGTCCAGAACTGTTTGGCGTCTACAAGGTTTTGAGAGTGCTGATGGCTGCTAACCCAAACCCTTACGCATATTCTAACGTGTTGGGATGTATGCGTAGGACATCGGGTATCGAGCCGATTGGCTGCCAGTAAACAAATGATTCCAAACTATTCGAGTTCACCTAAAACTTACCAATCCGAGATACCTGGATAAGAGCTTGCAAGCACAACAGGAGCTCAGAGCCAAGACATCATGACTTCCTCGGCTCCTAACGTGGTTACTGGTAAGCCGGCATGCCACCTTTACCGTTTCGTTACCCGTAACTCCGTTGCAGCGCCAACTGCCAATGGTTGGCTCATCGAATCCAGCTTACAGCGCTGAACAACCTTCTGTTTTTTAACAAGTTCTCAATACTGTTGATTGCTCTGTCTAAAAAGAATTCAGAAATGTCAGTACGCCCACTCCTTGACATAATTCAACGAATTGTACAGAATTTTTTATTCGTGTAATGAAAACAGGAATTTCTTAATTAAGTCAGTTTACCGTGGGGTCGGAAGGCTGTGGCGCAGCGTAGGACAAAAACGTCATGGCGGACCGTATTTACGTCCCAGTCGTAGATTCCAGCGAAGTGGTTGCTATTGATCTGTCACAATTACCCGACAATGCAGAAGAACTGCTTGATCTTCTGGTTTCCGAGGCTGCTCCACTCAGCACCTGGTTCGACTGCGCTAGAGCATACATTCAACAAGGAAGGTTAGATGCATTTGACCAAATTTATGAAACAGCAACAAGCGAGGACACAGCCGGCGAGGTGGAACGATACTTTGGTCAGAAGCCAAACTATGAGCGCATCTTGTTCTTCACGGCCAAAGCAGCCATCTTGATTGCTCAGGCGCGCGATGAAAAAACGGCCGACAGTAAAGCGAGGATTCTGTCGGAGGCACGCAAACTCATCACGCAGGCGGGCACTCTGGACCAGAACGAGCAGCTCGTGGTCCTCACCAGCGGGCTGCACTTCTTAGCCAGGGTGAGGAGGCAGTGACCAGGGATCCGGGGCAGGGCGGAGCCTCACCTCACCCACATCAGAGGCATGGGTTAGCCAGAAGGCAGCATTCACCGATCTTCTCCAGGTGTCCATATTCCCAGTTTATTACCTCTCACACCTCCACACTTCGCCATTATGGCCCTACTACCTCCACCAAGCTCATGTTCCCATTCGTTATGTGTCGAAGTCGTAGGCTTGCGTGAAACCTTCCCTTTCCCCCTCATCCGCAACTGGACTTGTCGTGGCTTTGCACGCCGAGCCAGGGCGACCTGCAAAATGCCTCCCGTGATTTCAAGCGCGCCGCCACCTGCCGCAACAACGGGCGGGTCAACGTTGTGGGCTACCTTGCAGTGGCAGGACTGGCCTTCCAGCAGCAACATTACAAGGAGGCCATGTCCTCGTGAGTAACGGGCTAGGCGGCGCTTAGGGTGGGCTGTTACCAAGTGAACTGCAATCTCATGATCAGGAAGGAGCGAAACGGCGATCAGAGTCAAGGGAACGATCTGGATGTGGCCACGCACTGGGAAGCAGTGGTTTAGCCGTTTTGCTTATCAGGCTGGATATCGAATGGAACATGGGGCATTTGATTTGGTTTGCTAGGGGTTCGGGGAAAATGTGAATGTGGTGTGAAGCAAACCGCGGGGTTGAGGCTACGCAGTGGATTGGAAGTATAGCGCGCGAGATGGTTGGTCCGCGCGCGTGCGGATGATGGGTGATAACCACTCTTTGTTGAAGGGTAAGTTTCTTAAAGAGGATAAAACAGCTCTATTACCCGCCCTGTGCTTTTACAGCATCAAGGCATAGAGTCAAAGGGGATTCGTTCGCGCCTTTTGATGTTCACTTAATTTGTACGTTCAAGGCTGGTGGAACCTCGGCACTAACGGGAGATAAAAACCGGACTATGGAGTTGGAGGGGTGACGGGAGGAGGGGAACACGGCGGACGGCAGTAGGTGCTTTGGGTGTGCTTATGCCCGCAAGTTGGCGATCATGTCGCAAGTTCCCCCCAAATACTACATATCTGTACCGTCGGCGCCATCCTGCATTTCCATTCCATCTACTCTCTTTCCCCTGCCTACCCGTGTGTGTCTGTCCCCCATCAGCACCCTCTTGCATATGTAGCCCCGTGGCTCCCTGAAACTCTGCGCATGTTGTTTTCCCGGGCCCCATCGCAGCTACCGAGCCGCGTTGCGCGAGTTCCCCGGATCATCCTGCCCTGCAGAGGTCCGTCTGGGCATCGCCGCCTGCGCCTTTAAGCTTGGGGACCTGGCCACTGCCCGGGCCGCCTACAACCGGGTGCTGGCCCTGGACCCTGACTGCGCGGACGCCTACCTGGGATTGGCGCTATTAGCAGCCAGCGACTCCAATGTGCAACAGGTCAGCAACGAAGGGTGGGGACTGTAGCACGAGTGTATGAGGAGGCCGCTCCCGGCACTTACAGAGGATGAGGATGTATTGAGCCGACTACGTTATGGCAACCGGGAAATGAAGGGATGCATGGCAAGGTCAGCGCAGGGTACACCTGACCCTACGGAAGGTCTGCCGCCTCATCCTTGTCCCTCGCCGTATCCTTTCGTGTCCGCCAAACAGCCCTTGCCCTATCCACTACCTCTACCCTCCCGTCGCATTCATTTTCCTGATTTCTCCGCTTCTTTATCACCACACATCCATCTAGTGCGGGTCCCTCTTCGTGTCCTCTTCACCTCCGACGCTTAGGGTCTTCAGATCCTAAGCATCTCATGTTGGAACGAAAAGCACCCTCACCCTCGCGGTATTACTTCCTTCTTCCTCCTCATTCTCTTACACATGTATTGCTCATGTTAGCAATGTCCCAGCCTCCTCACCCTCCCGCCATCCCTGCCCCCGCTTTACCTCTCCCTGCAGGGCCTAGCCGACTGTCTGCGGCACCTGCTGACGGCCTACCAGCTACAACCAGGTCATGTGGGGGTGCTTACGCACCTGGCACACTACTGCCTGCTGCAGGGCAACCCCGACACGGCGGAGGCTCTGGCGCGGGCAGCGCTGGAGGGCGCAGAGGCCACGGCTCAGCTGGGTGCGGCGGGTCCAGCGGCGGATGGTCCCCGCGCAGAGGCCTTGACGCTGCTGGCTAGGGCGCTGCACGCGCAGGGACGCATGGACGAGGCGAGATCGGAGTATGCCAAGGTACGCGTATGGGACCCGGGGAGGAGGTACAATGGGGGGAATATTAAAGCTAGTTTTTGGGACCCGGGGATGAGATGCAATCGTTAAAGGTTGAACTGAGCCTGTTGTGTATAAGGGAAGGTGTAGTAAGCTGGGCGTCGGGATGTATTGTGACGGTAGTAGAATGGGTGGGAGAAAAGTAGTTGGCGTAATTACCTGCGAGTAGGGTACAGACACGGGGGTTGCGCCATGAGGGATGGAAGGAGAGAATGCGGCGAAATCCCTGCTGCTTGCTCTCATTCCCCCATCCACCCAAGTACGTTCATGACCCATTTATTATTCTTTTACCAGGTTTGAGTATTGAAGGTTTGTGTTTAGCGGCCTCGCTTTGCAACTGCACCCATTGTTGGTCCCCAGGCTTGCGCCCTGGACAAGCACAGCCCGCTGCCCCGTCTCGGCATGGCCCAGACGTATTGCACGACGGGTCAGCTGGTCAATGCAGCCACGGAACTGGAGGAGGCCCTCAAAGCAGCACCCGCGTTTTATGACGCGCTCAAGGTGTGCTGAGATGGGCGAGGTTCGGGAGAAGGAAAGCAACGGAATTCCAGGCCCAGGAGCCCAAGGGGCACTATGTGTATTCATTCAGTCGCAGTATATGTATACCAAGATGGCATCAACTCTTCCGCCACTCCCAAGGGCACTTTCGGTTCTGATCTCCCATAATTGAATTAAACGTAACCTAACCTAATCTAACCTAACCTAACCTAACCTAACCGATTCCACGTATCGTTTGTCTATGCGGATATTGTACCACCGACTGTGCGCCTCACACCGCCCTGTGTGACGCCGACCAGATCCTTGGGCAGCTGCTGCCGGCGCTAAACCGCGACGGCGGTGCACCGAGCCGTGGGTCATCCACCACCGACGCCTCCAGCAGCCGCCTGGCCGCTACGGTGGCCATGCTTAAAGAAGCCACCGCCAAGCAGCCCAATGATGCCGATTTATGGGAGATGCTGGGGGAGTTGCTGGCACCTACCGACCCGGCGGGTCAGTTGCGATAGCTGGCACGGTTGGAAATTTTGTGGGTGAATGCAGGGCCTGTTCTTCACGGCTTATCTTATAGCCGGTACGAGTTACGTCGGGCAACATACCGATCTCGCATGGCGAGAGGGGCTGACAGCAGGGAAGTCGTGGGGGTATTTCACTAGGCTTCATGTTTCTGGGTGGAGGCGTGAGTCAGGAGTGCTCTTGGTGAAAAGGAAGGCCTTCGAACAGCGCACTCTCGGGGTTGGCTTTGCAGCAAGCGTCTTCCGTCTTCCCATAACATGTAAATGGAGTCCTCCCATTTTGCTCAACTTGGCCGCTCAGCCCCATCTCCCATACCACCACTTGTCTTTTTACTACCCAAAACACACACACGAACACAAACACAAACACAGGTGCCCTGGCCGCCTACAAGAAGGCGCTCGACGCACACGTCACCGTGAAGGCTACCATTGAAAAGCGGCGGGCGGCGCAAGAGGAGCGCATCGTGGAGCGGAGGGCGGCCATTGAAAAGCGACGCCGTGAGCGACAGGTGCAGCGGGCGGCGCGGGAAAACGAGCGGCAACGACGGCGCGAGGCCAGGCAGGAGCGGCAGCGGCGGAAAGAACAGCAGCAACGGGATGGTGAGGACGTAGATATGGATAACCTGTTTGGTTCTGATGACGACGACGATGATGATGAGGGCGTGGAGGAGGAGGAGGACGAGCAGATGGCGGCTGAGGAGGCAGCAGAGGAGGAGGAGGCCCGGAGGGAGGAAGCTCAGCTGGCGGAAGGTGAGGCGAGGGAATCAAAGGCTGCTTATTGGACTGGGACAGGACAGGCGCGCAAATTCGGGTTGACATCGTGGGCGGACTCTATGCCCACCTCCTTGCCTTCCTCCCCACTTCGTGCACCGCCCGCGATATGTACGCTTTAGTGTCGGCGGCTCCCGAGCATACACCAGAGCTCTTTGCGTCCCTGCCCGTTTTCGCTTCCGGATTCAGAGGGCGAAGATGACTCCACCCCAGACCATATCATCCCTGCCCGCCTGCTGAACAACGCTGCGGTGCTACATTACAGGCAAGTGGAAGGACCGCAAATCCGGATGATGCAGCCCAGCCCTGACTTTCCAGCGCGTCTTCCCCATTTGACCCTTCAGTCCGAAAATCTCCACAGCCTCACACACCCCCACACACACCGCCCCCTCGGGTCATTGCGTTCTCGGACTTCGCCTCTTCCCTCTTATGCCTCTTCTGTCCCTATCTTCTCGGGATCAGTTACTTGTTTCCTTGCAATTACGCCCTGATTGCCCATTCCAGGGCCGGGGAGATGGACGTCGCCATATCATTGCTGCAACGAGCTATAGACGCCATGTCCCGGGGTGCGGACGGCTGCGGCAGTGTTAGCTCTCGGATGCACCTGGCAACCCTCACCTTCAACCGGGCTCGTCTGCTTGAGGCCAGTGGGGAGTTCAAGGCCGCGACACGGCTGTACAAGGTGAGCCGGGTAGGGGTAAGGATAATCCTTGGGTAATGAAGCCGATGACCAAACCTAAGTATTCGGGGGGTGGGGGATAGGAGAACTCGGCACATCACGGAGGGCGGCGGACCTGTAGGCCACGAGGCCATTGCCGACAACATAACAGATAGGGGATCAGGTGGAGGTCGGGTCGAAGGGTACCTAGCAGCATCACCGGCAGCAGCAGAATTGCACCGGCAGCAGCACCGGCTTGTCCTCGCCCGGCTTGTTCTCCTGGCTTACAAGCCTTATGAAAGTTACGTACAATAAAAGCTGCCCTCCTTTTGTTCCAACCTCGCGTGTGTTTGCTCTCTGGTCACCGCGTTACTTCCTGTCAGGACGTGCTATCTGAGCACAACACCTACATCGACTGCTACCTGCGGTTAGCATGCATTGCCCGGGCCAAGGGTAACCACAAAGAGGCGCTGCGGTATGCGCAGGTGGGTGCGGGGGCTGGGGAATGCGAAGGACGGACACGGAGCCCGGTGCGCTGCTATATAAGCATGGAATTTCTGTGTGGGCTTGGGGCAGCAAAAGCTTTGGTGGTGGTGGTGGTGATGGTGGCCGTCGTCGTCATCGTCCTGGTAGTGGGGAATGCATGGCGGATGTGTGTTGGTGGCGGCGAGGGAGCGATTTTCGGCCTCAATCGGCGTCCAGGTATCCAGATGTCGCTGCAGCTACCCATTTGATGGCCCCGAACTGGCATTCGGCCCTTTTCACTCTCCGCTTTCCACTCATGCTGAAGCGAGATACACTGTAAATATAGCACTCTTCATAGCTTTTGAGTAACACTTTCGAATCTGCTATGCTCGTTACTCCTATTAGTCCCATTTTGACGGTATTAAGGCATTATTGAACCTATTTTCCTTTCTCTAATGTCCATTGGTCTCGGCCGAATTGGTCCCCACCTGGCCCCCAATCTTAGTCTGCTCTGGATGTAGAGGGCGGTCATGCAGACGCGTTGGCGTTGATGAGCCAGCTGCACATGGAACGGAGGGACTACGAGGCGGCGGGAAGGGTGAGACGGGGACCGACGGGCCTGGGGCTTGAGGGAGGAGGAGACAAAATGGAACATATGGGGCAAGATGGGGTCTGAGCAGGGGAAGTGAGGCGTCGGGGGACAAGGTCACGGGCCAGGGAAACGGTGTATAACTAGTAGTTCTGTGCCACTGACAGTTTGACGCAATCCTGATCCATTTCCGCCATCACTTACTTTCACTCCTTTTACTTGTGCAGAAGTTGCACTTACCCCCTTTCACTTTCTGGATGGCACAGACCCTAATTCAGCTGCTTCAGGACGGTGACAGCAAGCGGGACGTATACGGCCGCATCGGCTATGCCAACACGTACCTGTACACAGCACCACGGGACAGACGAGAGGACTCAGCCAAGAAGGCGGAAATGCGATTCAGCAAGGTTAGGCTTTGGGCGTGGCAGGGGTGTGGCGGGACTGGTGGTAGATGGGCCCGGAATCATGGGGGTAACAAAAGCCGGCACGAGCTCGAACTCGGTTCTTATGCTGCAGATCCCGTTGTGGAAGGAGCTATTCCCCCTAACTCTCTAGGAAACCTCCGGCTGTCGAAGGATGGCCGCTGTTTGGTTTCCATGTGCTGTACTGTCATGGATGGTCTTGAATACATTTCAATTCAACCTCCGCCCCCAGGCCCTGGACGAATACCGCTCTGTGTTAGAGGCCGACCCGCGTAATGTGTGGGCCGCCAACGGTTGCGGAGCAGCGCTGGCCGAACTTGGATATCTGGACGCGGCGCAGGTCTGTCTCTGTGCGCAGCTGTGTATGTGTGGCTATGTGTATTTGTGGGTGGATGGGAGAGAAGGGGGTTGGCATGACCCCCAAACACGTGCGGTTAGTTGTGTGTAGGATAGGGGGGTACATCACCCGTGGCCACTAACCTGGCAGTCCCTACCTTCCCCGGTGTTTCGGGGCACCCTCATCCAGTCTCCCATGCCGACTTCTCCGAAATCAGTGGTTTTCCCAGGTTCAGCACCCACCACCAGCATCCGGTTAGTTGTCTACCCCGGAGGGCCAATCATTCCCTCACTCCTTGTAGCTCATATAACCTTCCACCGATTCAATCCACCACCGAGTTGAGTGGTGACGCTGCTCACCCAAACTCGCAACTTGCTTCCCCATGACCCCATCAGCTCGTGCATTGTGTAGCGACCCTGTTGTATACCGGGATATATGACCCGGGTTTCCGCCGCGGCCCGCCCCACTCCGCACCGTTCCGGCACCCTCATCCTCGGGTCCCTGTTGCAGTCCATATTCTCCGAGGTGTACGCCTCCATGGCCCTCTCCGATGGCTTCCTTACAATTCCCGACGTGCTAATCAACCTGGCCAATGTACACCTAGCGCGCTGCGATTACCAGGATGCCGTGCATCTGTACCGTACGGCTCTGGACAAGCTGGAGCACAAGCACCATCCACAGGTAAGATTGATTGAGTGATAGGCTGAGCCTATATTTCTACGGGACCTGGTATTGTTGCTGAGGCTGGACACAGTACTAACCACCATATTGAGATAAAGCTGTGGTGAATCTGGTACTGGAAGTGGGCGGCTGCCTTCATCCGAGGTCGGGAAGGTCAAACTGAACGTAAACGACGTACCCGCCAAAGTCGTGAAAGCAAGGAAATGCTGAGGGGAAGGAAATGCGATGTGTGGCGGAGAGAAGAGGGCCTTGGTGTGCAACTAGTAAGAGGTTGCTGACTTGCCACCTCCTTCAAGAAACCCTGTGTGATCCGAAGAAGGAAAACCTGTGTCTGATACCTGTCCGCCGTCCTTATCGGTCCTCTCCCTCCACCCTCACTGAGCCCTTGCCCGAATGCAGAAATGAGTTGCCGAACTCGCCACATACCCACACACCTCGGGAGTCTAATATTTTTTGCCTGTCTTCCCTTGCCAGGTGCTGCTGTACCTAGCTCGTGCATTATACGACAGCAATAAGCTGAACGAGGCTCAGGCCTGCCTCAAGCGAGCCATCCACCTGGCGCCCACTGACTACAAGCTGAGGTTCAATTACGCCCTCACCATGCAGGTGCAGGCCGTTTGTGTTGCGCGTGAGTGATGGCGTCTGAAGCAATAAACAGTGTGTAAATGCCAGTAGCGGTCCCTGGGTCCCTGTGTAAATGCCAGTAGCGGTCCCTGGCCAGTAGCGGTCCCGACCCCGGTTTCCTACCCCAAAAGCCCGACCCCCCGCTCTCGGTCACCAGTCAACAAGCCCCTTCTCCCCTTCCTGGATTTTGTCACGAACGATAATTTGTTCTCCTGTTCACCTGTTTCCCCGAATTCCCGGCCCCCAGGAATGGGCGGTCCGCAATTTCCGCAAGGAGAGGCCCCCTGGAGACCCGACCAAGCTGCCCGACCTGCAGCGGGCGGAACTGTTACTGAAGGAGGCGCACCGCCACTACGAGCACCTTAAAGTCCTAGGGCGGGAGCGCAGCGGCCTGGATGAGGTAAAGCTCACGGCGCATGTCAACTTCTGCGCGAAGCAGCTGGCAAAGGTGCGGGATGGGGGACGGGGGCGTGAAGCTGGGCGAAAAGAGAGGAGGGTGAGAGGAAGGTTGTGGAGCGGAGGGCGGAAAGGCTGAGCAAGCTGTGGGCAAAAGGGAAGGTGGAGAAAGAGATCGGTACGGGACTTGGTTTGGCTGCTTAATTTGAGGTAAGAGGGTTTATCCGGGATTTATAACTTTTGTGTAGCCGCACAGGGTTCGCTCATTCGGGCGCAGATATGGCCTGGGATTTTGGAGATTGGGGAAAATGGATATACCCTGAGTCAGGGAGTAGTGGCTACATTGGTATGGGCAAGGTACGCTGGCAGGTAGACTCGCCCGGTAGCGTGAACGCTCTTCCAATTGTATCATTGGATGTCCTACCCGTTGCGGCTGTCCACAGACTCCGGAGTGGATTGCGTTGGCCGAAAAAGAGGACTACGATACTAGGCTGCGGCGTCATGAGCAGATAAAGATGCGCGAGGCTGCGGAGGCGGAGCGGCAAGCGGAGGAGCTGCGAAAACAAGCGGAGGAGTACGAGGCACGGAAACGGAGGGACGCCATGGCGCGCGCAGCGCAGGAGAAGTAAGGACGGCCTTGGTGGGGGCACTGTTGTTTCCGCCAGTCCTGGTGACACTGACTGCGGGCGGCAGTACGAAATCGCAAATGCATAAGTGGGAGTTGGGTGCTGAACGAAACACAATTTCCTCGCCCATGACCGCCGAACAAGCGCCTATCAAAACCTGAGCCCCGCTCCACCTGACGCCAACAATCCCACAAGCCAAAGAGAAGCGTAACCAAAACAGGTCTGGTTTTGGTTACGCTTCTCATCATTCCCGATGCTCCTTCGCCCGTTTCCTTGCTGCCCTTGAAAACCCCTTACTCTCTTCATTTCTTTTGCCCTTACCCAACATCCTTGAAGGCTGGAGATGCGGAAAGCGGAGTGGAGGCAGCAAGCGGAGCTTATGGCGGACATGGAGGGCGACGGGGGTGGCCGGGAAGGAAGCCGCAAGCGCCGCCGCGGAGAGGGCGGCTCGGGCAAGAAGCGAAAAGGTGGGCTCCTGGGCGGTGCAAAAGAGGAGGATAGATTTAACTGGCACCTTAGCCTCCTTGGGCTACGCCTCCCTCACTGACTCCTAAAGGGTCTGTGCCGGCATCGTTGCTACAGGTTAGGAACCTGTTGATGTCGTTTTTTGGTTTGGTGTCCGTTTCCCTCGCGTCCGGATGTTACTGGCAGTCTTCTGCCAATTATTGTTCTGGGGGCTCGTTCTTCCTGACATTGGTCACACCCCGTAGACAAGGGCAGCCGCGGCGGGAAGGGCGGGCGAGATGACGCGTTCGGCGACGAGGAGGAGGAGGCGGCGGTAGGCACCGAGCCAGGAGAGGAGGAGCCCGACTTAGACGGGGCGCGGGTACGCGTGGTCATTAGTCATATATACAATATGTGTTTGTGTGCGTGTTCGTGTTCGTGTGCATCCACGTGCCCCCCACGGTACAATGGCGCCTCACCCAGTTGTATGTCATGATCATACTTGGGCTTCCTTAGGATTCGGCTTTTGTGTTTGGCTTCTCATGACTGCTTGCTTCAGTAGGAATCCCCGAACACCACCCTGAAGGCATCTTACACGAGGAGCTTGCAACTACGCACGTGCCCTGTCCCGTTTAGGGCGCGGTCGTCAGCCCCGGACTGCCGCTGTGTGTAGGGTCACGGTCCGTTCCTCGATTCTGGGCCCTAAATCCACATATTCTCATAACACTGACGTGCAGCGTGCGGCCGGGCTGCCAAGCGAGGATGGCGATGACGGCGACGCGGGTCTGCAAGACACTGACGGCAGCGGCGGCCGTGTTAGCAGTAAGCGCCGCCGGCAGCGGCTGCGGGCAGCGGCGGCCGCCGACGATGACGCCGCCGGGTTGGACGCGGCGGAGGGGCTGGAGGACGTTGAAGACGAGCTGGTAAGTGTGGTGGTGTGAGAGCGTATAACACCAAGGCATGCATGCATGAGCGCGTGGGTGGGTCTTCCAATGCCAGGTGAATGAGTGGTCGTTCTGGGCATCGCATCCCTGGCCAGCCTCACCACGAGGAAGTGGCACACAGGGTCACCACACCCCAACCGCCGGTACTGGGTGTATTTCTTAACTTACGGGGTCACTGTCATCCAAATCATGATGATAATTATATCTCATGCCTTTCTGTTGTATGCAAATGCCTCATGGACGAGCGACAATCCCGTGTTTATGCATGTCGGACCCCAGGGAATGATGGTTGCTGGGGCCGACAAGGACGAGTTCCAAGATGTTGGGCGAGATGAGGCCCTTGAGGCAGGAGCTGAGCGCAGCAGACGGAGCCGGCGCGGTGCGGCCGCTCTGGAGGACGAGGACGAAGATGTGGAGGACAGGAGCGCTATTGATGCAGGGGCAGGCGGGGAGGAGCTGGAGGCGCAGGCGGAAAGGGGGTCCAACCCAGATACCTTGCACCGGGATTTGTTTGGGGATGAGGACGACGACGAATAGGGGAGGTCCACTTTTTCTCATGGTTCGGCAAGACCAGTGACGAGGTGTTTCCCACCCCCTTATATTTAATGTTACGGCTTGTAGAGATTGGAATGCTGGGACTTTGTTGGGTCTGTAGTCGGGGCTTACGTTGATGAACGTGTGGCTCACGCAAGCTGTTGCGCTTATCCTTATCGATTGGGTTACCTCTGTTGCGCCGATGTGGATTCTGAAGCCTCCAAGTCAGCAAGAAACTGGGAGCAATTTGATCTCCTGTCCTGATCTTTGTGTGCAACTCTCCGCTGGGTGTCGGGTTTGGAGCTACCCTTGTAGCTTGCTAATTGCCGTGCAAGCTGGATAGCGCAGCCCAAACTCCGAAGACCGAATTCGTGTCCGCATCTGCTTATCACCGCTGCCACTGCTGTGCAAGTTGTAACATCGGCGGCTCCTGAGGATGTTGCTTTGTCCGAGGCCATCGATGCGGCTACGGGGTAGCCATTGGCTTATGCCAGCATGTCAGCGTTGGGGCCGCAGGAGTGGCAAGACGCGAGACTCTGCGGGACTTTACAATCGCCAGAAGATATGGTCTGCTTCACCACCAGAATTTAACAATTGAATTGCATGAATCTGATAAGCCTGTGCAATGCAGCACGGGATGCATCCGATTTCGCCCGTGTACGCTGCTGATGGCATCTACCCGCCATGGTAGCGGAGCCATTCTGGAGCTGGGCTATAAGTGACCTCCACAAAGACAATGAATGCAGTATGCGCATAGCAAAAAAATACACATGAGACATGGACATACAAATCGGATGTTTGCTAAGCAGGGCCGGCAGAGAAATTTGTCATCGTTACCTGGGACACATTCAGAGTGTATTTGGCTCTTTTCCTGATGTAAAAATAATGTTTTATTTAGTTTTCCCTCTTTCCTGAGCTACGTTGCACAACAACATAACATAACCCAACACGATGCCGCTGTTCTGCACCGGGTGCTTGTCGAAAAGTCTTTCATTGGTTAATTCTACGTACGTTTGCGATGAATGCGGCATGCAAACGGAGGTGTGGAATAGTTTTGGTTGGGTGGCCTGGTCCTTACGACACGTTGGGTTGGGGACCTTCCGTCGGTACAGCCTATACCCGTTACTTCATAGCAACGAATCATGCCGAGTAGGTTAATGCATAGCGTGGGGTGTGCAAAGTCGTTTGCTTGCGGTGTTAAGTTTCGTTGGCGGGACTCGAGCCACCTTACCGTATTGTATGTGCAGCGGTCGCCATGCATTTCGCTTTCGTTCCTCCCCCCTACATCCCATGCAGATTGTGGAGATAGGGGGTGATGGGCATGATATGGTCACCCATGCGCGCCGAGTCTTCCAAGGTGCTGGGGTTAGTGCGGAGCGGAGGGGGGAGGCGGAGGCGCGCAAGGCCGCTGTTGCTGCTGCCAACAAGCGTGAAGAAGTCATTAAGCTGGTGGAATATGACGAAAAAGCCGTCATTGCGAAAGTGAAGTACGTGGCCGAGCTGTACGCGCGGGCGTTACAATTGCTGGTGCGGGCGCAGGCTGACGCACTGGTGGACCGATTTGGCGGGCCACCGGAGTGCCGCGCGTTGATGAGGAACATATGGTTTGCTTTTGTGCCCTTCACGGGGCTGCTGGATGCGGACTCCCGGGTTGGGTGAGTAGGGTGGGGCAGGTAGGCAACGCACCGGGGGGTTTAATGGAAAGGACTGTAATGGGTGAATAAATGGGTGGAGATTTCTAGTAGCCCTGGTATTACTTCAGCACAGATGAACTTAGGGTTAGGGGACATCTTAGAGGACGCCAGGTGGCTCTTGAGGAGTGGATCTGGATCTTGGAAGAAAGTTGCCAAGAGGAACTGAAAGATCAAGGAACTTACAGTTCTATGCTACTCGAATAGCCGACTTTCGTGCACCTCGTACCTACTCATTACTCTGTTCCCTACTCGTGGTCTTCTGGCTTTCTCCCCCTTACCTATCGCCTCGGCCCGCTTTCCCGGCGCTTCCCCACTCCCTTGTTCTGTACCAGGGGCACTGTGGTCCACGGGTATCTGGATGCTACCGGCTACCCGGCAATGGCGCGGGAGGGCTGCCTCTGGGAAAGCTTCAAGGCACGCGGCCGCCCTGTCGGTGGCGAACGGCTCAACAACTTGTCTCGCTTCCATTTCCCCGGACTCGGGCGCAATGACTGGTATTCAGGTCGAGTGCATTCGTACATTCGAAAGGTATAGTGTGGCGAGACCGTGTATGACACTGTCACATAGAGTGCGAAAGCTTGGGTATAGGGTTAAGGGAAGGATGGAAATCGTGGATGCTGTCGAAGGAATGGCTGTTGTGGCCAAGGATTTACCAGAGTGGGGCTGAGGTGGGATGGGGGAACCGCTACTCCTCCTGCTGGATGAGCTCTAGGGTGGGAAGATTCAGGCTTCGTACAGTACGCCCCAAAGCTGAGAGTTGCATTGCTTCTTACAATACCACATTCGGAACATCACACATATACACGCACGTGTGTGTGCGCGTGCACGCGTACCAACACTTCATTCCCTAAGGAGCATAAGGCATAACCGTTGTGGCTGTGTGAGCACATCAATGGAGGTATTTCCTTTTTGCTGAAACTTGTTTGCTTAACTACGGGTTCCTGCACTTGAGGTGTGAACATTTGTGGTTCTGTAGCAGGGAAGGTATGCAGGCGGCGATGTGTTTTTGGCGTTATTTTTCGAGTTGCATACGTAGTACGTAGAGTCACAGGCGTGTACGCTGGGAATATGGTTGGGCGTTCTATCTTCGTCTGCTTCGGTGCTTCCCTTCGGCTGGCTCGATCCATAGCTGTGTTCATTACCCCGACACTGCGTAGTGAAGTGTACAGAACCCCATGCGTGCATACCTGTTGCCGACCCTGTCCCCCCGCGTTACGTTTCCAGCCTCCCCGTGCCGCCCATGCTCCGCCTCCGCAGCTGCTGCCCCCCTCTACCACGCTGGCGATGACAATGTTGACATGTCTTATGCTGCGGATGCCAGTCACCCCGATGGACGTGGTACGGTGGGCATACGACCAGTCGCTGCCCTTCCAGGACCTCCGGGTGAGTCGGTCCGGCTTCCTGAACCGCTCTTCCGTCGGGATGCTGGGCAACCGGGCACCGCTAGGTCCACAGGCGAGGAGGGCTCACTGCAGCGGAGGGCGTATTTTGAGTACTCGTATCGGGAGTAAGCGCCCTCTCATCACTCCTTTCCTCTTGATTAGGTCTCCGCCCGGCTCCGGCCCTCGCTTCTTTCACATGGGTATGCAGGTCCGAGCCACCCCCTTGATAGAACGCGCCCCGATGCAGATTTTTGGGAGGATGCTCCAAACTCTCACAGCTCCCGATCCAATCCAGCTGCTGGCGGGGGCTGTGGAGATGGGGGGGTTGCTGGGGTTTGAAGTACCTCCGCTCAATGTGGATGGACTGCTTGTCAAAATGACGGACTCACTGGGGCTGCCCAGGGTAAGTGGGGCGACGGAGTGGCACGAGGGGCGTTGGTCAGGTGCGTTCGTGTGAATGACAGGGTAGGAACTAGGGAGGAACGGACGGAGAGATGGCATGCAAGCTGAGCAGGGTCGGTTTGATATGGGGCTTTGGTTTGAAGGGGAAAGCCATGAGACCACGAGACAAGGCCAAGGATTGGGTTAACGTGTAAGGGTGCGCCCTGTGTGTGTGTGGAAGGCATGTGAGAAGGGGAGGGTGAGGGGAGGAAATAGTAGAGACCTGACTCGGGGAAGGTCGCTTGGGGAAGAAACACACAAGTCAAAGCTTGACACGAGGTTGTGTAGTGAGAACGAGGAGGTCAGTTCTGGCGATGGCAGGCTCCGCTTGAGGATGCAGGCTCCCTAAGCCCCACCCAGGACCCAGGACCGTATGAAAACGAACAGTCAAGTAGGGGATGGGACTGGGCTTTGTCTCTCTGCGGCTGTTATCAGGTCAGCTGGATCGCGGGCTTTGATGGTCACGACGGTGCGATCAGCACCGGGCGACAGGGACCGATATGTTACACAGTTCACTGGCGGGTGGGTTCATGTAACCTCCATTGCAGGCTCTACCCGTCCCTCGCACAGCTTTGCACCCTCTTGCTGCGTTGCGCAGCTCAGGCTTGATGCCTCCTTCTCCTCTTCCTCCTCCTCCTCCTCCTCCTCCTCCTCCTCCTCGGATAGGGTCTTGTTTCGTTCCTGGCTCTCCCTCCCGCCCCAAACCGAGTCTGTTGCTTTTCCTGCTGTTACGTTTCCCCTAGGCAGTTTCTCTCGTCTCTAAGGAGCTTTACCGCATGTACCTGCCGGCCTCACCGCTGCTGCACCCCCATGCTCTCAGCATCCGGGGCACGAACCCCTACATGCCTCTCGCTGCGTTGTTATTCGCCAGCCTTAAGATCTGCTACGGGCTGGATAACCGGGGCGCGGCGGAGGTAGAGGCAGCGGAGCAGCCAGGGAAAAAAGGGACTGCAAGTAAGGGCAGGCCAGGCAATATGCAAAAGAAGGCAGCGCCCTCCTCGCCACCAGGTGGACACTCTGCATGCGAACTCGCGCAGCCGCTGTTGCCGGGCGTGCCCCCAATGGTGCTGCCGCCCGGGGGCTGGCCCGCATGGGCAGCCGAGAAAACGGGTAGGGGATTGCGGATTCCCTTCACCGAGGCGCCGCAGAGTGCTTTGCAGGTCAGTGGGCATGGACTGGGCAGCTTGGTGTGATAAAGGGGAGGTTCGTCCGTCAAGGGAGGGTTGAGCGGTCAAGGGCGGCTGGTTCCGATTGCCTAATGGAATGTTTACCTTACCCTCGGATGCGAAGCGCTGACTAAAACTGGTGATCTGGGCGGATGGGAACTTGTTGGTGGTGTGGAGCAGATGAATTGGGCCCGAGTGCGCAGGTGATGCCATCTTGATACTTCCTCGTGTCTCAGCTACCCGATGTCCGCACCATGACCTGCAGGCCTCGGACCTTCCATATGGCGAGCTGCGCGCCTATATGGAAGGGACTGCGCGGTGTTTGTCGAGGTTCAAGAACTCCAGGAAAACTGGCAAGCTTTACGCCGACGATCAAAAACTTTGCATGGCTCTGGACGTTATGTCGCATGAGGCGCTGAAATCGCAAATAAAAGCTGCTGCTGCCGATGCTGCCGACGTTTCGGCATCATTGGCGTCACCGTCAGCCGCTGCAGCTGCAGCCGGTAGGGCGCATGGCATCATGGGAGATGACAACGGCCGCGTTGGTCATGGCAGCGAGGGTGACAAAGGTCAAGGAGGGGCACCCGGTGGTGCTGCAACAGCGGAGGAACCCGCCCTTGAATTAAATGTGAGTGTAGACGAGGTGAAAACTCGTGACCCCTGGCGACAAGTTAAGATCGCTGTGGCCGGGCCACCTGCAGCGGCCCTGGCGGGCCTCTCACATGTCATACCTCCGGACTCAGGCCTGCAGTCAGCAGTCCTGGCCCAGCCTTCGCCGACATCTTCACAGCATGATGAAACTGGCGAAACGAGTAGCGGAAGTGAAACGCCGCCTGCCGATATCTCCTGGCCGAAGCCATCCGTAGTGCAATCTCAGCTACGGCCTCGAGGCTTGGGCCTGGTAGCTTCCAAGGTTCGGTTGCCGCCGAGGGAGCCCTGGCTCCATGCCCGGTTCATCCTTCAGGGCCAGCAGATGCACGCCGACGCATTTGCGGTTGTGGGCATGCTGGCTTGGCTATACTGCGTGAAGTTTCAGGATATGCTGCGCTGGGTGCAGGCGCTGGTGATGGAGATGGCAGAAATCGACGAACTCGCACGACGCACGACTCGCCTGATGCGGGCAGGGATGCCGGAAGCAGAGGCACTGGAGAAGGTGTTCACTGGAAAACCCCGGGTTAGGGAGTGGAGGAGAATGATAACGGACGAGGCTTGCCACATGAAAAATAATGAGGGTGAGGAGGAAGAACCGGTAGGCCAGAGAAAGCGGGACAGGGACAACATCCAAGGCCGTGGTCGGGGTCAGCGTCGGAGCCAAGGTGGGGCCCTGGGCCAGGGTCGGGATCCTAGCCGGGGGCGCGGCCGATGCCGGGGACAGGATCGGGGTCGGCGGCCCGGACGGCCGAGCCAAGGTCGGGGCCGAGGCCGAGGCCACCAGATAGAGGACAGCAGCGACAACACTGAGCCCGCGGAGTTGTATCAACCATCTGAACCCGTCACAGTGCAGGCCACAGAACGCCCGCGTCGAGCAGCGGCAGTTACTGCTGCCAAAAACATTGCTGGAGCCTTCAAATCCACTGCGGTTAAGACCGCCATCAAGGACAAGCCCATGTCACCGAAGAACAGGAGCGCTGGTAGAGGAGGAAGCAGCTGCGGCAGCGGTAAAAGGATCAGCAAGGAATGCGGCAAGGGCAGCAGTCGCGACAGCGAAACCAGCAGCATTAGCAGCAGTTATGACAATAGCTCCAGTGAAAGTGATAGTGAGAACAGAGCCCCTGGCTCGGAGGAGCTGGCTGAGCAAGTGGCTCGGTCAGAAACCGGGAAAAACGACGATGGTAACAAGGACAATTACTGGATGGAGGTGGACGAACAAGGGCAGGCAGTATCAGACTGGCCGACCGGAGAGGGGCGCTCGTTACGGAGGCCAATGCAAAACGGCCTTATGGAGGTTGCTCGCGATGCTAAGGTCCGTCTGACAAACAGGAGCGGTGAAGTGGACAGCGACAGCAGCACCACCACTGATGACGATGCGAGCGCTAGCAGCGGCACCAGCGGTAGTGCAGGCATGCACACGAGCGACGATGCTGGAGCGCCCGTTTGCAGCAGAGATGGAGCGGACATCATGGAGACAGGAATGTCGGATGCTAACACAGAAGGTGAGGGTGGCGGTACCGACGTGGATGGTGACGATGAGGAGTCGGACGCCACGGTCTCGGACGACGATGAAGATGAGGGAGAACAGCTTCTGTTGGCCATCCGTGCGGCGGCAGGGCGGAAACAACAGCACCAGAGTCAGCAGCAGGAACAACAGCGGCAACAACAGCAGCGGCAGCGGGACTAGCAACAACAGCTGCAGTGCACGGCGTGGGGCTAAATGAAGGCGTTACGGGTACTCACGTGCTTACTGTGTGTGCTGATGCCTTCTTTAGCTCCCGTCGTCGCGATCGTGCTCAAGGGAATTCGGTCAGTTTTGCTGACAGGGGTTTCCGGTGTGCTGGGTCGGAAATGTATATGCCTTCAGCAACCTGGTCGCTAAAGGAAGGGGAAATAAGTTATAAACAATGGATCTGCAGGCGCTGGTACTCTGTCTATCTCTGAGCTGCAATTACCATTGTGTTAGCTGCACGCGCCTTGCCTGACACGCATGGCAAGCCCTTTACGAACGCGCTCAGTCTTGGTAGGTCGTCTGCATCACCACCGAGACCAAGACTGTAGCGGAACCACGTTTCATCTGCGTTCAGAAGCGTAAAATATCGGGCGAGGATAGCAAAGCGAATGTTGGTGAAGGTGGGGGGTAAGCTGGCTTTACGGGGAGATGTCTGCGGTATGTGGCGCCGTGACTGATTTCTACAGCCCCTCATCAAAGGGCGTTACCCAAAGCCGGCGCATTGAACGTGGCAGCAGGTCATCTTGTGCCATCTGCCGTTCTGCACCAAATAGCCTAGTCAGGCATGAATCACATGATAAGCAGCAATGGTTTGCAAGGTGAGATAATGAACAGGGATTGCTTTAGTTATGCCAGAGAGGAGCGGTTTACGGTGAAACGGTTCATTTGAGCTTGGTTTCGCTGAATCCAGTCATCAGAAGGGATTGGGCTCCGATCTGGAGTGTTTGTCGTTAGCTGCGTGACCATTGCAGGGCACCCAACCTTTCTGGACAGTGTTTATACAACTACGGTCAACTCGGGAATGAGGGACAATTTTGTATCTGTCTGATAGGTTTTGTAAGTAGGCAGGTGGGATTTATGGTGAGTAATGCTCCTGTGCTGCAGCTGCAGGGCGACGTATGTACGGAAGCAGGTTAGTACTGACGAAGGCTGGAGTATTGGATGGACGCCAACGACAAGCAGTCCGATGGGCGAGCTTTGGCTATGCCGAATCACGTTCTAGCAGATGGCATGCCACATGCAATGAGCTGCTTACAACTGCAGCCGGTACGGTTTTGCCTGTGAGCAATTTTACGTAGTGACCTTTAATCTGCACGGTCGCCGAGGGAATCCGTTTCATCCTCGACCACCTGGGCCATATCGCTTAATTCCACAGTGGCACCTGAATTCCCATGGATGTAGTCCCTCACTCAAGCAACGTAATTGGAGGAACTAACATATTGGTGCGGCTCACGCGACACCCCAACACAGCATTCTGGCCCAGGTTCTGGCCGCTGTTTACCGATCGCTCGCATAACGATGGGCCGTGGGAAACAGTCAGCCGTTACTGAGGATTTCAAATGTCTCCCGCTATTCCTTTTGTTTGAGGGGTTGCACCATGGGTCCTTGGGCGACACCACATCGATCTCAGACTCAGACAATCAACATCGCAAATGGTGGATGCGATATGGGGCATGTGTGAGCATATACGGTGACCTCGCCTTCGTCTCGACCATTGCAAGGCAGGTAAGTGGAATGTTACGAACTTTGGCCACCCTCCGCCAGGGGCTGCACCCCCATATTATTCATACTATCCCCATTATATCTACAATGATACCTAAGCGTATGATTCCTATGCTTATACCTGTGCAAGCAGCATAAAGATAAAGCACCAGGGCAAGCACCTCCATCCTTGGGTTATAACGCGAGCCGTGGGGCACAGATCTCGCTAACTCACCATACTAATACAATCTAATGAAATTTACAAGCCATTAAAGTTTCGGAGGCAACTTGACGTCGACGTAACTTTTAACATCTGGTCGTCCGAATCTTCCGAAAGAACGACTCCGACAACGCTATTGGTCTTCACTTTGAGAACTCATAAAAATGAGAAAATTTCGAAACAAATTGAAAATGAGATCTTATGCTAACAACTTAATGACATGTTTTGGGGGATCTTATTGTTGTGCCGATCGCTCTGAGCCTCTTGACGTCTCAAGCGCGCGCACGCGGGGACTCCAGCAGCAGTATAACGGGTGCTCAGGTGGATTTTACGATGAAGCCATTCAAAATAAATTTATGTTGTGAGAGCAATTGCAAATATTTAGCCTTTCACAGGCTCCGCGTGCACTTTTTTCAAGGCCTTCGAACGTGACTTCTCGGCGGGATCGTTTATTACCTTCCGTAAGAAAAGAATACAAGTAGGAGTAGAAATTGTGAGATCTAGAATGCATTTGCGCAGGAAATCAGCGGCCGAAATAAGAAGGAATCCCAACGGAACATAACAATCAACCATAACTCTGGGGAAGTACCATAATCTTTTTAGCGCCCAATATATAACTATACTACAAATTTACAGTCAGACAGTACATGAGATATATACTGCTAGGAATGAGACAGGGTACGGCTCTTTGGTGCTGGACGAGAAAGCGAGGAATGAGTGAGGGAATGAACGACGAGCGAGCAAGTTCAGCGTCAGAGGGCCGTACCCTGAACTATTTACAGGATATTTCGAGCTGACAACTGAACCGTAAGATAGCGGGTTGACTCCAATGGCAGGCGCAGAGGTACCAGTGCAAATAGTACTGCACAGTGCATATGCACTCACTCAAGTGCTCTCACTCTCACTCATTGCACCCCTCAGACCATCGCATTTGCAATGAATTGCAACGAATTTTTGGGACCTGAGGCGCCGCTAGTGGAATAAAAACACGCTCTAACAGCGGCGCCTGCACGCTGTGATGCCCTGTGATGCCCCCTACTTGCCGTCTTGATGTTGAGGTTGCCATCAGCATTGTTGCCGAATTGCACCCTGGCGTAGCCGGCCGACAGCACGCACGCCGTCGTCAACATGAGACTCAGGCCCAGTGCGCGGTGCAACATCCATATCCTGATGGAACCGCACGTATTGTTTGCTCCTCTATTTGGAAACACAGCTACATACACTTGGAGTCCTATGTGAGACTAGCAAGCGTTATCAGTGTTGATCATGCAGGCACTGACACGGGTCTAAAATGCAAACCCTGTTTTTATGTTGCAGTATTTTTTATAAGGTGCTGTACAAGGCCAGCGGGCCTTGTGTGAAGGTCAAATGTTAACATGAGACCTCGGAGTTGGCGTAATCAAACATGCAAAACCGGCGTGCTTGGGTAGAGTGGGCCCAAAGAGTGTTGCATTCCTATCACAATAAGCGATATGATCATGCGCGCTAGAAACTCAAAGGTCTTGTTGTGATCGGGTTCACAACATCCAGGGGCGTGTCGTGCCGTTATAGGGGCACACCATTTCCATCCTGTAGCTATAGTCCGTCGGAATGGCTTAGGATAGGGGACGGCCATCTTGGACCACGGCTCTGGGTGAGGTGACCGGCGTGAGTTACACCGGCATGGGTATCACCCAGCATGCTTACACGTCCTAAGAAGACAGCTGCACACGTGTCCCTACATTCAACCGCCCCGGATGAAACGGTAACCTAGCTTATGCTGAGGTTAAAGCCTGTGTTAGTGTTACAATGATACCGACATAGCATAGACCAGTATTGTGACAGATTACGACACCGCTCAAGCTGGTATGGCGTAATACGTACCAGACTATTCCCCTTTAGATTCGCCCTGCTGACCAGCTAACACCGCACACACTCGTATTTTCCCTGTCGTGCCATCACATGGATTGTAACAACCTGCAGGCTGATTACAGTAATGTAGGACACGGGAATCCTCTGTAAGCATTCTGCAGCCAAAAACAGCGACGGCGGCGGAAGACACGTACGAGCAGGCGAAGAGGATACTTCCAAAGTGGCACAGTTATCCAATGGAGCACTCTTTAACCGCAGCAGCTAGAGATTTCCGTAGAGAGGCCCAACCAATGGTACTGCCAACGGGCACCTCCACACAGTTGATTGACAAATAACGGGCAGTAGCTATAAGAGAAACGCTCGCACAACCTCATCAGACCTCACTGCTTCAAGCAGTAAACTAACAGCCCCCGCCCTGACTGTCTTAGCTTATCATGCTGCTCATATGGTCCAAAAATACGTTCTGGTGAGGCAATAACTAGTATGCATCTCCATTTGCTAAGAGAAATCTTTTCAGCACGATAGTACGATAAATTCTCTGGGATATCCGCTGGACAGCAGGGCTCGTTCACGATGTCATAAAATTAGCTCTCCGCTGCCGTACAGGTATTGCATGTGAAAGACGTCGATCTGGAGTAATGGGGACCTGCCTGATTTCGCGCAAAGTTAAAATCGCAAGTTAAATGTACTAGCGCGTTGCTGCTGAAAGCAGTGTCAGCAGACGTCAGCAAGGGCTAAGAGAGATAGAGACCCAGGGGTCCGTACCGTCGGCCGGACACCACGACTTGCAAAATCGCACATAATATGGGGTGAACAGAATGATATTGCTCCTTGGAAAGTGGTTCCCCCCCCTCCCTTTCCTCCCTCCTCCCCAACATGACGTTTGGTGGCGTTGTACAGCCTCGTCCCACCCTGTCCCACGCTAATTCGGGAAACTGCGAAGGATTGCGATCCTCTGATGATGCTTTCTACACCCAACTACCACAACATCATTCCATCACTTTTTGAGCATTGAAATGTGCAATGAAGGTTCCGCTTTGTTCGCTACGCCTAATGGGCCCTGCTGCACGGCTTGTACCAGACAACGTTACATCGCCTTACTGCTGTAGACATACATCTTTCGTTCATATAGAGTAACCTAAAGCTATTTTGGGTGTCTATTGGGAAGTAGCATTTACAAGCCTGTACACTAAGCTGCTAGGATAGAAGCGTTTCGTCGCGTTCCACATCTGAAAACACAAAGCCGAAGTTATTAAAAATGTTTTCAGCCTAGGAAAGACGTTTCGATATGATCTTGCACTGTCTGCCTGGCCCTTATGGCCCAGGCGCAGCCAAGTTTCGGAAGCGCGGCACAGAAGGCTCACGACCGGTTAGTTGCCATGTAACGATAAGCAGTAAATTGCACGTAGGCAATGATATTGTGAAATAGCCTGTTAAGGACGGAAACTGCAACATCTGTCTTGACAGGTCGGACGTTGGCATTCGTCGCGGACACAGATCATGCGGAATTGCTCCTTGGGTCCAATAGATTCTGGGTAAGGCAGTAAGTCATTTCCCAAAATGACACGCGCCATCTGATTAAGCTTTGACGACGCGCACCTTTCACCCTGTGGCTTCAACGGCAACTGCTCGCAGTGACCAGCAAAGCGGGGACATGCCGAAGCGGCCCCCGCATCCCGAGATGGAAGAGGGCTCACTACAAGGCAGCTCAGGCTCGTCCTCTATTCCCGACACGCTCCCGTACATGGGGAGCCATTCAGACTGGCGAGAATTTCGGTAGGTGCCGCTTGTATGCCATGCCCCACTGCCTCTGCGCAAACCCCCGCCCGCCTCGGCAGTATTTGCTGTCATATATTCCTGTATTGCGGGGTTCCTTAAGTAAAAGTTTGCCACATTGTTAGGGCGTTAGGGCATGGTCATCGTCAGAGCTGCTGACGTTTGACGGCTAAGGAACATGCAATGCCCATGGATCACAAGCTTGCCCAATCAGGGCACCGTGTTGTTTCGGGGTTTCCTGGCAGACACTGGAAACAGGGCTAAAGGCGTAGAGACCAGGAAGATTTGCAGACAAAGTCCGTAAATGGCACCTTGATTGGAACGGCATATGTAAATCCGGATTCAGGCAAGGTGGTGCCGTTTCAACTATGCACTTACCATGGCTGTTACCTCGAGCCGGCTCCTCCAATTTTTCATAACCCAAATTTTCCCCGTCCTTCCGTACCCGTGGCGCTTGCACTGTGCTTCTCAATCGTCAACGCCCAACCCTTCTCACCACAGGGCCAAGCTTGTGTCCCAGTCCAGGGGTGGGAGGGACGCAGATCCGGGCGAGTGGGCACACACCATTCCGAAGCCCGAGAAAGGTGCCCTGCTCCTAGCTCATCCGCTGCTATTCCAACAGAGCCAAACTTACTTCCACAGGGCAGCTATTCTCCTGCTTGAACACGGGAACTTGGGCAGGTGCGGCGGCAATCCTGAGAGCTTGCACAGCTGGGCGATTGGTATCATTAGCAACCTTGGCATTGCTTGTTCGCCAGATAACTACCTCCTATTAATTTAGCATTACCAGACATGCAACACACATGTTGATTTCCGCCGTGTCTACCCGCCTTGTTGCGTTTTGCTGCCCATATGCAGTTATGGGGTAATCCTGAACCGGCCGTCAAAGTTTCTCATCCGTGACGTCCCGCTAAGCCGACCGCAAAACCAGTTCGGAGCGTGCCGGCTGTACATCGGTGGAGATGTGGGCACGGGGGAGGTACAGGTGAATAGGAGTAATTACCCATGTACCACGAAATGATGATTATGAGATGGTCAGTATGAAAGGTGTGTAATCGGTGCAAAATATTTGTATGCGTTGTGCCGTTCTGCGACAAGAAGGGAGGGGTAAGGCAGGCGCCCATCTTTTCGGTTTGCTGACTAACCCCTTGAATGGAAATAAAGATGCAGTCCTGGCGTAAGCATGAAATTGTTAACGATTCTACGGAGGCTCAAAAACTTGCGTTTCTACTTCCCTTATTTTGTTCAAACTGCTCTACTGATACGCGAATAGGCTTTGGGCCACCCCGTAGCACCATATAGCTCTTGTCCTGCCAGAGCCCACTCACTTGCCCCAAAATGCCGCGGTCTTCCGCCTTCCGATTCACTGTACCCAACAAAATGTTTAAACGGTACACGTCCGGTATATGTATTAAGTTTCGATGTACGGTTTAAAGGAGGGCCTTACGCCTTGATCTACCTATCTATCTATATCAGCTGACCGACTGGGTGAGTGACTGACAGACTGACTGGTGACTGTGAACGTCCCCAATTACCGTACAGGTCTTGCACCCGTATGGCCAACTATCAGGTGGGTTTCCATTTGCAAGGGTAATGGAACAGTGGACCGGAAAAGCTAGGGGACGGTGGGGGTGTTTGTGGCAGGAGGCGCCTCATGAGTCAAGACGTAGGATCTGATCTCTCGGGTGCTGATATGCTCCTATATGCCTCTTTGCGCCTACAGCTGTGGTGTGTTCGGGAGTCAAACCGAAATTTCAATGGGCCGCGCAGTGAATGGGGGCAGATAACGTGATGCAGATCGTGCTCCACGGCTGTTGCGTCTGTCTGTCACTTCAAACATCCGACTGTCGGCGGGGGTTCTTAACAGGCTGTGAACCCCGGCGGCCGGGCGGATGATCTGCGGGACACCTTTGTACAGGTGCCTTCGGAATACCCATCAAATACTACGACATAGCATTATAGTACTACGACATAGACGACAGCGTAGTAAGACGATGTTGTGGACACCGAGGTGTGGTTCCCAGGCGTAATGCCGTGCTGAGCAGCATAATCCTTGTGCACTGTGTTTTCCATGGATTTGCGGCATTCATTTGCCGCTGCACTGCGGATTTAGCCGTGATGTGCTGCTTCGAGTCTGGCCGCCGACCGCACCCTTTCGTTCCCTTGGCCCCGATTAGGAGCAACGGAGGTTGTCAAGGGGGTGTACGCAGGCGGTATGGACGCAGCACGTGACGCTGTTGACGCCGGTTTTGCCCAGGCTGAAAACTTCCGGTATGCAGGGAACGGGTCAAGAGGGAGGTTCATGGAGGGAGTGACGAGAGTCGATTTCGGACCATGCAGGTCCGGATCTTGCATTACCAATACGGCACCCCTTCTGCCGCCATGACTACTGCGCTGGTTGCTGGACTATTGCTCCTCCGTTGAGCCACGACTCACCTCAGTTCTCCTTCTCCTTGACATGCTACACTGGACTAAGATGCCGCGCTATGTCATGGCAGGCCATGTCATTCCCACCGCACCTCGGAAACAACGTTCTCTCACTTTCCTCTTATGCTTCCTTGTCACATCGTGCACTCGGCATTTTTCTAGGGCATCGTAGGACATGCGCTTCCCTCACCGCAATCGCCAAGGCGGCCCTTTTCTCTACAATCCTTTTTGACGCCCTGTGTGTACCGGGCTAAGGTCTTTTGCCATATGTTCCATGCAATCAATTCGACAGACCACACGTAACTGAACTCTCGTCGGCCATGATTCTTGCTTGCACGCCCGCTTTTAATCCTACCTGCCGCAGCTGGTTCAGTGCGTACGCGGGGTGGGGACCCGGGCAGGTGCAGATGGAGTGCAAGCGGGGCGTGTGGTTCACGGCAGCTGCCAGTCCCAAGGTCCTCCTGCAGGAGGTAGAGCCGGGCGAGGGCCCCAAGTACTGGCACAAGATTATGAGCATGCTTGGAGGTGGGTGGATGTTTAAGCGGAGGGCCAGCGTTGGGCCCGGGAACTGAGACTGCAAAGCTCTGTACGGCGAGGCCCACTGTAGGGCTGTCAGCGTGAGGTTGGGTAATGCCCCAATGGGGTACAGTCGTTGGTTCCAGTTGAAATGGTTCAGCTTGTCGGTCGGAAGAGATGTTCATGGGAAGGAGCAACAGCGCCAACCGGGCAAGTGACGACTACCTATGTGCAGCGAAGGGGTTCGGGATACGCGTATGCAGGCGCGTGAGTGGCGTTGTTGCATGGAAGGCGTCTGAGCGGCGAGTCCAAGACCATTGCTATTTGGTATCGACTTCCGGATGTGTCCGGATGTTGTGGACTATTTGTCATTCTGGGCAACCGACGACATTGACACTTTCACTCAGATCACACCGCATCGAGAGCTCCAGCTTAGGTTGATTCACCGCTGTCATTGTTCCGCAGGGGACTACGCGGAGCTGTCCGCTGCCGTTCAAAAACACGATGATCCTGCGGATACCGCTTAGGCCGTTTCTTTTGTCTGGGATAGGCCTGTCCGTCCTTGGAGGTCAGGGAAGGAACACAAATCCGGACAAGTCGTGTAGATGGCGGGCGCGTGGCGTGGGCCATCTATCCTCCTATCACTCTTGCCGCCCCGGGGATCCCGCTGGAGGCCTTACCCACAAACGCCCCCATAACCGCAGCTCAGTCGGGGATGGGGGCCGGGAGGTGCGGTGGTTCCATGCGGAGCCGACGGGGACCCTGAGCAACGTATCCAAGTGCGGTTGTCCGCGATATTATGTAAACGGCGAGGGAGCTGCGCATCTCCCCAGGAGGGCGTTCGCAGGGGTTCAAGTCTGTCTCTGTGTAAGGCACCAAATCAAGGCCATGCAGAAACCTCTTGAAGTCTTGACACACTTGTTAGGGGTGCATCGCATTCATGGAAAGCGCCCGGGAGGGCTGTGCGTGTAAGTAGTGTTGCATGTGTGGGGAATATTGGCCCTAAAACAGGAGTTATTTTTCAATATTCCTGAGATGGCTATGTCAGGTGGCGCCGCTTAAGCATTAATTTTCAGTCGCCGTTTCAGTTATCCAATCAGCTTTAGAATGTTCTGGAGGTGTACAGCAAACTTGTCCACATGTTTTTTGGGTTTGCCCAGCTGGGCCAGGCGTGTGGTACAGGCAGTGCTTGAAGCTTAACTTTACAGTTGTTATTCACTCTGTTTTACCCCTAGGGAACAGGCCACATACTGACAACTCTCCTCTCTGTAAGCAAGAATGTAAACTCCCACTCTGCGTAAACACAGTGCCTGTTGCCATTCGGGTATTGTCGGCCGCAAAGTCACAGCCTTTGCTTCCTCGCACAGGCACTTAACATTTGTATAATCGTCACACATTGGCAATTGGCAAACGGTAGGTTGCCGAGGTTGGTTGAGGGACGACCAGTATAATGCCATACCCCAGCCCGTAACGTCAAGCCTTGCAAAACGACGAGTCATGCGAGCAAGGCACACGGGGTTGTATTGACGAAAAAGGGGAGGTCCGCTCTGCTGTCGGTCGGGCCGGCGTCGGGTCTGTTATCTTGATGGCCAGGTATTATCAAGGGATTGTCTTTGCGTGCTAATTTGCAGCTCAACATTGGAATATTCCTACCCATAGAGCGCTGTGAATTTGCTCACGTCAACATTCCTACTTGGGCTTACAGCCACCGCTTGGGCGAGGGTCCCTGACATCCACAGCAGTTAACCGTCAGCTGCAGAGATCGACCTGCACGCGGGTTGCCGCAACAAGCGCGTCCCTTAGTGCGCCAGACACACGTACCCAATGACCCCAATGGGTATAATTGTAGTTGCTTTCAGTTACAGTGGCGTGTGGTATGCTCGGCGCCCTCTGCGACTCCGACTGCTTCACACCCATGTGCCATGTCATGTCAGGGAAGTAGTGCTGGAAGTTCAGTGCCGAAGGTCGTCGAGACAAACATGGTGGCTTTGATCGATACCATGTAGGTGCGTTCATGCCCTCTTGATAGCGCGTTGCTGGGTGCAGCAAATTACCTTCGGTTGAAAAACAAAAAGGACTCGAGCAGCCGACGAGTTGCACGCATTATGCATGTGTGATCCCTTGTTATCTCGTAACTCTTGGAATATATAAGCCCTTTGGATCAACGCGATGCCTATGTTGTTGTCGTCTCGTGTTGGTTGACGACAACCACCTGGGCAGGGGCCCCTCCTGGACCTATACCCATGGAACGAATTCAGCAAGCTTGCTGAGCAGGGAGATGACCCCATGAAAAACCTTTTGCATTAGTCCTCGTATCTTCTAACCACGATGGACTGACACGAGAGCACGAGAGCCAAGCGTTCCCAGTGGGGGTAGAACAGGAAGCAAAATGTCCTCACTAGCTGTTTCTTCCGCGTCTGCTGCTCCGGCCAGACTGCCATGGCAATCGGATGCAGATACTGCTGACCGGCAAATGATGACCGAACAAATGTATGTGACCGCTGTATCGCGAGGGCCGTGGTCATCGTGTTGACGGAGCGCTTCTCAACGCGCACAGATTTCAAATATTTCAAACAAAGAGGCCATCAACGCAGCAGTATAATAACAAGTTGCCGGAGTTTGTAAAGCGGCTGGAGGAGGGGCTGTATCGGTCGGCAAATAGCAGGGCAAGTAAAGACCGTTCAGGAGGCCTAGGTCAGGGTTCTCGCTGAGCTCTCTACCCTTAATTGTTGCAGGAGGAGTACACTGATATCAAAACGCTAGAACAGCGCTTACATGACGTCGCGAAGCGCTTTGTCCGGCCCAACCAAGCAGCCCAACCGGGCGCAGGAGTGTTGCAGACAGGACCGATGCCGCAGACTGGCTTGCAGCAACCTGCTGCTCCACCTGGACAAATGTCAGGGATGATAAATATGGGAATGACGGGCATGCCGCCACAGTTTCAGCTCCCCACAACCCAGCCCATTCAGACTCCGGGCTTCATGTCAACCAGTGGAGGCCTAGCCGGAGGCATGGGCTTGCCGGACCCGCTGCGAGGCCAGATGTCCCAAGTAGGCGGCATCGTGCCTTCGCAAGCGATGCCGCAGCTCGACCCGAATAGCCAGTACCCGCAGCTCTTGGGAGCGAACAATGCGGCCTTCAACCCAAGCACAGCAATGCCACAGGGTGTTATGAGCAACGGAGCACCTGTCCTTTTGCGTTCTCAACGGGATTGGAACGGTAACTCAGCTCAACAGCTGCTCGGGGTAAGGACGCATTCAACCTGGAGCTTTCCTGCGATTACAAATTTGTTTATACGCATCATTTTTGATACAGGGTCAATCTGGGCAACAGACAATCAACAAGCTGACAATAAACGGTATGTGGGGTTATGTAACATGTTTAGTCCGCGATGTATTCATGTCTGCTTCCGCGCGCAGGTCTCTTGCCAGGTCAGCTTGCGACGGGACCGGGAATGATACCGCAGCAGCAAGCTATGTCAAATGCTGGCTTTGTACCGAACAACGGCCCCAGTGGCATGATACCGATGGGCAACGGCTTGGTGCCCAGCGGAGGCATGGTGCCGAACGGTGGCTTGGTGCCCAGCGGAGGCATGGTTCCAAATGGCGGCATGGTGCCAAGTGGAGGCATGGTGCCGAACGGCGGCATGGTGCCAAGCGGTGGGATGGTGCCGAATAGCGGAATGGTGCCAAACGCAGCGATGGTGCCAAACGGCGGAATGGTGCCGAACGGCGTGATGTTGCCAAATGCTGGAATGGTACCGAACGGTGGAATGGTGCCAGGCGCGGGTATGGTACCGAATGGGGGCATGGTGCCGAACGGCGGAATGGTGCCAAGCGGTGGAATGGTGCCAAGCGGTGGAATGGTACCAGGCGGTGGAATCGTGCCAAGCGGTGGAATGGTGCCAAGCGGCGGAATGGTGCCGAATGGTGGAATGGTGCCGATGAACACAGGCATGCCCGGGATGAGCACCGCTGGCTCACCGCTGCTCAATAATATGGCGAACTTCAGTGGGCCACAGTCTGTGCCGAATAATGGTAAGATCAGTAGGTTCTTTTATATGGACTTCGCGTGACGACGAAATTTCGCGGTCTTTGACAGTGCATAACACCTGCAGGTTTGGGAGCGATAGGGCCCAACCTGCAAGGGATGGTGCCCGTAGGAGGTGCCACGAACGGTGCTGCAACGCTTTCGGGTATGATCCCAGTGAGCAGCGCCAGCACGGGCTTTTCGACTGCGTCGACTGGGGTGGGAACTCTGGGACAGGGCCCCAGTCCAATGCTGAACTCCACTGGGATGCTCGGTGGTAAGTAATGCAACAAAGGAATCACCAGCTTGAGCATGTGTTCATGCCTCATAAGGGAGTATGTTTTACACAGGCATGCCCGACGGGATGAACCCCAAGGTGCAGGAGCAGTACGTGCAGAAGCAGCAACGCTGGTTGCTGTTTTTGAGGCATTGCGCTAAATGCCGGGCCCCAGGGGAAGAATGTCAGCTTAAGACGCAGTGCAAATTCGGCAAGCAGCTGTGGGCACATATTCTGTCGTGCCAAAACGCGGCATGCGACTATCCTCGGTGCACTAGCTCGAAGGAGCTCCTAAAACACCACCAAAAGTGCCAGGTTAGTTCCATTATGGTTCAGACTGATTTCAGAACGGTCACTCGCAAATAACTGGGGTCAGGCTGTGGGTTACACGGCAAGGCAAGGAGTCCTGCTTTGCATTATGAGGGGTATTGAAGTTGGGGTCGAGCACCATAGTCCACGTATATCGTAACACGCATGTCTGTGATGTTACTCGGACGCTGCAGGCATCGCAGTGTCCAATCTGCGCGCCGGTGAAGGATTACGTTAAGAAGACTCGACAGGCGACGCAGCAGCAGCAAGCACAACAGCAAGCGGTGCAACAGCAGCAAGCGGCACAACAGCAGCAAGTGGCACAACAGCAGCAAGCGGCGCAACAGCAGCAAGCGGCGCAACAGCAGCAAGCGGCGCAACAGCAGCAAGCGGCGCAACAGCAGCAGCAGCAACAAGTGCAGCAGCAACAACAACAACAACAGCAGCAGCAGCAGGGTGCTGGGGGGCCGTTCATCTCGGGGCAACCCAGCATGATCCCCAATGGCTTGATATCGCAACAACAGCAGCAACAGCAGGTCCGGGTGTGTTTAGCTAGAAGGGTTCATCGCAGACCTTGGCCCCTTAACTAGACGGGGTGGATGGGGAGCTTGCGCGAATGGATCCTCCAGGGCCAATAACGGCTAACGTCGATCTAACAGGCTATACATTAAGCATGCGTGGTGTGATACTGCCCTGATCTCCCAGGTGGTGCGATTAAACTCCAACGGCCTTGGCGGCCAGAAGCGGCCACATGAAATGATGAACGTTGGCCTGGGGCCGGGCAGCCTGGAAGGCGTAAGCAGGATGGTGCCATCAATCCCGACCGGCATGGGCTTGGGTGACCCCCTGCTGCAGCCCCTGCAACAGCCGCAGTCGCAGGGCCCTGGCCAGCCTCCGATGATGCCTCAGCAGCCGCAACAGCCGGCACCCAAGCGGCCTAAGACAGAGGACGTACTTCGGCAGGTTTGTTTCATGCACTTCCGGGTTTGATGTATCGTGCCATGCATCTAAAATCCTGCAAACGCTTTCGTAAACGTAGCACGCTGCACGATATCGAGGCAAGCCATTGAAACCTAAGATACTGCGCGACGTCTTCCCCCCGGCTGTCGTTCGTAATCCTCATCCCGCATTACGCTTATTTCTGTTTTGGTCGAGTTGCTCCGCTTCGGCAACTTTTATCTTGATATTCTTGTATTTATTTGCAATTATACGGTTGTACGGGTACATTGTGCGCTGCGTAGAATACGGGGACGTCGTTGCTGGAGACGTTTGACGCCAAGCAGATCCGCGTGCACGTGGACTTGATACGTGCTGCGGCGGTGACGCAGAAAGCGCAGCAGCAGCAGCAGCCGACGAACCCGGAGGACGCGTGCAAGGTAATTGTTTGGCTAAGATATTCGAAGCACCTGTGCGTGTCACGGGACATTAACGAAGGTGGATGTCCCGAGCAATTTGGTTGAAGGGACCATGCGTAGCGAGTAGTTCTTAGGCATGCCGGATGATGTCGGCACTCAAATGCGCGATGTAATTCCTGCTGCGGCGACAGCTTCTTGCTGGGGGAGCATTTCACCTGGGGACGAGCGCGGGAATGTGTCGTGGCATTAGGCAGAAGGGGATTGTTGAGGCGGATGTCTCTGTCAGCGATCGCTTGAACAGCTGCCGGACGTTTATGTGCCGGACTTGTGTCTGATAGTTCTTAGGTTGACATACGCGAGTTCGCATCGCCGTCTGTAGGTTTGTTTGCTGACTAAGCTGTCCTTCGAGCCGCCCGTCATCTACTGCTCGTCGTGCGGTCTGAAAATCAAGCGAGGGCAAATCTTCTACAGCACGCCACCGGAGCATGGGAATGACCTAAAGGGCTATTATTGCCACCAGTGCTTCACCGATCAAAAAGGAGAACGCATTATGGTGGAGGGCGTACCCATAAAGAAATCAGACCTGGTGGTGAGTGCTCTGGGGGTCGTACAGCTGTGCGTGTTGATGTTACGGTCTTGTTGCTGGGATCACTGCCATCCTCTCCTGGATGGGATTCTTTGGCTGTCGCGCATGGTGAAGTGCGTATGCCACAAGCACATGGGTTCTTGAGCAGATTCGCATTCGAGATGAGTACGCAAGGTGCCTACCTGCTCGGGTGGGGTCCATCGCCGCCTTTGGCGGGTCGTAGTCGACCTGTGGATGTGCATTGAAATATTTGTCTGGACACCCGCAGAAGCGGAAGAACGACGAAGAAATCGAGGAGGGTTGGGTGCAGTGTGACCATTGCGAGGGCTGGGTGCACCAGATCTGTGGCATGTTTAACAAGGGCCGAAACAACAACGACGTGCACTACCTGTGTCCGGAGTGCCTCGCCTATGGCTATGAGCGCGGGCACCGACAGCGGACGGAGGTAAGGGCTAAGGCCAGATGTAGCTCAGGGGCAAAGTAAAGCCAAAGGTGCATGCTCCAAGTGGACGTGTTTGTTTCAGAGTAATGAGATTGTGCAGTTTTTTTTGTTTTGTTTGGCACGTTATATAGGTTTGGCAGGGTGCTCCCAGTCGGAATGTGCCAGAACTATCTGTTTGTGCTATGTGCTGCAGATCCGACCCCAGGCTATGCTTGAGGCGAAAGATCTGCCATCCAGTAAGCTAAGCGATTGGATCACGGATCGCCTAAATCGGGAGCTAGAGCGAGAACGCATTCGGCGAGCAGATCAGCAGGTGGGCATTGGCGCTGGGTGCTACAACGGCGCCATTAACGTGGGGCATTCCCCCAGATCGGGCCTGTGCAGGAGGTCAGGCTATTGGCCACTGCCAACTGCAGTTAGGGGTTGAGCGTGTTACCAGGACCTTCCATTTGGCCCGTTAGATTGGCTAAGCAAATTCAGCATTCCATACCACTTGGAGACGAGTTTGTCCGGGGCCTACGTTCCGCCCCAGCTTGGGTGGGCGTCGAGCGCGGGGATTTGGAATGTTCGGTATGTTCACGATATATACTGAAACTGACCGAAGAAACGTTGAGCGGAGAGGAATGCGCAGTTACCTAGACTGACGGTGCCGCTGGGGGGTGTCGATTGGGAATGATGCTTGGGGATCAATTGGCTTTGGGGGCCATGTTTTATACCCTCAGGGCAAGGCGCCGCACGAGGTACCGCCCCCCGAGCCACTCACCGTTCGAATGATCAACAGCGTCAAGAAGAAGTGCGAGGTGAAGACCAAATTCCAGGAGACCTTCGCTCCGGATGGCTACGCGTCAGAGTTCGAATACCGGCAGAAGGTGCTGCTGCTCTTCCAGAGCTTGGACGGTGTGGACGTATGCCTATTCTGCATGTACGTGCAGGAGTACGGCAAGGACTGTCCGGCACCAAACACGAACATCGTGTACCTATCGTATCTGGATTCCGTAAAATATTTCCGCCCCGAAATCCCCTGCGCCCTCGGACCCAACGTGTCACTGCGCACCTTTGTCTACCACCAGCTGCTCATCGGATACACGGAATACACCCGCAATATGGGCTTCGAGCAGATGTACATCTGGGCTTGCCCACCCATGCAGGTATGATGTTTTGTCAGAAGCATGCGGTATGTCATTGCGCGCCGATAGGGATACATACAGCAGAGTTGCTTCGAAAGCGCAGTTGGTTGATTCATCCACGTTTGGTTACATATGGATGGACTGTCTTGGTGGACTGCCACGCAGCGGACCTGCGAGGCTGTTTTTATCAGATGGACAAACCTCCTTGAAACGGATTTGCAAAGTGCTTAATACCATTCCTTCGGACGGCATGCAGGGCGATGACTACATCCTGTACTGTCACCCGAGCAAGCAGAAGACGCCGCGCTCGGACCGGCTACGCATGTGGTATATCGACATGCTTAAACTGGCTCGCGAGGAGGGTATTGTGGTGCACTTGTCGACGCTGTGGGACACATACTTTGAAGGCGGGCGGGACCATCGGATGGAGAAGTGCAGTGCCACGTACATTCCGTATATGGACGGGGACTACTGGCCGGGTAAGCGGAAGGGGGAGGGCCAGACATCGCGTGAGACCGCTGCAGCTGGTGAAGGCCGGAAAAAGGCCCGTGGCTGGATGCGTGAACCCTGATAGGTCTGCAGCTTTTAAAGTACCGTGTTGAAAGTAGCGTCCTGCGGGATTTCTTAAGGCAATGTCGGAGATGTACGTTTTCTAAATGGTACGCAGGTGAGGCTGAGAACCAGCTCGCGACCATTGCTGATCAGCAGCGTGGTGGGAAGGGTCCCAAGAAGGGGGCAACCAGTAGCACCGGCGCCGTGGTGCCCAGCCGCAAAGCCGGGTCTAAGGGCAAGCGCTACGGTGGCGGGCCGGCAACCACGGACGAGCAGCTCATGTCGCGGCTAGGGGAGATCCTGGGAGGCAACATGCGGGAGGATTTCATCGTCGTCCATATGCAGCAACCCTGCACATTTTGCCGCACACACATCAGGGGCCCGAGCGCCGTTTATCGGTGCGCATGGTCGGGGCCAGTTGTAGGGAGGTAGTAAAATTTGATTTGGAAAGAATGCGTTTTCGTCAAAGAGTAGCTTGTGCTGTTGGAGCGCGAACACGCTTTCAACCGTCAAAGGGAACCACTTGCTATTGGCTGCGTTCACTGACGCACAAATTCAACTAAAATTTTTGAGCCGCGAATTGCGAATCTATCTTTTGGTCCTCACCAGTACATTAACACAGCCTTCATCATTGCGTTATTACGGGACAGATATAGAGTGCCACCTGGCGCGACGCCGCCAAAGGCTGCTCCGGAGCGCAAATTCGAGGGTATTAAGTTGGAGGGCGGTGGCCCGTCCGTGCCATCGGGGACCGTGTCCTCTCTGACCATCTGTGAGGCGTGCTTCCGTGATGAGGAAAACCGGGTGCTCACGGGACAGCAGCTGCGGTTGCCAGCTGGCGTGCAGCCACACGATCTTCTTGCGGAGAAGCTGGAGGAGATGCACCTGTGGGACCGCGACCCGGATGGCGATATGGAGAGCGAATTTTTCGAGACAAGACAGGTCGGTCAGGCCGCGAATGTGGTGTTAAGTTCTCGTGAGGAAACCTCTATCCTGGGATGGCAGTTAACATATCACCAACTTTGCAAAATTTTGATGGTCAAGGTTCAACGTCAGATGGCCAAACCTTTTCCGCTTTCAAACTGCAGACGTTCCTCTCGCTGTGCCAAGGCAACCACTATCAGTTTGACACGTTGCGGCGCGCCAAGCACAGCAGCATGATGGTTCTCTACCACCTACACAACCCGCATTCACCGGCGTTCGCGAGCAGCTGCAACGTCTGTCAAGCCGAGATCGAGCCCGGAAAGGGTTTCCGTTGCACTGTCTGCTCGGACTTCGACATGTGCGCCAGCTGCAAGTTCAACGTGAATCATCTCCATCCTGTTGTGGTGGGTATCTTCACCTGCGCTTCCTACGTTGCCTGCGTCATTGCAGCATATACCAAATACCTTGTGATTTGCATATCTGGTGTAACGTAAGGCTCAGAACGTGCTTCAGAGCTATGCCCATCATATTCCAGCATTTCAATACGAGAACTAGTGTAGCAACACGGTCCCTGTTTTATCTTGATTTGCAGCTTCTGCTGTTTGAAACTTTCATGTTCTGCTTCCGTTATGTAAGCTAGAAAGCTGTCTCCCATATTTCAAGCACTGAACATCTACCAACACTTGGCCTGGTACTAACGACGGTCCGCAGCCACATAAGCGTGCACTGGACGAGACTCGGCAGCGGCTCACGGAGGCGGAGCGCCGCGAACGAAATGAGCAGTTGCAGAAAACGTTGGCGCTGCTGGTCCACGCGTGCAGCTGCCACAACACGGCGTGCGGAAGTAACAGTTGCCGCAAGGTTAAGCAACTCTTCCAGCATGCAGTGCAGTGCACAGCAAAGGTGACGGGCGGCTGCCAGCTCTGCAAGAAGATGTGGTGCCTCCTTAACCTGCACGCCAAAAGCTGCACCCGGGCAGACTGCCCTGTGCCGCGCTGCAAGTAAGTAGGAACTGGGTCCCTAATTTGCAATACCACAGGGCTCCCGGTCATAACTGTTTTGTTTTCGCTGCATCGTGCTGGGACTGTATTGGGCGCTGTGTTACGTCGCTAACCCAAGTGGTGTTGTAAGGTTAACGCAGCTTGGCTTTTCGATTGTTCCAGTGTACACGGCTGCCGATGCGTGACGATTATAACCGATGCCTGTTGCCGTGTGTTGTTGGTAAAACCGCAGAGAGTTGAAGGAGCTCCGCCGCCGGCAGACTAACCGGCAGGAGGAGCAGCGCCGCGCTGCCTACGCAGCCATGCTACGGCAACAGATGGCGACTCAGCAGCCACGGCCGATGTAATGTTGAATAAGCTTACGCCGACTTAATACTGGACACGGCGTATTTATTACTGCTAGATTGGTTACATCACTGCTGCGCTGCTAGATGTTTTCCAATGCGTTGCACACCATCTCGTGTGTGGTGGCTGGAACAGCTGGGCAGCGTTGGTTTGTAAGTTGCTTGTGGGGAGCGACAAGTTGCGACTTAATGAGCCCACGTGTTGTTGCATACATGCGGCACGGCGCTCAGTTCCGTGGAGCACACGGCGTGGCAGTTCCGTGGGTGCCAGGTTTGCAGCGCCTTGTGGTTTCATGGCACGTGGCAAGCGTCCGTAATACATCGGGGTTTCATCCCCCGAGTGGCAATACCTGCGACCGGGGCACTTCGTGGGCGATCCGATGCACTAATACTTGGGGGGGGGTGCACAGAAGCGGGGCTTAATAGACAGCAGTTGTGGTACGGCACGTGCGCTGCAGTCTTTGCGCGTAGGATTGGGTCCATCTCGTTTGCTTGAGCTCGTGTGTGCTGGAAGAGTCGTGTCGTTTCCGCTTCTGAGGAAGGGCCAGCGGCTTTTGTATGGTGCTTGCCCCGCCGCTTGCGGGCACCGTATCAGGCTGCACATCGCGGTATGTGAGAGTGGACCAGGAGGCGTATCGACCTCGCTTCTGGTATCGGTTATTGGTTTCTGCGCTTTCGTGCAGGGGGAATTTAAGGGGATGGGCTGAGAAGACACTATCGACTGGTTCGCGTGCTGATGTCTTACCTGCTGTTTGGGTTGACACGTTAAGTTCCTTCTGCTTAGGACTTCAGGAGACATGTTGGCTTGTTATCCATAGGCGGCGCATAGCTTGTCACCTTGGCAAACCTCGGTTGACTGCACCCTAATTTTGCCCGTCATCGTGTGGGTTAGGCCTCAAACGTATCACCAAGTATTCCGCGCGTTGCAACTGACAGGCCTGTTTTGGCTACGTGAATTTGGAACTGGTAGGTATCACGTTCGGGCAACACGAAGTAAATGAAGCTCAATCCTATCGAGTAATATGTCTCGAGTGGCTCCCTTCGATTCGGCAGCAATCAAGACGGCCATCCGTCCAAAGTCTGCCGATTGTAAATTCATACCGCGCGATTTGCCTGGGGTTTTACCGCATATCGAGGAATTTTGCTGACAGGGAGAGCAGCCGCGACCTCATGCGAAGGAAGTCAACTAGGTTCATGACACAATTCGTTGTCGCAAAGGAAAGGACAGGAAAACATTTGATAATGGAGCAAGGAGGAGGAAGCTCAGTACTTCTAAATCAGTAGCGAACCCGATCGAAGGGAAGAAATTCAACGTGTTCGATTAACCACGTTCATTGTTGTGGCGTCGGACACCCTCCTTTCGCCCACAAGTCCCCCCGTTCTATTCTGTTCTGTCCTGTGCAAAAGATACGTCGGCCAAATACGACGTCTGGGAACGACGAAAGCATAACAGCCGAACCATATAGCTGTACACCTGCTGTGCATGGAAGATATTGTAACCGAATTCGCGCCACTGACCTCAGACCTGGACGCTCAGTTATCGCCCTCAACTGACCCAAGCTTCACATGTGTACTGGAAAGTCCGGTCGCGCTGGCTTCCACCCATGTGTAAAAATCGATTCACCCACCTTTCCATCGATACCACAATTAGATAACAGCGCCGCTACTTGTCACAGTGCCACTCCTCCACGACAAAATGCTCCAACTCCCTCCGAATGCGAGTATGATACATGAAATTGCCTGGTACGTCTTCGTCGCGACCTTACCAAGCTGGAAATCCCCTCTCAATGCTCCCAACGGAAGCGGCTCCCTGCCAACACGCACGAAAGTTTCGCTCCTTAACATGCTGTCTCCTCTCACTCTCCAAAACTTCATGCAATCTCCTCGTAGTTCTTACCAATGGCATAATGCCCGACTCCCATTACTATGCTCAAGTAGAAACCTATATTACACCAAGAAGATGCAGCCCATAGCGATATGAAGGATGACCACCTCAGAGACAAACACACCCGGCGAGCCGAAATTCTGCGGTAAGGGAACAAGGATTTGGGTAAGAACCTTCGTTAGAAGGACGGTACGCTGCGGCACGACCGATGCCCATTAGGCGGCTGCATGCTATCTACTTCATAGGGGAATATCATTTAAACGCTTTCACGGCCACGACCTCTCAGTGGCTAACAGGTAAAAATTCCCGAGCTGGGTCCGACGCCGACTGCTGCAAAAGCTGCCATCATCATTGCCATGCTGTTGGTCGGAGGAGAGGTGTGATAGTTAATCCAAGTGACCATGATGATGGGTAAGAAGCAACACATATTTATGCAGTAGGCAGCATTGCCCATATGATAGCGTTGCGCAACCCGCACATACCCGCCACATTGAAGTGGTCAACTGCTCCCTCCAGATCAGCCTCACACACATCGAGCCCCAACTTGCGGAGTCCTCACCCCAATTGGCACTATGTCGACTCTCAGCCAGCTCTCAATGCCCGTCCCGACAAGCGCGCCAGCAAACAGGCAGCCGAAGGTCAGGGCAGCCGCCTTACCTGGCGAGACGATCGTGAAAACAAGAAGGTACGAGGGCGGCGCGAAGCAAGTAAAAATGGGTAAAAGGAAAGCCTGCCACGGATATGCCAGAGGATATGCCGTAGAACAATGCAAACAGTCGCAGCTATTTTCGCACTCTGGATGGCATCGGGTGCAGGTGGCCCCCAGACCCCGAACGCCCCGTGCCAGGGAGCTGGTTTAGAACAGTTGTCTCCTCCAAATGATCACGCATGCGCGTGTAGATCCTCAGCTGCAACCCGCTAACTGATTCACCGCGATCGGCAACTGAAGTTTCAGGTCCACCCACCAATCTCCATCCGTTTGTTCTCGCGAAGGCTGTACACCGAGTAGCTCAGGGCCAGCGCCATCTGCAGCCCCGCCGTGTCGGCCAGCTGTGCGTCTGGAGACTCCAGGAGAACCTGACGGCAACCGAGTAAAGTCGTGTGTAAAATGGCAGAGGCTAAACGCAGGGGTTGCGACTGTGGAGAGCGCGGGCCCCCTCGCGCGTTTTCTTAACCTACAGTGACGATTTCTCTCAGAGCTTCATACGACCCTTTTCGGGGCATCAGCGCATCACAGGAAGTCCTCACAGATTGCATAGCTATTTGCCGTACCAAGTAAATGGTCTTACGAAACCCCAGCAATAATGACTGCCTTGCCCTAGACCGCTTCCCGATATCGAAGTATGCTCTTACCTGTGCAAGCGCCCACAACCCCAGCCCCGCGAAAACGCCGCCCTGCACGATTGCCGCCTGCCGGTTGGTGGGCAGAGAGAACCCCACAGGCAGCCCGCCTGCTGGGAGTTTCGGCGAGGACGCCTTGGGCACCGAGGCGCCCATACTGCTCATTTGCTTCTGCACAACGGCGCCAGTTTGGGAGCCATTGAAACAGAGCTTGCTAAATCAGAGAGGATAGCGTCGGCAGGCCGCGGGCCTTCAGAAGTTTCAACAGCCAGTGCGGAATAACTCAATGCACTTTACATGGAAGGTAACTGCCTCCATGGGCAACGAGAATCCTGCTGCAAAGACCAACACCGGTGGGGGGCCTGCCGAAGGCATGCGGCACCCGTGGGCGTTTTCACAAGTGAAGTAAAGAGATGACAGGTCCCTCAGGAAGGAGGCTATAATGCTCCCCGGACACGGGTGTGCGCTATGCTGCTGTGCTTACCATCCCCTTTGTGGCGCTGCCACGCTTTGGCGTGGAGGGCACATCAGCATAGCGCACGCTCGTAGAGACCTCCAGCTCCCCCGTGATGCGGCGTTTCATGCTACGCATGAAGAGGATGTCTGCAGGGGATCCGGCATGGTGCCATCCTGGGCAACGGCGCTGGCGAAGGGTGTGGAACTGCACTCGTGCTTCCGCCTGGGCATCATGTCATATCCTTACGTGCAACATGGACAAGTTTAAAGTCTTGAAAACCCCAAATTGAGGAAAACCACTACTACTCTCCATTTAGGTTTCCGTCATCCCCACTAACGATAGTGAGCGGCTCCTTCAATCCTTGTAACCGCCCGCGCTAAACGCCTGCAGTCCGCACCCATTTGCCCATAGACGTAAGCCGGCAGATGCAAGGCTTCATCGCCCTCCAAGCGACCTTACCATAGGCACTTTCAATCTCCACAACCTGGGCAGGTTGAACAGGGTTACAGGTCAGGTATACTTCACATTAGCCATATAAATGTAAAACCAGAGTGACATGAAACATGGACCTGGGGCAGACGGACCATTTCTCGTGTGGAAGACAGCCTGGGGGTTATGGCTGTGTTTTTCTCGTGAGCTGTCCATAGGCCCCCGATTACCCGATAATAGCATCCAACTACACTATCGCGAACTGAGGATAATGATTATTCAATTGCTATCATCACTTGGCTTTTCCTTGCATATGTGATTCGTGACCAATCACCGAACGGCCAAATTACAGCATGACTTAAATGACGAGTATTGTCATCAAAGCATACCTTATCCATGTCGCCATCTGCACCCGCAAGCTTCCTATTCTTTGCCTGCAGAATCTCTTCAAAGCTTGCCGTGGTGCTCACGTCCAAGAGTTTGCACGCATCCTCTGCTGTCAGGCGTGTTACTGGTGGAACATCCTCCCCAGACGCGCGTAGCTTCAGTGTATGTGCTCCACGCCAAGGCATTAGCCGCTGGCGCGCTGGACACGTAGAACCGCCTAACGCGAATGGACGAACCCCAAGCATTTTGTTGATATACAAGTATTGATACAGACGCTAGTTTGCTTGAGACGAGGGTAAAATGCTTCGGTTTATTCTACAAGTTGCGTGCAAAAGAACGATATGCGCATCGGTGTCATTTACAACGTTCTACGATTAAATGTAGCTAATAGATCATATAAACTGTGAAAGTCGCTACCTATTTCATATCAGCCGTGCACCATCTGCATTTACAAATAACACGCACATCATGTGGCTAAACCGTCTACCCTGCAGAACCTTAAATATACCGTCATTATGGTACCCTCAGTTTACTATCCTCTCTTTGGGACACCGCGTTCGCTACATCCACAGTCCGTGTCGGTGCCCTAGCTTAGCCAGCCTGAAGTAGTCTCCCCCGAACCTAGTCTCTGACGCCTACGCCAAGTCCCACCGCACAATCCCCTGAAGCGCCGATCACTTTCACACCAGCCACGCACCGACGGTAAATGGTTACGCGCAACGTGGGCATCACGAGTCCGTATCGCCTGTACAGCGAATGGCCACCTCGTTAATGTCCCCCACGTAACACAGAAATGGAAGTGACTCCGAAAGCTCGTCCCACAATTTTTCTGAATCACCCACAACGCTCTGCCATCCCTCGACCCCGATCATCACACGCTGCTCTGCCTCCTGCGTTGGTCGCAAGCCATATGCCATGACCACACCCCAAGCCCCTTGACATCAGTGATGTCTCCCAAGCTGCCGCGACCACCACCCATCTACTTGGCATTGTACGGCTCCTCCTTCACGTCGATAATCTGCTCCACCATAACTTTTTGAATCGTGAATTCCTTCTCATGGAAGCGCAGGCCGTACAATTCCCGCTTGAAGTCCAACTGAAGTGCTGCGTAGTTGCGTTGGCTTTCCTGATATGACTTCCACTCGTCGAGCGCGCGTTGCCGCTCGTGCAGCACGTCGGCGTCGGCCTGGATAGGAACAGGGGAAGAGATGGAGGCGAAAGGCCGATGGGGCAATGACAATTGTGTCAACAACGACAATATGGCGCGTTTCCCGGCCATGGCATGGGTAGTTGGTGGAGCAAGTACATTAGGCCACAACACGGTTTGTCAAGCTTTTCCTCAGAAGTAGTCTTAGCGCAGAATGGAAATGCGTCCCTGGGTTTTAACCACCAGCTTTGATACATTCCCCTGCTCCCCTTTCTATACCTGCATAATCAGCTGCTCGTCCTCCTCATCGTACCGCTTCGAGTACTGTTTCAGATTCTTGACGATCTCCGCCTCCTTCTCCGGAGGCAGCAAACTGGGCATTCGTGGCCGCCAGCTGAACTGGTACAGTTTGTCCCGCTGCGTACTGCAAGGGCACAAACGAAGGGAGACACGACAGGACGCGAGCTGCGATACAGTGAGACACGGAAACAAGAGAGCGACGATGGAATAATCCAGCGGAAAACACAGTACGGTAGCGAATTTAATGAAACCCTTTCCCCCTCATTATTGCAAGGGCCTGGACATGCGGGCCCCGCTACCTGGAGTGAAGCTCACCAGTTGCAACCCATAAGTCGCATAAATAGACCGTTGGCCTCCTGGCCCTGGACCCGCTACTGCACCAGCACAATGACCACGGCGCACCTGTACAACAATCGGCCGCCAAAGGACCAGACGTTGACCCCGTTCTCCATCTGCTGGACGTGCGACACCACGGTTGCCACGTAGCGGCCAGTGGGGTCCCATTCCACGTCCGTCGCCATGAAGTGCTCCGCCGTCGCCATCGTCTCCATTTCGTCCACGTTGAAGAACTCCAACTGTCCGTTGAAGTTCTTCAGCCCTGCCAGCACAATGTTGCGGCCCTGAGGCGACCAGCTGATAGCGTTGCAGGCGCGGTTGTCCAGCATCTCTGCGAATATTCGGGAGCAAAGGAGAGACACCGCCGTTCGAAGCAAGGCTAAACAAGGAACTCGCATGGGCTGATGCGAGCAACTAAGCAGCGTCCTCGCCACATGGAGGTGCTGGAGCATGGCTGAGGGAGAAGTCCGGTCGTGCTGCTGGGCCGGTGGCTTGCGAACAGCCCGCCACAATACCGACCGGTGATTGTCCTCGCATGCCTTTGCAACAGCAGGAACCAGAGAATTCACTGGCAAAATTCGTCGCCTCATCGACAGCAGCAGCTGGGCCCTTTGGACACCCTTATCTTTTCCGGTCGCCTGCCCGCCACTTACTCAGTTCGCGCACGCCCAACCGGCCCTTGTCGTCGCGCATGGTAAAGAAAGAGATGGATGGGCGTGGCCCATCGCCGTGCACCACAGCGAACCGGTGGCCCTTGGGTTCCCACGCGAAGTTGAGCACCCTCTCCTTATTGTTCTTAAGCTCGAACACCTGAGATCCACGGCAACGATTGAATCCGGGGGTGGCGGGTTCCATCTAGACAAGATACCAAACCCAATCACTATGCATGCGTTCACCGATCTTATCAACCCGATCGCTGCATCTCTGGGCCCTTCTGGATAGGCACACACCAAGATCGAATAAACGCCAAAAGTTCAGCAACTAACCACACTTTCAGCATAAAGCTAGGCCATGACTGATGACACCGAGCCGCACCTCGAGTGGCACGTCCTTATCTTTGACGCAGAAGATTTGGAAGCTGGTGGTGGTGGACTTCTTGGTTTTGGTCCATGCCTCAACCTTGACCGCCAGGTATGTGCCCTGCGGGTGCCAGTACAGCTTTACATCTGCAACCAACAAAAAGAACGCCGGAGAAGGGAGAGCATGGCAGGGGGCGAACAAAGCTCGTTGCTCCTGCTGCTGCAGGATGAGCACGAAGCAAAGTGCTTAGGAGCACTATGCCCAAACCACAACCATGCAACGAAAATACAGGTATGGATCAACCTGGGGTGTTTTCTGTCTTCTGTTGCGGGAATAAGGAGTACCAGGATGCTTCGCTGCCAGCCAGAGGGTGCGACATGGAAACATTTTCGGAATTAAGCTGCGGGCCAGCCACTCAGGCAAGGAGCCGACCCAGGTGATCTTCAGGAGGACGACAGCCTACACTCATGTGCCGCAACAGCAGCGTACGGGCCCTGCGGGATTAGGAATGGATTGCATTGGATTGGCAGCTAACGGTCTGAATCAACACTGTGAGGATAAATGCCGGGCTAAGGACGGCAGCCCGCTGGTCAGCACTATTAAGTCTTGGACGGTGCAAACCATGACATCTGCGGTGACAAGTCTCCCTTCAACAAGCACCTCCACGGAAGCGCCGGAAGGCACAAGTCACAGGCTAAGTCACAAGAACAGTCTGTGCGTCAACAGGAGCGAGTGTGCGTGCCACCAGTAGCACAGGCAGCAATACAAGCAATGCTTGCCGGGGCCGCGACTCCATCCTTGTCTGCACCGACAAGAGACCCCATCAAGCCCACCGTCTCCTCGAGAAACACGCTCCAAATAGATGTGGAAATCGTACGACGCTGTTATCATCACCATCACGTCTGAGTCGCGTGAATTTGTCGGCGGCCGGAACGCAGACACGTTGCCATCGCTGTGTACCCAGTCCTCACACTGAGTTGCATCTAACTCTATTTTGAGTCCAAGATTCAAGACATTTGTCGTTGAATGAAGCCAAGAGGCCGAAGTCAGTTTTACTCAGCTCTATTAACTCAGCAAGGCATAGCAACGACATGTGAACCCACCGCTGACATTCAGCATGTTCTTTTGCCGAATTTCTGTGCGCTCCGGAATCTTAATGAGCACAATGCGCGCCGGCTGATTGCCCTGTTCTGCACTGTACGCCGCCAGCAGTGGCTCCGCGGGGCTCCACTCGAAGTCCTGCAAATGCGCAGACAGGCACAGCCATGCAGGTGCCCATGTCGGATTGAGCAGATCGAGGACCGTACTAGCTGCTGCATAGCTTACCTCAGAAGGCATGACACCAGCATCTTTGCATTACTAGAACTCGCCATACCTTCCCACCCGCCTGCATATCGGCCCTTCCTCTGCCCAATGCGTCTTGCCCGTGGCCCGTACCCCAAGGACCTCTACGTCTCGTCTTCTAAGTTTAAGAATCGCCCGAGCATGCAATGGATCGTACCTGCACTCCGTCCAGCTTCAGCGACTCCTTGCCAAGCAGGCCCATGTGAGGGCACTCAAAGATTGAGATCTTGCTGCGGCCCAAACGCGCAAAGTAAAGATCCTCCCGGCCGCCTGCCCACTTGAACACCGGCCATTTGAGCGCCCCATTGGGACCCGCAGAGGAGCCCACCGCGTATTCGTCCACAGGGCCCTCAAATTTACGAAGGAGCTTGCCCGCGCGCACATCCCAAATGCTGATCAGGATAGTGTAGGAGTCGCGCGCGGTAACAGGCTCATGGCTAGTGTACGACAGGATGTACTTCTCATTCGGCGAAAAGTCTATGAGCCGCACGCTGGGATGCGCGAAGCGGTTGAGGCGGGTGAAGGACGGGCCACCCCACACGGCCATACCCTGCCTGTGCATGGTTGCTAGCATGGTGCCCTGTGGCGACCACTGCACGAACGACTCCGTCCAGTACTCGCGCTGGAAGGCCAAGTCCGCACGCCCACGCTTGCCATCATTGAAGCACACGACCGTGTTATCGCCGAACCGCAAAACGTACTGGTCGCGGCCCAACTTGTCCGCCAGCCAGCTGTGCAGGTTCTCCTACGAGGGCCATTTGTCAGCGGGAAGGTGTCCCACACTCAGTCATATACATACACGGGGTTGACGGGTCCCAAGGCTGCCACACCTGTGGAAAGGCCCGGAAGAGAAGAAATACCTTCCGTGATATTGAGACTACAACCTGCCACTTGAGCAACATTACGACAACCATACCCCACTTGGCCGTCAGAATTAGGGAAGCAAGGAGTCCCGTTCCCAACGAGCACCAAAGATGGCGCCCACAAAATGATTCCCCTGGATGTTACGTGGGTCATTTGCTCCACCCTGAAAAATAAACTTGGCCAAATCGAACCCAGGGGACTATGTCGCATGCTTGGGTGCACATGGTTCCCATCGGCCGTTGAAATCGCCATCCAGCGCTGGTCACGGTTTCGATAGCAAATGATCGGTGGCAACCGGCACGCAGCATGCTGAGTGCCACGTTATATGAAGCATAAGAAGAAAACGTGCATCTGGTCTGCACCACGAATTGTACATTTTAAGTCCACGCCGTTATTGTTGCGGCCGATGGTGCCCTTGCGAGAGGCTAGTTCCAGCCTGGACCGAACTGCCTGCCTTGCCAAGCCTGCTGCTGCAGTCCCCGGGATCTGACGAATATTAAGCTCCAATGGATGATCCTAGTGGGAGCCTTCATCCTGCCTGAAGTGATCCTGCCATAACATGTCTCCGAATGCCACTACAGGGAAGATCCCTGGCCCAGCAATCAAAGCCGAAAAGGACCCGGGTTTTGCCATGCCTCCATCGCCGCAGCCACCATTGCTGCACCCTGCTGTTCATGAAGAAAATTGTTATCAGAACTGTGTTGCTGCTAGTCGTTTCGCCGCCGCTCCTGCCGGCGCAACCCGTTGGCGTTGTCAGCCTCTTTATTGCCCTAGGAATACTCCTCTGTTGTCCCAATACCGAGCCGCTGCTGATCGCCTCACCAGCTTTAACGTTACCTGCACCAGGTATGCTCTCCACGATGCCCAGCGTCACAACTGAAGGGAAGTGCGTAACCGCACCACACAGGGCCGCGAACCCCTTGCCACAACCCTATCCTTCCGCGCACCGGCTGCTTATATGGAACTTGCTCCAGTGGGGCGTACTCGTCCGGCACCTTCGCATACTTATCAAAGTCATCAAAGCGGCAGAAGATCAGCTTGTGGTTCTTGTCTAGCTGATAGCCATTCGCGAAGCGCTCGTCCAAGAGTGCAGCATCCACATCCTGTGGTGTTCGTCGTGCCCACATAAAAAGTGGTTGATGATTCCCAGAGTGCAACCTGCCCTAACCTCCAAACAAGTTCAGCCCTTACCTCCCTGCGGGCTAGCTCCACAAACGCAAAACCCTTAGTCATCTTTGTCGTCTCATCCAGTGGCATATAAATACCATCTGAGGCAGCGAGGCGCGAACGAAAATGTAAGCGCGCCGAAAAGTCCTGCTGCGCCGCCCTTCACATCAAATAGGCGCACCCTATTATCTAAAAATAACACAAAAGGGTGGATATTCAATTCCACGGTGTTCTGGGCTATTACTTACTCTCTCGCAGCTCCCCCATTTTGCTGGCAATAGTCCGAACGACAGTCATAAGCTTCTCATACTTCTCTTCCGGCGCCTTGGGCAGGTTCTGGATCACTGTAGTTAAGCCAATCAAACACAGTTCACTGATGTAGAAAATAAGTTGATTCATCAGCGTACTCAGCCGCCGCCCTTACCAAGGCAAGATCCGAAGCCTGACTGCGTCTGAATGTCCTCTTCCTTAATATCGTCATCATCACTCTTAATGCCCATGTCATCGCCTGTTGGCAAGATGAGCTCCTCAAGATCGAAGTTCTCAAACGGAAAGCCCGGCGGCATGTCCGGGAACAGGTCTCGCGCGACCGCGAACGGGTCTAGATCTTGCACCATGGTTTTTAGGTGTGTGGAACTGTGTTACGATTGGAAGAACTTTTCACTGCAAACTTAGGTGTGGCAGGTTAATGTGACTGAAACCGGTTAACTTGCACGGCAGAATACGACGCTCCTCCCCTGCCCTTCCAAGCCTCCCGGCTACAGAATTATTTCCTTGACTTGCTTATTACACTGCTCCTCAGGAACGAATGAAGGGAATGTTAACATTATCTTGAGCTCAAGCTGCTGTTGGCCGCCCCTTAAGCTTTACGCCTATGTGTTCAACACTGCAATAATAACCAGAGAGCCGTAGATTTGGGCTGTCTGATGGGGGATCCTGTCCTCTATGTTGGTCCCCGGTTGTTGAGGCATTGAACACTGATTTTGTCCACGGGAAAGCCAGCGGCACGCCATGCACAGGAGGCGTCCTGTCGTTGTAAGTTTCGTATGATGTATTTATGCCAGCCTTTGGCCGACAAGAGCTTTGGGGCGTAATGTGCCGTTTTTACGTGCCTCCGCCGCAGGCGTGTCCCCGGATTATTTATTACACAGAAGATCGAGAACAGGAATCATTCATCAAGCACAGGTAAGGCGTCCCATTGACGCCGTCCGAGGCGCTCGGCAGAGGTGGCCAACGCCTTATATGCGCCTGCTGCCCTTCACCTATCCCGTTACGGCCACTACTCCCCTCATGCGACCATGGTGTAAGGCGGCATTCTGGCGAATGGACCCTCGTCCCATATCCGTACTTGGCCCTGCCTGTTACCCTGTGTAATACACCGGCTTGCAAAATCCATTTTCGACACCATAGGCTCCTCGGCTATGGAGGCTTCGCGGCTGTTTATGAAGTTGAGCGTGTCTCTGACGGATGCCGAATGGCTGCCAAGGTGCGCGTCCTCGGCCCAGCAGCGACGGCAAGGATGACGCTGTGTGTTTCGCTGGTTGCGGAGCGATCCTCGCCTGCACCGTATGTCGCTTGACATGATCCCCGCCTGATAGTTGCGCGTTAAGACCATCTCGCCATGTACGTATGAGATGGCCATAATGTCATACAGCTACGAAAGCTTGCCTTAATGTTGGTCTGTGTGATGAGATGCTGGAAACCGGCGTCGATATGCCTGCACACGTACAGCTGCAACAAAAAATTGCTGAACTGCTGAACTGCTGATATAGCAATGAGAGGTAACGGATATGGGACATTCACATAAGGGCTTGCAAGGGCCCGAACACTCGGCGCTATGGCACCATCGCCATCACGTGCGCAGCCGTGTGATTTTCCAGCAGCTTTTTGTCCGTCGTACCTCCCGGTCCCACTGTACATGCAATCACCGTAGGTCCTGCCGCTGAGCTCCCTGGCGGACGCCAACAAACTACGGCGGGTGCAGAACGAGATCGACATCAATCAGCTGCTGCATCACCCTCACATAGTCACGTTCCTGGGGTCCTTCCAGGATGAGCAGAATGTTTACTTGTTGCAGGAATTGTGTTGTGAGTCTTTATTTGGGGGGCTTGACGGTGGCTGTTTGTAACAGTATGGGAAGCAGCGCCCGGAAAGGCGCAGGTCTGGGTATATCAGGGAGGCGAGAAGGGGAGCTGGCACTTAATCACGATAGATTCGATAAGAAGAGGTGTAGATCTGAGATGGAGCTGTTTCCCAGCCTTGCGGAAGCTCTAGTCATAACGTTCCATCATTTTTAATGAAAATGATGGAACGTTAACTAAGATTGCTTTAGCTGTGCAAGGAAAAACATTTTGCAAAGTTTCCTAGGTGTTTCCTCTGGTGCGAACGCCCGTGGCCCGATTTCTCTGTTGGATGTGAATCAGGTATCACGCTCAGCGAGTTGCTGAAGCACGTCGGGAAGATGACAGAGCTGCAGGCGGCACATATCTTGTGGCAGGTAGGTTGAATGCAGGGCGCAGAAGTAGGGAGGGAGGGACGGAAGAAAGAAAGCAGTTCCCCATAGGTTATGGCGTTTTCGAGTTCGTCAGCCCGCCGTGGCCATGACATTTGTCTGCCGCTTCCCGCCTCAGGTCCTGTCCGCTCTCGAGCACCTGCACGGGTGCCGCGTGGCGCACCGTGATCTCAAGCTGTCGAACATGTTCCTGGCGCAGGACGGTACCGTAAAGGTGGGTGACCTCGGCCTCGCCTGCCACCTGCCAACACCCTCCTGCCGCCGCCGCTCTACCTGTGGCTCGCTGAATTGGATGGCCCCGGAAGTGCTGCGGCCGCGGTCTAATGGCTACGGACTGGAGGTCGACATCTGGGCGCTGGGTGTGATGCTGTTCACACTGCTAGTTGGCCGTCCGCCGTTCGCAGCGGGACGTGACAGCGCGAGTGCAGAGGAGCTCTTGCAACAGACCACCTGTGGGCGCATCCTACAGGGGCGCTACCGTATGCCGGGGGCCAATGAGGTAGTGCTGGGGCCGGAGGCATGTGACCTAGTGGCGAGGCTGCTTGTGGTGGATCCGGCGGCGCGACCCTCACTGGAGCAGCTACGCTCGCATGCTTTCTTTCGGTTGCATCTGGGCGCGCTGGCATTGACGGGGCCGCTGATGCTCCGATCGCCTTGGGAACAGCAGAACCTATCACCACCGGAGCGTGCTGGGAGTGCATGGGAGGATCGTCTGTCTCTAGCAGCCAGTGAGGACTCAGGGCTCCGGCCGTCTTTGTCAATCCAGTCCCAAATGGGTTCAGTGCCGCCCCCGGTCGACATTCGGTTGTTACTGTGCAATGCTGGGCGGGCGGCACTGGCAGCGCATGCCGCTGGTGTCGTTGGCGGCAGCGCCGCGTGCGATAGCACCAGCGGGTCTTACATGGAGTTGTCACAGAGCGAGCAATGCAGTGTCATTACTGCCATATCCACCACTACGACTAATGCTACCGGGGGCCGCGGTGGCGGCAGCGCTGACCCCAGATGGCAGCCACCTGACGCGCTCTCCTCACAACTAACACGCAGCCACGACGCTGCGCGGACACGGTCACACCCGCAGCTGCCGCCCTACCGCATGTCGGAACAGATTACGAGGCCCACATCAGGCCTGCAGTTTCAAGGCGGCAAGGGCAAATCCTTCGCGCGCGGGAGCGTCCCGAACTCCCCCTTCGTGGATCATTCCGCATTCATCGGTGGCATAGATCCTGGCAGCACCCAATCAATTTCAAGCCTAACGCATGAAACAAGCGGCGCGTCTCCGCCGGGCGTGCTGACCTGTGGCGGAAGCACTATAGCTGGCCCCTTCCCCACCACCGGGTCCACTCCAGCCCTGCCAGCGCAACTGCTTACAAGCTCCATGCTTTCTTCCAGCCCACAACCTTCCCAGCAGTACTACAATTCCCATCATTGCCATCCATTCCAGCATTCACTTCAGCAACAGCTGCCCTACCTGCCGCAGCAGCAACAAACGCAACCGGCATTCACGCCCGGTCAGGACACCCAGCAGTTATCCCTGGCCCCTCCGCAGTCCTCCACGCCGTTCCTCTGCGCACCCGAAGCGCCCAAGGCCTTGCCCGGCGGCGGGACCGACCAGCACCTGCCCGCACATGGACTGATGGTCCTCCCGCACGCACACCCGCACCCGCGCGGTGGGGAATGGCAGGAGCTGGACACCGGCGGTGACGGCAGCAGCTACGCTGAATGTTTGGGCGCACCGCTGGATCGGCAGGCTTCCTGGATGCGTAGCTGCACCGGCCTCTCCCGACACACATCGGCGGCCTTGAGCTCCCGCTCCACGAGCCAACGTAGTAGTGCCTTTATCGCGAGCTTTGTGCATACGGCCCTAGGGCCACAGCACACGCACGCGCAGCCACCACAGCTGAATTTGCACACCCAAGTGGACCAACAGCGACGGCACCAGCACGATGACCAGCGGTTGCTGCGGCAGCAGCGATCGCAGTCGCAGCATCAGCAGGCCAGCATGCTGCCCGGCCGGCGGCGCCGCACGGTCGACAGCACAATTTCACCTGTCATGGCTAACTTCGGCATGACCGACCGGGCGGAAGCCGCGGACACGGACGCACCCGTCTGTGACAACCTTAGCAGCGGTCCAGGTGGTGTGAACGGGATGCCGCCTCAGGCCATATCCGTACTGCGCACGGCCTTTCTAAGCCAATGCCACCACTTCCAGCATGCGGCTGCCGTGCAGGCACGCCGGCTGCAGGCAAGCCGTTCCGTCCACGCCCGCAACAGCATGCGCATCGCTGCCGGGCTGCGGAGCGTGCCGGGCGGAAGTGGTCTCGATGAGGAGCCTGAGAACGATGCCAGCAGCGACACTGTACGCTCCTACGCGGATAGTCTGGAGGCTATGCTCCTTGGGCGCCACGCAGGCATTAATGGCACCGTTGCGGCTGCCATGCTCAGTAGCCCTGCGCCCGTGATGCCGTCGGGCATGGCGCGTTACTGCCACGCGCATAACTTGGGCCAAGGTCATCACGGGGCTAGTCATGGCGTGAACCCTAGTCCAGGACTTCAACATGGCCGTCCCGTTCCCGCCGTACCCACTCCCTCAGCCCCCATCGTCCTGCGCCACGCCCGCAGCTCGATTGGCGCAGCTCCATTGGTCCGCCGTTGTGCACCAGTCTACAGCGGCGATGTTGTTCATGGGAACGGCCATGATAATGCAACTGGAGCCGTGCCGCTGCTGCCATCAGGATGCCGTGCCACCCCTCTGACGCCCTGGCTGCAGGCTGACGGCGCAGGCAGCCTCCACTCAGCCCCCTGCACCGCGGCCATTTCATCAGGTCCAGCCAGCTCACAGATTGCTGGATCGTTGCGCCCCACCTCTGGGGGAGGAGAGGCCGCCTTGACTGCCGGCTACATCGCCATCGGCATTCCAGCTGCGAAAAGCCTCCCCGCGGACCTGGAAGCTCCTCGTTTACCGATGGCTCTGCCTCCCTACCAGGGACCATCCTACAGCACACCACGCCATTCCTCCTCTGCGGCCACCACTCCTCAGCATAGCGAGCCACTCTCCCTGGCGGTCTTTGCGATCCAGCAATCGAAGGGGCTGCCCAACCGCGGGCTCAGCTCCACACCAAATGGCCTCGACGGCGCAACCTTGGACGTGGGGCTGTGCATATGCTCCGGGGTAGACAGCCCACACCGTGAAGGAAGTGGCTGGAGCAGCGGACAGGTGCAGTTGCGGGCTTCCGGGCCTGGGCCCGGGTCTGGGGTGACACCGGCCCTGTTCACTGCCGCCGCCAAAATGGACCCAGGGGCGCGGGCACTGGAGGCTGAGCGGGCTGTAGCGAACCTGGAATTTTTTACAGGCAATTCCAAAGTGGCTACACACACCGACGTTGCAACGCTTCCGGCCACTTCTGTTGGGACGGCTTTCGCAGACATTAGTCGAGAGGAGGCCACCACACGCGAGAACCAAAAGTCGCTCTCCCAATATTCGCAACCTCAGGAGGTGATGCTCCAGCAGCCTCAGCAACAGCTACTGTCCTCGGAACTGATCGGCAGGGCGCACGGCCCACCCATGCCGATGTCACATTGTTATAGCACATGTACTCGAACTGCAGCCGGCAGGCCCATGCTCCCGCCAGTGCTTGCGGCCGAAGGATGCCTGACTTGGGAAAGCCGACGTTACTATGAACCAGGGCCGCGCCAGGCCGGAAGCCAGGCCACTGCGACCATAAATGGTCGCAATGTGGGCGCCGCCACTGTAGCACCGCAACCCCTGCCAGGATTGGGCCAGGACATTGCAGGAGTCGGACCCGGACGCAACGTTACAGGGGTATGGTACACGGAGTCCGTATCTTTGAGAACCAATCGAGATGCCGCTGTACCAAGCTTCAACACTCTGGGACAGCACACGCCTCAAAATCCATCCTTGCGAATGTTTCGAACATCACACCTGCACCGGCCTTGTAGTCCTGCTAAAGATCAGGAGCAGCACCAGGGGCAGCAGCAAGAACTGTCGCAACGAGTGCATCAGGAGCAGCAGCAGCGGTCCAAATCGTGTAGAGAGTTGGGGTCGGGTTTTAGGTCTCGAATGTATATGCATCCCTGGCGCGCGATGGCACTGACACGCGTGCGCCAAGAGGCAATGCGTCTGTACCGCATACAGCACGAGGAGGTATCAGAGGTTGAGGCAGAGGGGCAGACGCAGCCGTTGGAAGAATGGGGGGATACCAGCAGCCGCAGTGGAATCAGTGCTGCACACCTAGAGCCACGGCGCCTTCAGGTGTGTGGGGCGTCAGCGCGTTTAACGCCGTTTTTGCACAACCCTGATGCGCCAGGTCATTTTGTCTCAACTGCAGCAGCCTCGGGGGCAGCTACACCAAGTACAGGAATCGCACCAGCCAGCATCGCATCTTCAGCAACAGTAGTCGTAGGTCATGGGCAGATATATGCAGATTCTGCAGCTGTTAGCCTCGGAGGTTCAGGGTCTTTTGGGGATATTGCAGCAACGCCGCGATCTGATAGCGGAAAGCAGGCAACCACTGCAGCTCTGTCCAGCCGAGCCGCTCAATCACCTGTCACCGGAGCCGCTAAAACGGTCACCTTGACGCGGACGGATGAACTACCCTGGACCGCCAGCGCCCCTGCTGCAGTTCGCAGCCACACGTCGCCGCCGGTCACTTCCACTTCCCGTGCCGTTGCAGCATGGCTTGGAGCAGCATCTCCAGCTGCCACGGCACCCCCCGTGGCTGCCCGCTGTGCTGCCGTTGCCACAGCCTCCTGCAGCCATCCGCGCAAGCATGCTCCGAGCGCATTCGACCGGCTGGGGCTCTGCTGCAGAATACTTCCAACCGGCTGCACCTGTGGAGGTGGCCCAGTATCACCCATAGGCTCTGACACCTCGCCGTACCGCCATGGTGACTGTAAAGTCGGTCCAACGAGTCCTGGTCCGAAGCGCCGGGTAGCATCACTTGACGTCGAGCGAGTTCTGCGGCACTTGGAGTCCAGTGACCCGGACGACTTGGCTATGGCGACGGTGTTGCCGTCGGACAATATTGCAATGCTTCAAGGCACCACGACCATGCGGAGCCCCCTTGCTGCTGATAGTTACGGGAAGCCGACAGGAGCTTGCACGAGCGCGAGCCAACTGGATTCTGAACGCCTGCGCCATGCCGAACCAGCCGAAGAGGTGGACCGATGCCGTTCCCATGCCGGGGCGTCCCCAAACGTTGTCCCTTCACAGCTAAGGCCGGCTTCTTTAGGCTCGTCGCAGCCGCACGGTTCAAAGGGTGGTGCCGTGGAGGCAGAGACGGTTCTGAAGCCATGTAGAAACCCGGCGCCTTCGGTGATGATAAGCCTGTCGCCGCCGCACAACGATGAAGGTGGACCCGTATCGGGCCTGGGTGCGACCGCAATTAGTGCGGTGCATTTCACCTCCGCTGGCGACCATGGTCGTAGTATCACGGCTGAGACTGGGCGGGATATGCAGGAGTTCCGGCTTAATACGCCTCTGGATAGCAACCGGGTCTCAATGGATGTTTTGCCTAAGGTGCTTGGATGCCCGGAGGTGGATGATGCCACAGCGGCGCCGGCCGCGCCCGCAAAGCTCTCTGTATCTTGTGGTCCGGTGCCTGCACATAATGCAATGGCAGGGATCGCATCGCGGTTTGTTGATGAAGCTGCTAGAATGCCACCGCCAGTCCCGCACTCGGTCATGTCTATTCCAAGGCTTCATGAGTGCACACAGGAGGGGCAGCCAGCGCCGCTCAGGTCAAGCTGTCCTGACCGTCTGGTGGCCACTGGCGATTGCACCTCGGAGGAGAGGGGTCCTCTCTTACAACCGCCGCCAGCAGGGGTGACGGTGCTGCCGCGGTCATTGCCAGGGCCAGCCGTATCCCCTAGTTATCGTCTCAGCACGTCGGCAACCGGCATGTGCAGCGTGTCCAATGGGGGAATGGCGACAGATGCTGTGCCGGAGATGGATCCTGACGCGTTGGCGGAGCTTGCAAGCCGATTGCGTTTCAAATCTTTCAAGGATGCTATGGGCAGTCGTACCGGAAGCTTCACGTACCGGCCAAGCCGCATGATGCCTGCAGGGCAATGCTCACCGTCGCGGCGCACCCTATGCAGTACTGTTGGCCAACCGGGTGTCAGCGGCTTCTTGGCTGATGAAGTCAGCGTGAGAGACGGTGGCGGCGGAGCGGCGGACACTGCCCCTTCTGAGCCTGCACCTGGGCGACCACGATCCCAGGTGTACCCGCGGGATGTGCTAATGGTCAAATGGATAGATTACTCATCCAAGTATGGCTTGTCTTACGTGCTCTCCAACGGTGCCGTTGGTGTGCTTTTTCGTGATGGCACCCAGCTACTTCGGAACAGGGGCGATGCGTATGCTTGGCTGCTTGGGGGCCCGGCAGACACTACCGCTGCCGGCAGCAAGCGCGGTGCACAAGCGATGCAACTGCAAGGGCTGGTGCCGCAGGCACAGCCGCTACTCCTGCAGGAGGGTCAGCAAGCTTCTGGCCATGGGGACCGTCACCACCACGATGTCTCTAAGAAGCTCCGCCTCCTGAGTACCTTCGAAGGCATGCTGCTTGGCAGTGCTGTTGGCAATGGCATAGGAGCAGCAGCTCCGTCCGAAGATGCCGCCAACCTTGAGCCGCATGTGCACTTTACATGCCGTCAAGCGGGGCAGCAAGAGTGCGCTCAAGACATGCCCACGCACGAAACGGGGCCCACTGCGACAGCATCACTGCCTCCGCCCCAGCCGCCCCCTATTTTTGTAACGTGGTGGACCCGCACTAAGAAGGCGTTGGTCCTCTATTTAAGCAGCGGAACTCTTCAGGTAAGAGAACTCAGCGGATGGGATCAACTCAAGATTCTTGATTCCTGATGCGTCGCGCAAGTGAATCATGGTTCGCGATCACCTGTCCTGAACTGCGCGACAAGGCCACTAGGCGAGGTTTCGTGGATGACGGGGTGTAGAAAGTGTTATGATGCTGTTGGGCGGCAGCTGCACAAGCGTTCTGCCGTCACTGGTGCCAGCACCGTGCCATCCTCCTCAAATTTGTTGCATGACATGCCGCAGGTTGTTCGGAATTTTCCTCGCTTTTTTTACCGCTTTGTTTCCTCGATCCTATGTCGCACTCGGTAACGGCTTTTAGTTGTTTTGTCGGTACCTTGTTATTCTTGACTCGGTCAATTTCAAAATCTGCTCCTGCTTTGCCGAGCCCGACGACGCTTTTTTATTGAAAATTTAAGGCTCTATCCTATGTGGTGTAAGCATCATGACCCCGATCGGCCAACGCTCCTTAATTCCCTCAGGCACTCTTCTGTGACGGCAGTGAGCTGGTGGTGCGGGAGGAGGAGGACGAAGTGGAATACCTGGCTCGGGATGGACTTCGGACCTCATGCAGCCTGAGTAGTGTGCGGCTGACTGGCCCGAAAACGTCAGTGTCGAAAAGGATTGAATATGCAACAATGTTAGTCAAATCGCGCGCCGGGAAGCATTCATATCGGTCATAACGCAACTTGTGGCAATACGGGCTGTTGCAAGTGGGCTGGCTGAGGCGCATTTTTTCCCAGAGCCTGTGTGAGTTTTTGATCGCCAGCACCTGAAGTCCATCCCGAGGTTGCTGGGCCTCTATTCATTGCGGCGGCCCCGGGCGTAAGGGGACAGTTGGTGACTTGTGATTGCTTTTTGTGTTCGGACTGGATGTTGCGCGCAGGTGCAGATCATACACAGGCCTACCGGCTGAAATTCATAGTTCCAAACGTAGTGCACTGTATTGAGACTATCATAATAAGTGAGGCTCCGTTTGCACCGCAGCATATATGGTACGGCACGGCGGTTGCATTCGTTTGCCTATTGAACTGTACTCTGTAACTATTTAACTATATTTCTTCTATCGCGTGCACCAAGGAGCTATTAAGTGTAGGGCAGTGGGCTATGCACGCACTCACCTGTAAGCTGCTAAGGCAGAGTCTTTTGCTTCCCAGGATTGGGTTAAGGTGTTTTAATATTCAAACCAGATCGGTTCTCTCCGATGGAGCCCAGGTCTCGGGCCCGGGTAGGCTCTTAAAGAGGTTATGGAAGCTGCTAAGGATACTGGGGTGATGGAAGCTGCTAAGGATAATGGGTACTTCGAGAAAGCCCTCAAACATCCTATGATGATTTTATAGTGTTCTTACTTATGTGTATTGGCCGGTGTCAAGGTTGCACCCCAGAGTTTACTCTTTAATGAGTGAGTGATAGGATTACTGTGAGACCTCGGGATTTTGCATCGGATCAACCAGGTATTTAATTGCATGTTTAGGTGATGATCTCCACTGGATGGGAGACTCGTAACACATGGAGAGATGTATCCCTCACACTCATCAGACCAGTCTTATTCGCTTTTGGCTATGTTCCTGGGCTATTGAGGTGAACCGTCCTAATGGGAGGGCTCTGGCTGTTCGTCACTGCCCTGTGTGAGTATCATCTTCTTATGAAATGCTCAGCTTATGAGAGCATGAGACGAGTTCAGTCAGCTTGGGGACTTGCCGGAGGGAAACATGGCTGCGGTCATGAGCATGGGGTAATCAGCGTAGACTGGCCAAGGCGCTTCATGAAATTCGTCGCGTGAGAGGGACTCGGTCAGGCGAGATGGTATAACGTCTCGTAAAACCGATATTTTCTTTTCTTTTACTTTTAGTCCATTTACTATCTAAACTTTTTCCCTGAATCGTTTTTCAAGTTCCTTATTGTTTTTTGTTTAGCGGTCCGTGAGCTTATCGTTCCCGGCCTTACGACTTTATAAAATTATAATTATGATCATCATCACTCCGTAGTCAGAGTCTATTAATTTGCAAGATTGTTTGCCGAATATGAACGAAATCAATTGTTTTCGAGAAACTCCTGCTCGGAGCTGTTATGAAATTGTGGAAGAAATGATAACGCTCTTTTTTAAAGCGGGGACCCCTCAAAGGTATTGTTTTATCGGTAATTAATAGTACAACCATCCCGTAATTACCTTTTACCTGCCTTTGGAGAGATCTCGTACTATGCAGTACAGTCATAGCCTTGGTCATATCCATGAATAGTCAACAACGAAATGCATTAGATTGCACTATTGAATATCTGCGCTTACAGTAGGAGGCTTTCAAGGCGCCGAACTTAGAGGCAACTGTTTTCATATGCGTTATCCATTTGCTAATACAATCAGAGGCTAGTCATTCGCTTTTTCCTGCAATTCCGTCGAAAAAGAGAAAACAACTGATACTGAGGTGCATGGTCATAAGTGAAGCGCACGCAGGCGGCGGGCTCTGCGGCGGGACGACGTGGTCGGCGTCCTCTGTTCGTCAGGCTCTACCGCCGTTTCAGGATGCTCAACTGGATTGCCAGGTCAATATTATATCCTCTGCGACTTTCATTGGACTTATTATATTTGCTGACATTGTAAAAGCCTCATGCAGGGGTGGGCTCGGTCCCGCGCACAACAGCAGCTATTATGGGACACCTTACAGAGCTTAAAGGATAAAGCCTCACTTGCGTTTATTCCCGCTAACGTTCGGCAGCCCGTCGACCCCTACCGGGTATGTACTTGGCGGGTGGTGGCAAGGGGAACTTTAGCTGGCTGGCGGACCTCCATCTCGACGACTTACATACTTTTTTTATATGAAAGATTATACATGGTTACAACTGCGCAGTCAGGATGGGAGGTTCTCTGCTTCCGACAGCGCAACGGCTTTCAGCTGGCCCATGTGAATTATTTGTGTGATTGAGCGCATCGTGGCATATATAGCGTAACGTGATCAACTCTCCTTACTGAACGGGGGCCAAGTTCCGAGACACTATGTCGGCGGCCGGAACCTTTCGCTGGTGCAGGAGACTTACAGCGACGGTGGCCTCTTTGGCGCTGGATGCAATTATGCTGTCGGCTTCCACGGTATACAAGGCCGGCAACCTAAAAGCGAGGACTATGTTCTGCACCTTGCACTCGGCCCCAACCTCTTCGCGCCTTTCGAAGACTGCGCTCGCGCCTGCCTGGCGTGCGTTCTGGATGGTCATGGTGGCACTGGCGCTGTCCAATATGTAGCGGAGCGGTTTCCATCCTATTTATTGGCGGACTTGCCCCGGCTAAGGTGAGATGGTGCTGTGGGATCGCGGAATCGACCGCGCGTTACCCATGCATTGCGATCTGGAGACGAACTAGTGATACTACGGATGGGGTTTACTGAATTCGCAGACCTGCGTTGAGTTATCAAAGCCCAATTTTAGCATGTATCCTAAAAACAGCGCGCTGTAGTGATCCTTCAAATTAAGATTTGCCTATAGCATGTAAGGGGGTTTACACGATCTTCACGTGTGCGAAGCAACTGTCGCAAGCTACCTACTGCTAACGCTGTCAAAAGCGGTGCAACCTTACTTGTGCGGTCCTATTTTAGGCGTTGCAGGGCACACTCCTGCATGTGTTGTTGGAGCGGCCTCACAGGCTAACCTGCAAGGATGGCGTTCCTGGGGTTGCTATTATCTGCCGAAAGCTTGTCCCATAGACCAAATTCTAAATCCCATGGCATCTGGTAGTTGGCCATCCACAAAGGGGTCGTAATGCATAACCTACTTAGGTTTGATGCCAGCTCGATCGCGGACCCCACAGGGTAGCCTCGAAGCCTTGTTTGGTCAGGATTTCTGTAGAAGCTGCATCGCTGAAGAAAAATTGTGTGACCAGCTGATAAGCTGAGACTTGTCCACCTTCATTTTCCGCTCTTGTGTGGTCTTGTTCTCTGAACCTCTCTGCAGAGTGCAGCCTGCTGCAGCTATGCGCGCGGCCTTGCATCGCATTGACGAGGAGCTAACCGCACTGGGCCACAACAGTGGCACTACCGTTAACGCACTGCTGTTGATCGATAATTGCATTACGGTTGTGAACACGGGCGACTGTCGATGTATCCTGTACGACTGGGTGGATGAGCGTGCTGTACAGGTTACCCATGACCACAATTTACATTGCATTCGGGAACGCGAGCGAGTGCTGGGCGAGGGCGCAGAGCTTAGCGGCTGTGGAGGGTACGTTGTGTTGCCATGCCCTACCGATGGTGCCAAGCTGTTGGGGGTGACTAAGGCATTGGGCCATGCGGGAGTGAAGGCCTTGCAGCGCTCCTTTACGGTGGGTTCGCTGAACAGCATTCTGGGGAGTGGCCATAGCCCGCATCAGGAGTCGCAGCAACAGGAGCTACTGTCGCACTTTTCGCAGGCACAGCAACAGCAACAGGCGCTCCCACGACTGGCTGAAACGCCTGCAGTGTCGGGTCAACGGGCAGCTACTTCCTGTGTTCTAGCCGCGTGGGACCAGGGTCCTAGTCCGAAGTGCGCGGAAGCAGCCGCGCTTCCGGGGATTGCTAAGGCGGGTATGGCATACGCACTGAGCGGTAGCGGTATGAGTGATGATTACCCAGTTATGCCGGCGTCAGCGTCAGTGGCTGTCAACGGTGGTAGCGGGGTTGGTTTCCTCGTGGATGTTGATGTGTGCTCCTCGTGTCTGGCGTTGACGGATTGTTCCTGTCCCCCAGTCTCCGATGTGCGTGGCCAAGTGCCACTCCTACTGTCGAGGGATAACTTCTTTCCCATGCCGGAAGCTGCCACCGTTAGCACTCCGGCTGTTGTCGCCGCCATCGCAGCCAAAGGCACCAGCAACAGTTCCAGTGTTGAATGTGCTCCAGTGTTCTTTTCTGCCGTCGGAGCGGCACCAACATTGCAGCGATGCAGCAGTATCAACTACAAAAGCAGTTTTGCCAACGCAACGGGCGCTGCAGTTGCAGCGGCAGTGGCCTCGAGCCCCGTTGGGTTAGCGCATGTTGAGGCTGATGCTGGCAAAGTAGCTCCGCTGGCATTCAGGAGCGCTGGAGGTAGTTTTATGTTGACCTGCGAGCCCGATGAGTTCGAGTTTACAGTCGAGGACGACCGTCATGTGGTCATACTGGGCTGTGATGGCGTATTCGACCGAATGGGCAATGCGGAAGCCTGCAAGACGGCGGTGCGGCAGCTCACTGCGAGTAATAGCTGTATTGATGCAGCACGCGAGGTGACGCATCGAGCCTGCCGCCTGGGTTCGCTGGACAACATCACGGCTCTGGTGCTGCGATTTGGCCGGAAGCCTATTGTGCGCCGCCAGAGCTTCAGTGTGCTGTCACTTCGGCGATCCAGCAGTAACATGAGTAATGATTTGGCAGCAGCTGGAGGTAGCACCATGTCTCGCGCCTGAAAGGAGGCCGCAAATGATGCCCCTGATGTGCTATAGGGGTCTTGTGCAAATGCCAGGCTTGGTGGAGTAGCGGATGTTGCTTGTTAGTCACAAGATACCGCAATGGGCACAGCCTCTGAAGAGGTGGGATTGGATGAGAAGGCCCTGGGAGGGGAAATCACCGAACTTAATTTTGATATGTCGTCTGTGTTTCTTCGCTAAGTCCTAGGACGTCGCAAGTTAGACTTGCCACCTCACTAGGTGGCGCAGGTGGTGGTGATATTGGTGCTGCCGATGCCGCTGGCTATATTGCTGACAGTGATGTTTCTTGTTGGGGGTGTCTTTTGTCAATCGAAGGTCGGAAGGGCACCAGACACCGGAAGGGCTGTGGCTCAAGTGCTATGGCGTTGCGGTGTAGTTGCGGACGCAGGGATGTATCGATCACTTAAATGAGTAATCGATTAGTGACGGATATTTGAGGGATCATTAGCAATCGAACAGATGGGGTGGCCAAGCTGTCGGGCGTTTGATGGGCATGGTTTGATTAGAGGGCATTACGAAATGGTTGTGGGTAAATGATATCATTGGGGGGGAATGGCATTATTGCTGCCAGCGTTGACTTGCTGCAGCTGGATTGGATTTCCTCTTTTTGGGTACTACTAAATGTCACCGTAATGCCTCCGGGGGACTGGTGCCTGATAGGTTGGCCTGCAGTCCATCACGCCCCTCCTCCCCGACTTGCTGGCCAGCATGGGCTTCCAGTCTTCTGCTACCCAGAGAAGATAATCTTAGGCGCGACTTAATAGAGAGAGATGTTTTACCCTTCGAGGTGCTATTCACTCTTCCCATGGTTTGTGCGTTTCTGTGTCCTCCGACTGATGCCCCACTTCAGGGCATGCGGAGTGAGTGGATGCCAGCGACCTGGCTTGCTCAATGGGCGCATGTCCAGCAGCAGTTATTCCCTCCTTGAGCCCAAGACCAGAGCATGTGCGCAAGTTCGTGTTCTGTTCTGAGCTTTTTGTGCGCCTGTACCTTATCGCTCCTTAGTCGACATCGATGAAAATTGCCCCGGCATGTCTTCCTTGAGCATTCAACTTGGATTTTCGGCCGCGGGACAAATCATCGACAAGGAGGTAGGCACAAGGCCTTTCGGGAGCAGCAGGTTGTTAGGCTGTGAGCGTGTCTGACATGAGAGTGTTCAGGGTCGGGTTATGGTATGGAGTGCCTTTGCCTGTTCTCTGGCGATATCCCATTGCACGGGCTTTGGTCACATCTTTACAGTCCGGATGGTTCAGTTTTGATTTAAGACCATCGTATATCGACTTCATACCTTACCGAGGATGCAATAAAGTGTTCATGTGCGCGACGGATGATCTGGTTGTTGTTACCAGATGCAAGCCGTTGAAGCTGTTATTGTTGTTTTGCTTGTGTCCTCGTCGCTAGTTCTTTCACTCTTTCGCACGAGGGCCAGGGTGGTGGAAATTTTTGCCGGAAAACTATGATCCGTGTTGGGCTTAGGATTGTGAGTGTTTATAATTATTTCTGTTTACCCCCCCGAGCGGACTGTGCGCGGTAATAAGTATATATTGCATAACATGCATTATATGCACAGAACGACTGGTGAAAGGTAGAAGTTGTCAATCGACATGTCAATCTCGGAATGGTATAGGAATAAGTCATGCACAGTCTTAAAGTTGTGTGGCATCCCAAAACAATTTCTTATCTTTACTTCATCTACTCGTTTTACAAGTAATCGATCGTTTTTGTCCCAATGACGAACTCAAGCACAGCGTACAGACTCGCACCGTATGCAACCATCATCAACAACAGTATGAAGAATAGCTCTTGCGCCTGTCCTTCCGCCTCCAGCTAAAATATTTTGACTATGGATAAATTTGCCACGAGAACGTAACCATCCATCCGTTTCAATTGCTGATTGCACCAGCCTAAAAAATGAAGCGAAACCAAAAGGCACAACACCAAAATCGACCTCTTGGGTACCGGTTCACAACGCAACCCTTCGTTAGGCAACACTGAAGTGCCGGGCACCATGCGCAGACGCGGCAGGGGAAGGACCGGCTAGGACCTGTCGTTCACACTGTGTGCAGGCCACCTGACTTCACTTGACCTGGATAATCCCCGCGGCGACCAGCTTGTTGATTTTAGCCATGATCTCGGGCGTCCTCAGGTGCTTTTGCGCCCCACGAGGGTCCTCTTGGAAGTCCCGCAGCACCTGCTGCATGATAGGATCCTTCAGGATGCCCTGGATCTCAGGATCTGCGAGCGATCTTGCTTGCCGCTCCTTGACCTCCTCTGCAGACGCCTGGCCCGAAGCGAAGCTGCACCAGGTGGGACGCGGGGATACGAAGGGCAGATGAGCGCAACAGAGGAGCAAACAACAGGAAGTACCTAGCTTGGGTAGAGCTGTGCCTCTTTGCTCTCCATTCCCTGTTGCTTCTGCGCTTTAAAGCTCCTGTTGGGGACCCAACGGAAAGGAATCCTAACTCGGGTGGCTGGAGCTCATCAACTTGCTTCAGGGCCATGACCGGTCATGTCCAGGAAGCCGCATCGGACTGTAGCAATGCGAGCGCTAACTCACCGACTGATCGCCTCGATCGCCCTTTGCAGGCCGTCTTGCAACTCCGTATTATCGGGTTCAAGCTCAAGGCCCTTTTGGTACGTCTCAATGGCCTTGTCGTACTCCTTCATGAAGTATTGCAACGTGCCTTTGCGGCTGTAGCCCTTAGCAAAGTCTGGTTTCAGCTCAATGCATTTATCGGCAGCCTGTGGATGCAGGTTAAGAGCGGCACATAATGGGATGGAGTCTTCATCCTGCCGCGGCAGAACACCGTGCATCACCCGAATTCAAAATTCATGACCCGTGCTTACTGTAATATCAGGCACCTCTGAAATGCTCCTTACGAAAGCTTATTTGCCCCCGAATCACAGCAAGCACGGCACTCCGGCTCTTCACTCGTGGTTCTTGCCCTCCGCGTGTAACACCGTCTTCCCGACCTCCCTGTTCTTCCTGACTCACCTTGATGCCCTCTGGATACGCCCCCAGCTTGGTGTAGCAGGCAGCCAGGTTGGAGTACAGCTTGTACGCCTCGGGATTGACTGCGGGCGGGCCCCGCTTGAGGGCCTCTTGGTAGGCTTGGACAGCCTGCGCCGCGAATGTACGCGATCGGGACCCAAACAGGAAGATGTAATGGCCTGGCTCCAAGCTTCCTCCGAAAGGGCGCGCTTTGCCTCTTCGGAGCTCGACGTGTGCTCCACAACTGCGCCGGTGCCGCAGCTTATAGACACCTTACCTCTGGGTAGCGCTGCTCCTTGAATGCTGTGTTGCCCTTTTCCCGTTCAACATCCGCCAGGTCCATGTCAATATATTCGCGTTCGCGCTTCTCTTTGAGCACCTTCTCTGTCTTGTTTAGCAGCGCAAGAGTATCAGCGTTGCGGTGTTCCATCAGCGACTTGTTGTAGACGGAGATGGCATCCTCCAGCCTGGGGCAGAGGAGGGGCCAGGAGGGGCGGGAGGGACAGGCGTTGGGGTCTTCCGCAATCGTAGAAGCCGCTCACCGTGAGATTCCCCTGGGGGTACGACAAATATCATGAAGCGATGGACCGGCATGCGACGTCTGGGATGACTGCAATGGTTTGGTCGCGGTTCCCCCACCTGGCCCTGCGCCCTTTGGCCTGTGTCGTACCGAAGGTAAGGCTACGAAAGGCAAAAGCTAGATTTTCAAGGCAATAGCCTCCACAGCCACATCGCCGGGAAGGATACGTCCGACGTTGAAAGAGGTGCGCAGAGCGGACGCGCCATCACATGACTCAGGTGTCGGTAAGCTCAATGCCCAGCTCCCCACGAACTGATGCGTCTGGTGCGGTGCGGATGCGGTGGCAGGCACCCCAGAGACCCACGGGATAACAGTCGGCAGCTTCGTACCCTGCCAGTACCTGGTTACCACAACCCTGCCTTGTACCACCTCCCTCCTCCTAACGTAAGTCACAACGAGTAAAACCCAGCCAACTCCAACCTGCCGAGCTTCATCAGCGCATTGCCCTTCCGACATAGCGCTTTGCCGATCAACTTGAAATCCGCCCGCAGCTCCCGTCCCTTCTCCACTGCTGCGTCGCAGTCAGCAATGCACTTCTCGTAATTGCCCTGAGTCGCCAAAACCCAACAACGCACAGTAGTCGCCACGGAGGACCGCAAAAGTCAGGGCTTTGTCTAACCAGAAGGAATCCGGTCAGCATCAATTGCTGCAACATCTCGCTTCGTTCAGATAGCCTAGCCGCATTAAGTGCATCGCACACTGGTATTGGCATGTTCTGCGTGTAGATGCCTGAGATGAAGCGATGACGGGCCGAAAAAACACACCTGGGCCAGCTACACCCCTCAATCCCTGACACACTGCCGCTCCTAGGAGGGGCCCCTCACTAACAAATCCCCCATTCTACTTCGCCCTCATTCGTCGTCACGCCCTAAACGTTTTCCTAAAATCCTCAACGTGGCCCCATTCCTTAACACCTTATGAAGGTCGAGCGGTTGTCACACAGCCCACTCCGGGTACTCCGGAACGGCTCGGCTTTCAACCCGATGCAGTACAATCCAGACCCACCTGTTCAAAGAACACGGCAGCCCGGTTGGTAAGGAATGTCATATCCCCCTGGTACAGCTCCAGCGCTTTGTCATAATGCAAGATAGCCGCCTCGAAGTCCTTCTTCTTGTACGCCTCATTGCCAGCCTCCTTCTCCCGGAGGGCCTCCGCCTTACGTGCGGCCGTGTCGCGCTCCTCATCTGTCATGTCCACGTCCGGGCCGGCTTCGGGCTCCGGAGCTGGCTTGGCGGCCTCGGCCTTTGCCGGGGCAGGCTTGGCCTCCTGCAGAAATGGAGTGACGGGTGGTGGGGGGCGGCTTTCGATCTGGCAGAGTTGTTGCTGTCCTAACTGTGAGGGTGGGGAAGAAAAGATTAAGGCAGGCTGAGGAACTTGAAGATAGCGGAAAGAGTTCCCTACAGTTCAAATTTGCGCTGGTAATGCCGCAACGCTTGTGGTACTGCGGGCACTGCCATAAGGCTGTATGAGCGGTGAAGATAGCGGTGCGGCTCACCTCGTGGCGTGAGTGGGCTGCGCCACCGTTAGCTGCTGGGTGCGGCACATCAGTGTCTGAGGGCCGACTCATCTTGAGGCCCAGGGCGATCTCCAGCAGCTGCCCTCCAACAAGGACGGTGCATGGGGTGAGCGGGTGAGGGAGAGGAAGGCGGAATGCTTCAAGCGGGATGAACAGTGAGACTGCTCCTTCTTTGGGGCTCCGGAGTGCAAAAAATAGTGGCGCACGTATAAGAGCCAACATGGGTATAGAGAATGGACTTTATATAGGGAAGCCTGTGTCTGGGTTTCTGGAGGACGCACACACATGTACACACGGTGCGGCGAAACAGATAGTAGGTCAAAAGATTCAGCAGCATCACTCGGCCTTATGCTTCTTAGGACTTTGCTCCTCCCTTCCCATTCCGCACATCTACCCCGCATTCCCTCACAGCCCTACCAGCTGCATCCGGGGGTCCTGGAGGTACATGTTGATGCTGCTGGGGTTCGTCTGCACATCACTGAACATGCGCATGAAGTCAGGCTGCTCCAGCAGCGCCTTGCCGCGCGGGTCCGTGAGCAGCTTCCTCAGGACTTCCGGGGACGCGAAGGGGTTACGAGGTCGGGCCAGGGCGGCTTGCGCCTCTGATAGCCCAGACTTTAGTTGCTCATTGGAAGGATCCAATCCCAGGCCTGCGACAAGGGGCACGGAGGCATGTGGGGCCTGTGGGATTGACATGCTGCGCTGGGCTGTGCGGGCCTCAATACCAAGCTGCATTTCGGGAAAGGTTTACGAGAGAAGAGTTTCCAGAAGGGCGACGAGGGAGGGAGTCAACACCGTGTTCTTCGACTGCGACTTGAGCAAATGCCGGCAAGGGTGTGCGGAGCTGCAATCGTGATGCCGAAAACAGTGCCTACGCGCTCTCGCCACATAACCAATGCATCCCCATACCTGGACTGACCTTAGGGGCAAGAGCATGGTTGGCCTTATTCGTTGATCCCAACCCACCGGGCCCCAACGCCCCTCGTCCCCAGATTTTGCCTCGCACCTTTCTCGTACGCCTCAGCCGCCTCGACAAAGTCAGTCAGCCCGTAATAGGCCGCGCCCAACCGACTGTATCCTTTGGCCCAATCGGGCCTCAGCTCCACGCACTGAGGGCGTGAAGGGAAGTGGGAAAGCACGCCAGGAGAGTGATGCGGAAGACGGATCGACAGGGGTGAGGAAAGGGGTGATTTCCCAGCATAAGCCCAATCGAATTGGCCATTGGTACAGCAGTCGTGTCGAGTGCTCGCTTCTTGCTAATCTGTTGCCTAAAGCCGCGCAAAGCTTACTGAACACACGAAGGGTATTCATGACATACCTTCCACCCAACAAGGCTCGCCGTTTGGGGGGACGCCCCTTATCCCTAGATGCCATAGTGAGAACTAGAAACATACACGGCGAAGGACACAGCTAAGTACGGGTTTCAGACGGCTAACGCTGCCCTTTAGTCCTGTTGATCTTCATTCGACACGCGGCACCAAAAATAATGATTTGTCCTTGTCCTGGAGCGGCAGACTAGTATGTATGCTCCTAAATCAAGGCCTATTGTTGCAAAAGAACACACGCAGAAACTTGTCACGCCATAATGTAGGATTCCCTGGATCTTACTTTCTTGGCGTCGCTCAGTGCGGCTGCGTAATGCTTCAGGCTCGCCTGTACGGATAAAACAGTTAAGGCATTGGGGTGTATGGACGGGTCGGCTAGGGTACACTCTTGGCGACTGGAGGTGCATATGATTAGTTCGCAGGAGTTCAAGACTGCCCCAATTGACCAAGTATCTCGCAACGCGAAGCACAGCCCAACTCGTGGGAACGTCACCATGAACATGCGCCCCAGCGGATAATTGGCAGCTCACATGCGCGGCAGAGCGGTTGCTGTACAGGACGTGGTTGCTGGGATCCACTCCGATGGCTTCTGTGAAATACTTGACGGCATCCTCAAAGTTCCCGGCCGAGAAGGCGGCGTTGCCCTTAGCCTGCACTCCCATAAAGCGTCCGTGCACTTAGGAAACCGGCGAATGGCACGTACAGCGTCGTGAAGCGAGTGGCTGCAAACTAATACCTTGAGGTCATCGGCAGACATGGCGATTATCACCCGGATTCGAACTTCCTATCTTTTTGAACAACGCGACAGTGTTGATCACTTGCGCCGCACAAAAAAGTCTCGCAAACTGTTCTACAGATACTATAATGGCATTCGTGGGGTATGAGCAGAGAGTGACATTGTTACAAGTTAAGTAGCAACAAGGTTTTCGGGAAGTTTCCGGTCTTTGCCTCACGTACCACGACATGCTCTGTTCGCACTTCGACATACCCGCGCGTTAACCTGCCTAAATTTCCGCGAATACATGATGTTTTCACACGTCCTTTCGATGACCTGTCTAATGATCGCGACGAGTTTATAGGTATTTATCGCAGGGGTAGCGACTTTCGCTCCTGTTGTTCTCAATGGGTTTATGGGGCTATATAATTGCACACACATCTCAGAGTCCAGTGCGCCTTATTGCCTTTGGGACATTTTGCATCGGAGCTACGTGGATGATTGGTTCCGCATTCAGTTCATTGACGACGGCTGGTCTCGACGGAAAGCAAAGAAGGATGGCAGCCGATGAAATGTCCGTCGAAAACAAGGTCCGTTTGTTGATTATCCATCGCCTTTCCCGATGCAACATCTGTATGCCGACTTTCTACCCTAAATACGTGGCTCGCCCTGCAGCGTTTAGCAATTGCGCAGCAACAGCGCTTGAGCGCCATGCTGAAGGACTTCTCGGAAGGTCGAGGTGATGATCACTGGAATGCTGTTATGCGGTGAGCAAATGAAGGGGATCGAAGCAGGTTTGAGGGTATTCCGTACTGCATTTTATTCTCCCCTGCAACTAAAAGTCATTCGTCCAATTTTCATTGTTTCTTTAAGGATCCCTTTCACACAATACCCTTGTATACCACATCGGATATTGGTTCGTGCTGTTTTGTCACCTGCAACTTGAAGCAACGAAGCTATATTCTCACAACCCGGGCCCCATACAGGGGAACGCTTGTCCCACATCCCATGTCTGAAAGCAAGACAGAAGGGGTGGATCGCGAGCGCGTTGCAAGGGCGCTTAGCGGCGCAAAGCAATGACAGCCGCAGCGCTGTAATTGACCTCTACTGGCCCATCGGTTGGACACGCGACTTGTCCTTATAGCAGAAGCCCACGATGTGACAAGGCCGGCGGACAACTTGTATGAAAGGGGAGTGAGCCATAATTGAACGTAACAGCGTGAAGCTTCCTTCTCATTTCACATTGACATATTGCATGATCATGCTGCATAGGCGCGCCCTCCCATCCCATCCACCCGTCATCAGAGACGATGGATATTGGCAGCCCAAGCCATCAACATTTGGGTTCCAACTCTCCATGATCTTTAGTTGCGCTTGCTTCCTATGCCCGTCGCGGCCCGCGGGACGGCCTCTTAGATCCAACATCGGCGCTCTTGAACATCTCCTCTGCTCGCCGCTTGTTAATGGCACGCTCCTCTTGCAGTCTGCGGAGAGCGGCAGGGTGGAGACGCACATCAGTGGTTTTGCAGCTTCCAGTGCATATGATTTGCTGAATCCACGTAGTTCCCAAATGAGTTGTTGCGAGTATCCAGCACGGTCTTGAACGGAAGAGCTATGGCTATATGCAGCCAGAGCTGCGCTCCTCGCATCCTCGAATGCACTATGCACGGCTGGTGAGGAGAGGAGACATACGCCCTGTACGGCTGGACCGTGATAAGAATACAATTGCCTGTGGCTTGAGTCCTCATGCCGCAGAGGCAATTGCGTCCCTGTTTGTACAACACCAAAGGGATTGAACACTGTATGGACAGGCAAGACTGGCAAGCACTCTGGCCAAACCATATGGCATGACTACATTTAGCCGTGAGAAGTTAGGGGATTTCAACACGCTGATACGCTCTGAATTTTGTTTCAGATTTCCCTCCACATCCCAGCGCTGTTTCAGTCAGCTGTGTCGCAGTCCCCGGCAGCCTTACCGGAGAAAGGCCTCAGTCTCCTCCGTCCGCTGGAAGTTGTCCACCAGGAACACCGGCAGCGGCTGCACAGCGCAGTAGGGCTGTTGCCCCCCCTGCTTGCGAAACTGCTTGAAGTCTGGCAGCCCCATGACCTCCGGCACGTCCACCATCCTGCCACTGCCTGAGAGCAGCTCGGCGCTGCTGATCCGCAGCTGAGGTGGTGGCTGTTCCGGAGTGGGCGCGAAGAGGTCCGCCTCCAGCACCACCTGTGCCGAGGCATCCAGCACCTCAATGGGGAGCTTTTCCTCCGTGACGTGGCCCCGAAGGCCTAACTGGTCCAACTCTTCCGCGGCTGCGGCTTTACTGGCCTTGGCCTTCTTTGTGGTGGTCGCGTACCCAAGGTCAGAGGTCCCCCCGGATGGCGGCAATCCTGTGGGCTCTTCCTTGACGGTTACTGCAGTGCATGCAATGGAGACACGCAGCCTGGCGCCATTGGGGCGGGAGTCGCGACGGTGGGGGTGCTGCGACATCCAGGGTCCGTCGTCCAAGGGCTCGTGCTTGATAGAATCGAAGAAGGGAAGCAGCGGGGTCGGGGCCGTCGGTGGAGACGGGCGGCTGAACTGGTTCGTTACCTCCGCGGAGCCCCCTGGGGCAATCGTTGGGTATGCCATCCCGGCCAGGTAGTTACTTGGCTTGGCGGCATTGGAAGCAGTCAGCCGTCGCCGCTTGGGAGGGGGCGCGTCTTCGTGTACAATTGCAGTAAATGGTTGCTGGGGTTTATAATTCACAGTAGTGGCGAGGACGGCCTGGGGATCATCACCTGAGGGTCCGGGACAGCAAGGAACAGGCGCGGTGAACGGTGGACAAACAGACAATTGAGCTGCAGCGGACATGCAGCCGATCAAAGTCCATGTCCTATGGGTTACATCTCGGTGGCAATGTAGCTTTGACTGTCTTAACTTGGTTGAGCATATGCACCACCGTCTACATTATCCCTAGTACGCTGGTATTGCGCTATGCAAAGCGCGATCAAAATGCCACATCAAGCTGTCATGAAAACGCGGTAGCTCGTACTGCGCATGCCGTAATGGATGATGGACCTTACCAGTATCGTACCCATTCATTACGCAGCAAAAGACAGACTCACACGAATACGCGCCTCTACCGCGCTCAGGAGTCCGCAGCCCGCTGTAACATAGTCACGTAGCGAAAGCATGGATGCAAGTCCCGTAAAAACCAAACCACTTGCCGTCTGGATGCCTCGCCGCTACCATCCAGCCGTCCATATCGTGAGGTTCCCCTCCAGCCAGTCCCGTACTTGCACGAGCAAGTCCAGACCTTTCACCCCTGTGCTTGGACACCTGCGATTAAAGACACGAAACCTCACGGCCGTTCATTAGAAACTGCCCCCTCTCCCCCCCCACACACACAGCTTAATAAAACTTAGTACCACTCGCATGCGGTATGAGCTAAGCCAACTCGTGATTTCAAAGGCAGAAAGTTGAACGTGCGCTAGGATTGCAGCAGCCCCCAATCTGTGCCGCAACCACAAAGCAGTCAAGTACACTCCCAGGCTTATAGCTGCTGTCCAGCTTCCCGCTTAGCACTCACCCGATGCTCGTTGCGTGGGCCGGAACACTGCGCGACCATTATTCCGTCCACTGCTTCCATCTCTACGTCCTCATCCTCTGCCGCCTGAGTCATGTCCGAGTCAGCTGGGTTCGGGGATGCCGCCTCCCTTAGTGGCGCTTCACGCCCCATGCCTTGCCGCGCAAAACTGACCATATGCCGCACCGGTGCCATGTCCATAGTGAGGATAGATCGCTGCGGCAGCAGCATGCACATCGTCCGACACAGCAGCAGGTTCCAGACTTTGGAAGAAACATCAATGGCCAAAACGGACAAGCGCGGAAAAACATGCCGTTGAAAAGGCATTTTTAGAGTGGGAAGTGTGGCTCTCGCCAGGCCTCAGTCCCCCGTACTTCGTCCCCCCTATACTCTGCACCGGACACTCCAGCAAAGAAAGGGGATATGGCGTGAGGAGTGGAAGATCAATATTTCGATCTTTAATTAATTCTAAACATGAATGCGCATGATCGCATAAGTGGACTTCCAACAGACGATGAGCTGCTTGGCATGCGCTCCAACAAGTACATTTTTAAGAGGGGAGACAGACAGCGTATCAGATGTTAAGGTGACTATTCGGTGCGGCATCATGTTCCGGAGGGAGAGCACCTGCATCGTATGCTTTCTGCGCCGTGGTGCCGTGGATTGGTGCCGTGTTAGCTTTGACCCAAGATAGCTACAGCATCCTGGACCCAGTCCCATGACCAAGACCCAAAACAGGCCTCGTTCATTTGCCCTCCATCCAATGCCCATCCCATGATAAGCATCTTGGTACAATACAATCAATCCTGACCCACCAGCAAGTAATCCACACCGATAGAGCCCCACGGGTCGTCTCCGCTGCCGCATACATCGTCCTGACCCTCATGCAACGCCACCACCCTCATGCCAGGCGCTGCCTCCTGCACGCTGGACACGACCCTCCCGCCTAGCTCCGCTATGAGGGAAGCCAAGCCGGCATCCTGCAGGTTCCGGAACGAACACGATCGTGCATCTGTTGCGGATGGGCGTTCCTGTGGCTCGCCAGGGGCCTGCCCGTGTGAAGGTTGCCCTTCTGACTGATGCTTGCAACTCACAATAATTGTGCAAATCAAACGATTTCCCGGCCGAAATTTTGAGAAGAAATCGGAACACACACCTTTTCCTAATTAGTCCACTGCTCATGAGATCATAAAGCAACGGCTGCAGTATGGGTGATCACCCATGATCCTTTTAGTGAGTACCCCCTGACAAACACCAGTTCAGACACCCATATTAAAATAGCACTAGCTGAAACACAGGACGGTCTGACTTTACGATTGCCTCAGATATAGCTGCACCGACCTGCCATTTGTCACTGTAACCGAAGGTTAAGTCATCCAAGAGACCACATGGACGGCGGTCATCTGGCCGCGGCGGCAGGGGCATCCTGACCCGCAGCTGAACCGGACCCAGTAGTAGCTCCCCAACGTGGGGTGGACTGGGCAACGAGTTGACCAGCAACCCCGCTGAAGCGATGCCTCGCAGCCTATGGCGGCTCATGAGAGCCGATGGAATGAAAGCGGCTCACGAAATGTCGATAGACAAGGTGCGCATGTGGGAGTATGTAGCATGTTAGGTGCGACGCCCCGCCCTGGTGCCCTGGTGCCCTGGTGCTGGGCCGATTAGAAGTGGTTTCATTCAGAGAGGACCGCCACCTGCCCGGGGCCCACAAGAGGCCCGATCTCTAGCCCACTGTGTGCCTGCATGTCACGCCAAATTACCGCCACTCACAAAGCTCCCAATTGTGACAGTTCCTATCCCGCCAAAAAGCTCAAGCTGACACCGACAAGTGCAGTGCTTATCCAGCATGGTGAGTAGATACCATATCGGGTCTTGCTTAGCGATGCCTAGCACCAAGCTATCGAGCGCTCACCCCCAACATCCGCACACGCATGGCCCCCTTCTCCTATGCCACATAGTACAGGGTCGCAGGGTTGGCACTCGATCCTGAGTCCGTAGGCGTACCAGTCCAATCCAACGAAAGGCACGCCGTGAAGCGCACCGTGCACCAGCGCCGACCAAGCCACATCCCCCGGGTCGTACAGTACATGTGTTGAGGAGCCGCTTTTGTATACGTGCGTCAGCCGGGCGCCTGCGGGGCCGTGCGACGTGAAAGCAGATATTGGATCCCGGCATGTCCGGGTGTAACGTACAAGCCGCTGCGTCACTTCGTCGGCTTCCTGGGCGAAGATGAGGACCAGCCGTGATGTTGTCAATCAGTCACTACAATGTGCGGACAGCACGATCACGGTGGCATTCAGCAAATCAGAATCATGGTTGAAATGCTCGTCCACAGGGAATACCCCATATACAGACGACCCTCTCCCCGAAAACCCCGTGTCTCATCGCCCCGAACCCACCGACTCGCGTTATTATGTCCCGCACTTCATTTAGCTGCAGGTGCTTCGGATGCACCGCCACCACCATCGGCAGCTCCTCGACACTGCGGGACGACGGCATGACCTAGATTAGGGTGGAAACAGCCATTCATGGGATTTTCTTTCCAGCAAATCCACCCGGGGCGACCAGGAAGGGAATATTGCCGCATGGAATTGGGGATGAGGTGCCCTGGTGCTTCACCCGGTCCCCGTGAAATCTTCATGCTTACATGCTGAAACGACAGATGCACTGGATTAATGCGTGCACGGGCGGCCGCGCGGTCCATACAGCACCAATCAGAAATGCTAGCAGCAAGCCTAAGGTCTTACATCCAAGGAGATAGGGAAACTAATGACTTTGGAGACCGAAACTCAAGGTGCCCAACTAGCCGGGGCTAGGTACCGCATGGCGTATGCATTTAGAATGGCTAAATCAGTGCCAGTGGGCAAGTGAGTGCCAAGCGACGCCGGTATCATCTTCGGTTCGCGATTGGGGTTGCGCCGCTTTCACAACACTCTTGCAATCCCGCATACAACCACGCGGGGCTGCAGCACCAGTGCGCACTTCCACGTCTAACTCGCACGCCTAGGCACTGAACCAGCGTGAAGCACATTATGTGCCGCCCATCAAGTGCGATGGAAACTGTCCCGAGGTGCTAGCGAGTGCGAGTGCTGCACTGTCGCCTGAAGCAAGTGGTCATAGAAGGCCAAGGACTGCGACGTACATGAGGAACGTCTTCGGAGCTAACTGCACCACATCCCCGGCGCGTAGCTCCTGGGTTTCTCCTTCCATCATTTTGCGGCCATTTACTTGGGTGCCGAAACGGCTCCTATCTGTGTTGTGTTGCCATGGGGTGCATCAGGGTGGGCGTCATTAGGGGCGGAGGATGGTTTTCCTCACGCACGCAGCCAACAAGTATGAAGAAGTAAGTGTTGAACATGAGGGCGTCTGTGCAACAAAAGACCTCTGCTAGCCGGATGAAACTCCAGAACTCTAGTTGAGACATAGTTTCTGGTTGAAAGGCAAGTACAAGATCTAAACAATTGCACGGGTCTGTGCAGGCGCGTTCGAGGCTAGCGTTGGCTGATGGGCCAACCGAAGAGACATATACCCCAGGCGCTGGTGCCTGATAAGTTAACCCTCGCAAGGCCCGCCCCTCAGCACCCACCCGTGATAATCAGTCGGCTTGGCGCAGTGCCGTCATCAATATCGGAAAGCACGTGCATTACCGCGTGGATTTTGCTAACACTCTTCGCTGGTATAACTATGTCCGGCTTTGCGTCCACCTTGGCGGGCGGCCGACCGACCGTGTAACCCCTTTGATTTTCGGGACATCCCGGCGTAAGCAAGAAGCTATCAGCTTGGCGCTGCCCTGCGAGTTCGACTTGGACGACCCAGACCATCGCTTCGACAGTCTGTTTCTTGATACGAATGCTTAAGTTGCGTGTAATCGCCGGGGTTTTGTAAGAACTAAAGACCATATGCAGTGCATTAGCAAGTAACAGATGGAGAAATTGTATTGCCGGGGTGCCATATATAAGGCCCTCAGATTGTAATAATGAAGCCATTGAGCAAAGACGTTGCTGAAGGCTTTCAACAATCAGCTACTTTCTACAGTACGATCTTAATAACATGTCTGCTTTCATAAATTTGATAAGCCAGCACAGGGCTGCTCGCATCGGGTCAGCTTGCGTCGTCCCTCGCACGCAGCGAACGACCTCTTGCGTTTGCAGGGCCATCAACCCAAAATCCAATGACCATGAAGAGGTGTGTAGCGTTAGTTATGTACTTGATGGTCTTGGTTCCGAGACTGCGTCCACGACACGCGGACTCGGCTTCAATCTTTCCAGGTTAACGTCCGGAGCTCTTTGGAACGAGCTGCAGTTGGCATTGCAACGGCGGCTGCAGTCGTAATGGGTATTTTCAGCCCATTGGTGGTGGGTGGTAGTCGACTCGCGACCGTATGTGGTGCTTGCACACCGTGGCGACCCCGGTCCCTGCATCCGCTCGCAGCTCGAGCCACCTGCTGCTCAAGCTATCCTCGTAGCCAGTGACCCTGTCAAAAATGCTCAAGCGATTTTGCGAAATGCGCTTCCTATCTATAACAAGCCGATCCGTCAAGTTCAGGTGTGGACAACGTTTCCATGATCTGCCTCTTGAAGCAGTGCCCTTCTCACAGTCGGCTGTACATATTATATACAGAAAGAGCTGGAGAGCATCAGCGAGGCACTGAGGATTCCGGGATCAAAGTCCCTTGGGCCGGTTTCTCGGGTAAGCCCTGTTAACGGGCCTCCGAGCTGTGCTGCCTTCGCCTAAGCAATGGGCTCGTTTTGCAGGCTGTCCGAGCTTCTCAGGATGTTTTGTCACGCCAAAAGGATGCTATTATAAAAGACTTTGCTCCAGAGAAGAAGGTCTGTCGCTGCCACCTCCCAACCTTGTTCTACTGACAGGCTGATCTGGCCAGAAGTATCAATCTTTAACGGAAGATATGCATGCCTTCCAACCGATGCCCTGATGTTGATGATTTAAGTCCCTGCTGGACAGTACGACCGCATCACACTTGGGGAGAGGGTACGCAGAAAACGGGCCTTCCGCGTTCAGCGCATGCGTTGCTTGTTCCATCCCAGATCTTGCCTCCCGTGCCGCAGCAAATTTCGTGCGCAATTGACTCTTCAATCCTCGAATCTTGTGCAGGAGTTTGGACTTGAGAACATTGAGAAGCTGCAGGCAGCGCTGAATGAGTTCCAGGCAACGGTGGAGGCTAAGGACAAGCAGGCTGTCCCCATCAAACAACGCGAGGCGCTCACCTACGTGGGGAACATTGAGGAGGCCATGGTGAAGGGCTTCCCCTTCCAGGTGCCGCCAGAGTACGCCGACAGGCCGCTGCTGCTGGTAAGAACATTAACAGCAGTAGAGTCACTGAACGTTACTGCAGGATGATGCAGGCGCCGTTAGTTGGCGCACCCCACGACGTACTACTGTGAGTCCGTTTAAAACCCTAAAACCAACAATCACACATGCAAGTTATAAATAGCGGGACACATCAGCGGCAACAAATCGAAAACACAACAGAAGAAGTTATCTTAGTTTTAATTAGATCCGAATGAGGGCGATATATTTACTGGGGCAGCCAGGCGTACGGGTCCGCATGCTGGGGTAGCCTGGGCTCAAAACAGGATTTGCAAAGCCGCGCCCGTGCCTCCATGCGGTGATCCACCGTAACCTGGGTAGCCGATCAGTCGGGGTTCGTGTCCACATCTACCAGGCAGGGTTGCGAGGTCAAGGATTGCCCCCCAGTGGCAACCCTTCTCAGCGCCACATATGCATCTCAACAGGGAAAACTATGCTTATGCTTATGCTTATGCTTATGCTCAATGATAATTAATGGTTCAGCCTTTTCCTTAACATTCATCTTCGGTCGTTGCGGCCAGGGCCGTGCGACGCTGGAGATGAAGGTTAAGTGCCGCGAGACACCAGAGGGGCCGCAGACGTTCGTACAGACAGTCGTACTAGATGGCTACAATGCACCCGTTTCGGCCGGTCAGTTCCTGGACCTGGTGCTGCGCAAGTTCTATGATGGCATGGAAATTCAGCGCGCAGACGGGTTTGTCGTGCAGTTCGGCGACCCTGAGGGCCCTGGAGATGGCTTCGTGGATCCCAAGACTGGGGACATTCGCCGGTAGGGTGGCGGGCTCAGGGGACAGAAGCTGAGAAAGGAAGGGGCAGGTTAGGAGACCATGATAATTCGTTTTCGTTTAAAAATGCTTGGTTATATGCAAAACTGTACCTCAGGGCGACAACCATAAAGCCGTTGTATGTTCGCAGGACGACAGCCTTGTCACAACTGTCCACCTATCGGGGCACAAACGCCTCCTTTTGTTCCGGAGAATATTACAGCACCGTGTCTAGTTCATGTGCTGCTTCTGCCTTTGTGTCCTGCTCAGGGTGCCGTTTGAAGTGAAGGTTATTGGAGACAAGGAACCTATTTATGACTTCACGCTCGAGGATCTGGGGCGCGTTAACGAGCAGCCCGTTCTGCCATTTAACGCATATGGCACCTTGGCGTGGGCACGGAACGAGTTTGAGAACAACTCGGCGTCCAGCCAAGTGTTCTTCTTGCTGAAGGAGAGCGAGCTGACGCCAACCGGGTCTAACCTATTGGACGGCAGGTTTGCCGTATTCGGTTACATCATCCAGGGGCAAGATGTACTCTCTGACTTCAAGGTGCGTATCCGGAAATCCGGGAGGCAATTAGGGACCTCAAATTCATTTCCCGGGGACTTTTCGACTTGCTTTCAGCTGGATGCCGTACAAAGGCAACCGGTGAGAGGCAAAGCGACATACTGGGAGCGTTTTGAGAGATTATGTATGGTATATATCGCACATCTTACGCTGTTGTAACTTGCTCCTTTACGTCATTGTGATTATGGCGCCATCCACTGCAGGTGGGCGACAAAATCGAGTATATCAAGGTCATTGATGGCGCTGCAAACCTCAAGAACGGATCAAGCTCGTGAAGACATTAGCGGATGGAATTTTGACGCATGAAACGGACAATCTGAAGCTTCGGACGTCTGCCTTATCAAGAATTTGGCATTTTTCGGTTGTAGTACAACGCGATTTTCTTCTTTTAGCGTTGTGGCATCATCGGCGGATGATGAGTACTTTTCAATTGAATGTATTAGATCTTTGGTTTCCGGATTTCTGTATAACAGAAGTCCGCAGTGAACGAACATAACGTGGAAGCGCAACAAAGTGCATCTGCTATTTGTGTACCTTGTTGTAACATTGCTATCGGCTACGCTACCGTTACAGAAGGTTGTCCAGATTCCGTAAGGGGAGTACTGCGGCTGCCTGCGTAATGGCTGCGCCGAACGACCAAGCAGTGTCTGCGGAGCTTCAGCAGTTCATCGCGCGGGAATCGCAAGTAGCTCAAATCCAGAGCATGATATCTTCGCTTACGGAGGTTGGTTGATCTACCGGTGTTTACTCGGCATCACGCGCACGCATAAGATCATCACTTATCTGCAGGTTTGCTGGGATACTTGCATACAGTCACCGGGAAGTTACCTGTCGAGCAAGGAGCAGACCTGTCTGGAGAATTGTGCACGTCGCTTTGTTGAGACGACGCAATATATTCTCCAAAGAGCTGCTCATAAGGCAGATTCAAGCTCTGGCTTTTAAGATGCATTACAGTACATGGCAGAAGTGTTGGTTGAAGTCTGCGTGCAGTTTTGTGTTGGGCTCATGCGTTGTGGGTATGTGTTTAGGTGATTTGTTGACTCGGCCTGACAGCCTCTTAGCACGGTCAAAGACTAGAATCCGCTGCGATACAAAGGTTGGCTGCTACATATTCTTACGCATTTAGTCAATCATATAGACGTTCGTGTAACTGTACCGTGCTCGCCGCGTGTAGCGGCGTGCAGAGTGCGTGGACTTCCAATTTACAATGTATGTTCGTGCGTTTCGTCCATACCCATGGTGAAAGACGTTATCCACGCCACGGACAGTAATGACATTCCGGCGTTCGGCGGATACAAAAAATGATGATACGTGTAGGTGGACCAAACCCATGCGTTCTGGACCGTCAAAGCCTTGGCCCTTCATTCTGCCATGAGGCAGGACGTAAAGTTGCTTCTAAATAAACAGAAAACCAATCTTCAAAGACGGGTTTGCGGAAATCCGTACATGCATATTTGCAAGTCGTGCGACCTAACATGAATTGAGGGGCATGTTGCACTTCTTTCACATTCCATAAACTCCCCCGCTGAAAACACCTGCATTAGGTGGGTCCAACAGCAATGACCGACATCCTCGTGGCTTTCGCCTAGGTGCCCAGCCATAATTAATTGAAATGGAATTTTTTTGCACGGGCAGCGAACTCCACACAATGAAGCAGTACGTGCTATACGCCATGTGCATAAGTCAGGCCGCAATGTGCCTCGCTAGGCTGTTGGGCAGCACAAGGTTTGGTGAACTTCTCAAAAATATGCCGACATTCGGTAAGCACAACACACGGCGTGCAGCAAACGCAAGCGACAGCAAACCTGCTATTGTCATATACATAGGGCTCCTTACCTCCTAAACAAACCCAACAAAACTCAATAGGAAGACCCTTCGTCGGAATCCCGGCTCCTGCTTCGTTGTTATACTGCACATTGGGGGGATTATTTGATGCTCCATCATTTCAAGTCATAAAGTTACACCGCATCACTGTGGACAAGCTTAAGTCACGCCCCGTTGCCGCGGCACTCCCTTCGGACGCTGTGGCTGCTGCTGCGGCTGTTGTTGCTGTGTCAGTTGCTGCAGCTCTTGCGGACTGAGCATGTGCAGCACATCGAATGCAGCTCGCTGCCAGGCGGTGACGGCCAACTTAACAGGGCACTTAAAGTTGTTGGGCAATTGCAGGCGCAATTCGCGGGGACCCCTGCGCAGGAATCATCGATGACATTCAGTATCCTACACTCGCACTAAGGAACCAAGGCCGCTTTTAAAGCACGAGGTAAAGCACACCAACAATGAACGCGCGACAGCTTCATTCAACCTGTAATTGATAATCCCCCATTGATAAAAACGTCTTTTTAACGTGGAAAGAGGTATAGATATAGTTTGCAACGCTTACGTGTAGGGTCGTGACACGGTGGAGTTGTTCTGCCATATCATCTCTGCACCATCCTCGGGGTTGTAAACGATGAAGGAAATCTCCCGGGGGGTCGCCAGGATCTCCACCACCGTGTTCTTCATGACAGGCAGCCGTGCAGGCAGCAGGCTCCCGACAGTTATAGCTGAGCTAAAACCCGTGGCGCGCTCATCGGCCGTGTTGGGCATGCACTTGTGTAATGCCTTCGCGTGGTCCTGAGATGGGCGAAAGGGGGGATTGTTCTCGCTCGTTTCCATGGGCCCTTGCAATCAGCACAAATCACTATTAAAAGCACAAGCAATAATTTCGTACAAGCAAACAGCTTTGAGGCAACACTAACCTGCATATCCAGAGGGACCACACCGAACTGCAAGCGCAACACGGGCGAGGAGGGGAAAGAAGGGTATAATGTCAGCCCATTTATATATTAAATGTCAAGCATGTTGACTTTCGGCGATAAGTTCTTCCGCAAAATATCAAGCCCCTGTCCCGATGCCAACATCAGTCGCTACCATGCAGACTTTGCAGTTCGGTATCATAATGCTCTCTCAGCGCATAACAAGGGCCGTACCCATGCTACGCATGCCCCATATCCTGGACCCCGAGCTAACCTCAGCAGCATTGTTGCCCCGCAACTGGAGCTTCCAGCGCAATATTGGTGCCTGTGCTGTAGAAACATCGCTCAGGAGCAAGCGGGGTCCTGGCTCTTCTAGCCGAATCTCCCGCACAGCCTTGCTATTGGTCACTTCAGTGAACATGAATCGCTGAGCTTCGCCACGCAAAAGATCAAATCTAGTGGCCGTCTCCTCGATTGCCAAACGCTGCAACCAGTTATACCCCCTGCAGGCGATGGTGCAGCTATTTATGAGGACATGTGCAAGGTCCACAACGGTGGAGGTCTGTATCCTAAACATTTCCCAAAGAAGCGTGGAAATGCATAACCTATATTTCCCACTGACCAGTAAACTTTATTCGTGGATACTTAAAATCATAACGTGAACAGTACCCGACGATTTGTGCTGCCTCAGCGACACCGTTCCAACATACCTCCAGCGGGCCGCCTGTTTGTAGCCTACTTCCGTAACCAACTTCTCCTTTGCCACGCGATGTGTCAGCTTCTTGAAATATCGGCACACCGAATTTAAAGTCGTTAGTGCGTTCGCTGGAAGAAACAAAAGAGTATGGTGCAAAACTCCATCAGGAAGAGAAAGTAATTGGTTTTCACAATCCTCATGCTGTTGAGAGAGCGCAACTTCCTCGTCCAGCACGGTGTCCGAGCGAGCGCGCTTTGAAGGGCGCATAACTTCCACGCCGTCTGGAGGCTCCATATCTGGCCATAAACGCTCGCAAAACGCGTTGTTTGCTTATTTCAAGCCCGGCCCCCACTGGAATTCATAAAGGACAGGAACCCTTGACGGTGTTTCGGAGGGAGGAGATGACTTAAATAAGTTCTAGGTTATGTAAGGCACCGAATACGTCACAGGTAGGTTTTTCGCCTAGGTGAATCGTGCTCTGCCGAACAGATTTGAGCCGTACCACTTACGGTATAGCAAATCGCAACTTTCAGTACACCAGACGGACTGTTACGTGCTTCAAAACGATAGATGTATCCTAACTGGTACTAATTGTGCCGTCCATAAGGACAACAGTAAGAATTGCGGTCGATACGTCCAGCACAGAGTGCTTATTTAACCTTGTAGGCGAATTCACCTTTATCCTTGTAATCCACAGGATCAAGTCCGATATAAGATGTGTATACCGTGTCCGATATCTAAGATGTCCGGTATAATACTGTTAGTCGCTGTGGATAGGTCTTTTTTGACATCCGGAGCTCGGCCGCATGTATTGCCGAGGCTTGGGCGCGTTCAGTCAATATAGCGAACTCGTCATAAGCGGCTTTGGATCTTCCTGACCTTCCAATGGCCTTGCTGTTGCCATGTATGTTTGGAGGACTTTCACTTAGCCGTATCATCCAACAGATCTAAACCAGGTTTCAGCTGTCGTATAATATAACAATGTAGACCGACTGGCTCCTGCGTTGACTCCACGGCCTGCACATTGCATCCATGCGGACGGGCTTTATGGCATCGGCTTGTGTGTCCGATAATCCAGTTACGCACCTTCATAGCGCCGTCCTTCGCAGAACGCACGGTGATCGTCGGCGCCCGTTATACTGCAAAGTTAATATCATACTATTGAGTAATCAGACGACCTTAAATCTCTTCGATGCGCGGCTGCCAGTTCCTCGCGTTTGCCTCCGTTACACAGCGAACAGGTGCCCACTGGACGCCCACGTACTTGCACAGACTCTCAATTATTTAACCGCACGGAACAATTGTCACAGCTCTTGGTGCCGCCATAAATAAGGCCATTCGCGAAATGCTACTTTAGGCTCGGCCGTCTTGAAGCAGGGGCCGTTTCTCCCTTGTTTCGGAGGATATCACAAATACGATCGCTCCTCCCACCGGGAAGGGAGTACCTGGCCTACATCATCCAGATACCATAGATCCTCCATTGACATCATATAAAATAGATACTAGAAGATTCTATTTAGATATTGATACATATATGACACACCGTTTAGGGTTATTAGATACGAGCAAAATGAAATCCACGCCCAGGTGTGGAACCGGTTTGAGACCCGCTGATGCCTTCTTGCAGTTTGCACGCAGAGTAATGTGACATGTTGAATTCACTTGTCTGACACCTTGTTAGCGCCCTCACTGCTTTCGCTACCCCCTGCATTATTACCATCGCCGCCCATCCCTATTTTGCACATGCCTCTGTCCCCTGATGCGATTAGCTGGCCGAGCTCCCTGGAGCTATTTCTCGTGATTTCCATGTACAGGTAAGGACTATTGGGCTCGTAGCTCAGGTATTGGCAGCCATTACGAGGCTCTCGGGGTATCGCAGGTTCTATTTGGGTACCTTCGCCCCATTCATTGTAGCTTGTGACGGACACGACTTTAGCGCCGACGCCAAGCGCAGCAGCCCAGTACGTCCGGTAACTGTATGTAGCAATTACAGCAAGCGCGCAGGAGCATTCAGCACGCAGCACGTTAATTTAATCTGATGATCTTTGAAACTCACTTAAATTTAGCTCAGTGACATCTCAACCCGTTGGTCATAAGCTAAATTTAGTTCGTTATGTGTTCAGGAAGACCGTGCTGATTGAAAGATGGAAGCTAGCACGAGCAAGTGTAGCAAGAGGCTCCGGCTTTGCATTTGAGTGCTATGCTTGGGTGCTGTGGCTGTGGCTCTTTGGACGACCGGAATGTTTTGCCCACCTTCCTCCATCGCCACGTGTGCGCTGTGACACTTTATTCCATGGCCGTATCTTGACATCTGTGAAGACGATCAGGGGTTAGCGGCACCCGCACTGGTCAGCCTTTGCTGGTTAAGCAAGCTGTTGTCAAGAGATCGCCCTTACCGTTGTACCCAGGTCCTACACTTGGGACGAAGAGTTTGTCCTTCTTAACAGCCCACCTGCGAATGGCGTCGAAGATCGTCATCACTGAAAAGCCTACTAGGAGAGGCAAGTCACAGTTCTACACCGTACAAACATGAACGGCAAATATTCCTAACTTACACAAGTAAGGATTTCCCAACTCACATTTGCATCAGAGGCCAGTTCTCAACTCTGCTCCCGTAAGAAACTTGGTCACTACAGGAAGACAGTTATAAAATATGTGCATATATGGATATCGCGGTTGCAGCCAAACGTCTCTACCACGAACAGATTGGCCAAAGGCAGCCTCTGGCTCGGCATGCGGTGCTGATTAAGCACTTGAGCGAGGATACTGATGAACGGAGACGATGCATCGTTCGGCGGCTGGAAAGACTCTTTACTGACCTGCTGAAATATGTATAGAAACCATCGAAGCCTGTATGTAGCAACGGGAAGAAACGGAACAGGTTTAAATCTCCTTCATGTGAAACGATTACCAGACCAGATAATAACAGCGGTAGCAAATATACATGATGAGTTTGTTTAGGTTCAAGTGCCACACCATGAACTACCACAACTGTCCCCCTTCCAGCCCCACCTGCTGGTAAAATGTGATGCTCGCCGTCATCCTTGTCCAGCCACAAACCAAGGAAAAGGCCTAAAGCGCATTGGGTGTTTCAACATGATTGTTCAAAGAGGAGAGAGCTACCGCACCGAAACACCGAGACATATTTGATGACGAGACGGATCCACAAACTCGCGAAATTCAGTGGATAGGAGATGTAAATGATAGCTATACTGGTGTTATGTGACAGCAACCATTACATCACGTCAACACGTGTCCATTACAGAGAACTCACAGGGCTGAACCCGGCGATGCAACCTAGGTGGACAGGCTAGAGGAATATGACGCTTAGGTATCTGCTTACCGTCCTTCGGTGTCCCACGCACGTTCAATGGCCCATCGTTACGCACAAGCAGTTGAGCCCAGTCGCTGGGCGGAAGTTTGTATGAGTCGTAAACATAGTACACGGGCTGCCCTGCAGGACATTGCAACGTATATAGGGATGCCGACGGCTTTATGACGGGCCTGTCACCACTGGTTCCATGTTTTGGCTTTAGCGGGACCCAGAAGGACTGGCGTCTCCATGTGCCCTGTTAAAGCTAAACACTCCATCGGCTGAACCCAAGGCGCCGCTAAGGAATATACATAATATAATATAATATAATATAATATAATATAATATAATATAATATAATATAATATAATATAATATAATATAATATAATATAATATAATATAATATAATATAATATAATATAATATAATATAATATAATATAATATAATATAATATAATATAATATAATATAATATAATATAATATAATATAATATAATATAATATAATATAAGGATAATATATAATGAATATTATAATATTATAGTATGAACAAAGTGATTTCCCAATCGTTAGCTCCGCTACTCACCGTTGATGCGCAGCAGCGCGTGCGAGCCCATGTATTTCTCCGTAAGGTATGCCAGGTCTTCGTAGACATTTTCTTTGGTCCGACCTGGTCAGTGCCCGTCAGCAGCAATCGCTTCATAGTAGTTAATAATTGCTTAACTGAAGCATCAAGAGCTTTCCTAAACGGTAAGCACACCAGGCCTTCGGATGCTCCCTAGCACGGTGCATGAATCCATTCCAAAGGCGAGCTTGCATAACTTTGGAGGCCAAGACGCCAAGAGCATGCAAGGCCAATTCACCTTCATACGGCTCCAAGTGAAATGCAACCCGCACGGGGCTGCCGGTTTCTTCGATCTCCCGGATGATCTTGAAGGTGAGTTGGATGCAAGGATCAGGCGGTATCTTTAGTAGACTCTAATACACGCACATACAATCGTGATGAACGTAATATGTGACGAGATAGCATTTTTCGATAACCTCTGGTCTGCGCTCATGTCGGACACGAAAACAGGCGGAAATGCCTGCAAACCCCTCGCACCGCAAAATTCATTCAGTAATCAATAATTCGAGGATTCTGCATCATATAGAAGAACACAGGCGGATAGCTTCCGAAGATTGGATGGCAAAATGGGCGGCGACCAGCTTCTAGCATCGGGTGCAGCAACCCTGGCGACGCCTGCGGCCATGTACCTGCTCCAAACGTTTGTCCGTGTTCACCATCTGGGTGTCGTGACTGCCCTTTCTCCGAGGAGGGCCCCACCATGAAGCTACCTGCATTATGTCAATGCAATCAATCAGGAGCCGTGTGGGCGCAATGGTATGTCCACCGCAATAACCCTTGTTGCACGCACAGAATCAAGCTGTTTTACGTTGGCGATTAACTATAACCTCTCCCGTGGTAAACGACAATAGAAATCACGATAAATGCATGTAGTTGAAGAGTGTAGATACCTAAAGGAATGCCTGCGCCTTTGTTCCGTGCAAGACAAGAAGTTGGACCAGTAGTAATTTGGATTCGGCCATGGTAGCTGGTCCCGACCCAGCCGTAGACCCGCCGTGTTTAAAGGCGACTTACCGCATGCACCTGTGAACCCCTACGGACTCACCAAGACGCCAATGCCGTAAGCTTCCATTTCTTTCAGGTGTTGCTGTATTAGCTCGCGATCCATGGACGAATAGGGGCCACGTAAAGGATAGTACGGACTATGGAGACAGTCCGGGGGCTCAAATCGTATTCCTGCAATTGCGTCACCACGAGGAAAACGTTTGTCTGCAATACATTCATCATCCATCATTCTTTACGCGCATACCAGCAGCTTCGAGTCGGTGTCACGCGAAAGGATTTCCCGAATAACATTGCCGCTCCCAAATAACAGTATTTGACGTTACTCCTGCATTGATTGCCCTCCAGCGCTCCTGTAACCACCTGATACCATTAGCAAGCCAAGTTGATGGAAGCTTCCAGCACCCATTTGCGCTCAAGCGTTCGCACCGTGAGGGAACTTCCCCGCAATATTTGCGTCCCAGTGCGGTAGCACTTCGTGATCCCAATGGGTCCAGCCTCCTTCCCTTGGCTCCGTGTACCTGTGGATACGACGAACATGGAATAATCAAAGGAATGACGTATGGATTTCTTGAAAAAGCATGGGAAACAAAAAAGGTTTTTATCATTGTTGGGGGCGATCGGGGACGAGGGCATGCTTGCCAGAGTACACGCCACCTGTTGGTCGCCAAGAGACACAGATACATGCCATACTATGTAATCGATGCCATAACAGGAAACCCATACAAGGGATACATGCGTGGTGTGCCGATAGAATATGTGCATCGACATCTTCAGGTTAAATGCAAACAGGCTTCCAGCTTCTCAGGGTTTTGAGGATCGCAGCTCATGTATCGACGCCCAATCGTCGCACCACATGTAATAAAAAACATGCACGCGATACATCGGCGCAACCTCGGTCCCTTTAGTTGGGAGAGCGAGCACTGCTAGAGCAGTCATCATTAGCGCCGATACTGCTGTACCCATTATTTCAGCAATTTTAAATGCATTAAGGTAGCATATACATGTCATTTCGTTGTCGGGATAGGGAAAGAACGCTCCTGGTGCGCTTTACAAACTATCCAGCAGACAATGTCGAAAGGGACTTTAAAACACCGCTTACTCTACAATAAATGTAACGTTATATTACGTTCGCCAGAAGGGCTTTTGGAGAGCTAGGTTCCTGACATGACGGTTGGAAACTGAAACCAAATCTGGATTCATTTGGCATGCATCTATGATCCAGGGACAGGATGGCATTTCCTCCAAGGTTTTGATGCAATCAATTTAGTACTTTCGTGGGCGAATGGGTGCTTAATAAAATCCGAGGGTTAAAGGTGTTGTGGCCCAACCTTGCTTATGACACGGTAGCTGTAAAAGGTGCCGAAATGAAAGGCCGACAGGGATTCATTATTCCCCGAAAAATAGTAACTATCACAGAGTCTATTCATTCTAATACTAGTGGGGCGCAGGACGAGACAACCGAACCCGTAATCAAGACAGACGCTTCTCGGCCGCCATCGGGAGCTGATGCGGCACAGCCGCCTTATCCTGCAGTCGCATTATTGCGCACAGGCGGGGCGCTCTTGCCAACGGTTACGAACGGCACTTGCGGCTCGACTGGCGCGTACGGCAGCGTACATGCTAAGCGCGCTCTCCTTCCGGTGAAAACCTTGCCAGCAAAAGCACAGCGTTTAGAGCCGCCCTGTTCAAGCGCACCACCAGAGCTGTGCACCGATACTGGGGCGCCTGCAATAAGGGAACTGTTTGCAGTGCTGTACACTAAGAAGGAGCTGCTTAGTAAGGTGGGGCCAGAATCGGCGACCCGGGGACTGCAAGATTTTTCTCAAATGTTACGCTTTCCTAATCAGCTTCACACGCTGTCTCCTTTTACCCTTTGGCTCGGCCTTCAATGCCTTCCTCACTTGCTGATCGTAGAAGAAGGCAAGCAAAAAGTTTGCGGATGGTGTGCTGACAATTTATGGCGATGGGAGTGCAGCCCTGTACGATCAGGTGGGGTGCTGCCTTTCCCCCGCAGAGACGACATTCGATCTGGGTGACGTCTATCGCTTGATCATGTTTGTCACGAGTCGAGTACGAGACAGCCGTGGGCTCTACCTTGCACATTTAGTCATTCCCTAGTCACTACCCCAGCCCCTCTCAATCCTCCACTAATCGGCAGCGTGCTGTATGGTCCTGACTCCTGAAGGACATAGGTCATGCCTAGATGGAACCAGCCATATTGTCGCTCCTGGTGCATTCATGACTGCCCTTTCTCAACACTTTCTCATCATCATAAGCATATGTGGATGGCACGCCAAATCTGCCTTTCTTTCATGTTTGTAGGACAGCAAGGTGGTCACGAAGGGACGCATCAAGCGGTTCGGCAGCATGGCAAACACTGATCTCGTGTTCGAGATCGGGAACTGGCATGCGGAGGTGGATAAACAGCTGGCCGTGGAGGACTTCAAGTCAGTACTGCTGCTGGGATCTTCTGTGTTCTGAAAATTACTTCACAGAACCCTGGTATCTAAACGCCGTGGTGCATGAAATCCTTTTGCATGCCTATTGAAATTGACCGCACGGCACTACGCACGGCCGCTGCTTGTGATACTGCAGTTAAATGATCACGGATTTTGCGTGAGGAGGTATAATGTTTTCTTTTGGATTTATCTAAACAGGACCGGCACATGCTTCATCGCTGGCAATACCCGTCCCAGTGATGGCGTTGCTGTGAAGCCAGGACCGTCGTCCAGCACCTTAAGGAACCCCGCTCCTGGGCCCTTCAATGTTTGCGGCTTGGCGAGAAGGGTGCGCAACATGACTGGGATGGAGCCATCTGCAGTGCCAGGTTCGGCGCAGGGCCTGCATGATCCCAGTGCCCCCGGTGCCGTTATCCTGAATGCTTCCCAATGGGATGGAGGCCGGGGTCGGCTGCGTGACGGACGGCCCGTTTTCCCCGTTGTCATTGACCCGTAAGTGGCACCGAACCCGCATCCCGCAACGTGAAGTTGCCACGTAGCTTAACTGTGGCGATGAGGTTGAATGTCGCGTGGGTTATGATGTGGGTCGCACGAGAGATTAGACGTCGGGGGACATATACATGCGTTCAAATGTGAATCTGTCCGGACCCTTTTATGCGACGTATGCCGTCTTACCGGCGTGTACATGTTACATGTTACGATCCAACCCGCGTTCATCGCAGATACATTGGCCGCCACCTGCGGCGCCATCAGGAGGAGGGTGTACGCTTCATGTACGGAGCGGTCATGGGGCTGAGCACCCCAGACAAGACGGGCTGCATATTGGCGGACGAGATGGGACTGGGTGAGATTTTGCAAGGTACTCTAACGAAGAAAATCATTACACAGCCGGGGAAGAGAGTCGATCGTCCGGCATCGACTGGCCGCTTGCGGTACGAGCACGTATAACTACTTTACAACTTGGTCGCCGGCGATGAGGAAGGTGTACACGAGTGCACTAATGCTGTTGCTGCTGTTGCTGTTACCACGCAGGTAAGACGCTTCAGGTAATCACTCTCGCATGGACCCTCTTACGGCAAGGCCCCGCGGTGGGTTCAGATGAACGTGCGGGTCCTCCGATAATCCTCGTTAACGTCACTGCGGCACAGCATAGCTAATATCCCCTGACCCGCCAGCTCAGCAACATACGCGCTGCGCATTAACTGCGCGGCACTTTCCCTTGGTTACGGCCTTGGTTCTCACAAACCTTCGTTCCCTGTCCATGTGCATGATATTACAGCTTTGCGAAGCTGCAATCACGTGTATTAGCATTAGTATTAGTGAATATGTGCCCGCGGGGGATTCTTCGTCCACGAGTCAAACCTTCCGTGGTAATGCAGGGTCGGCCGCTGGTGGCCAAAGTGCTGGTGGTGACTCCAGCAACCCTGGTGGACAACTGGGGACGAGAAATTAAAAAGTGGCTGGGGTCGGAGCGTTTGCAGGTAGACAGCTAACGCGTGATGTCACTTTGGGACCCAGAACCTCCATCGCATGCTTGCGTTGTCGCCAAGCCGGCGTAGCGAAGCTGAGGAAATGGGTATCAACGAAATGAAGCTCTAGACATTTTAGTCTTCCGCTGCTAATTGGCTCTGGTGCTTGCGTAACTAACACTGGTGCGTGCGTAAGTAATTCATCGTTCTATTGCGTGGTAAGCTGATAACCCTTGGCGACGACCAATAAAATGTCATCAATCAACGAGACTAATAATCAATCAATATAATCTCTATCCCTGATCCCCTTCAGACGCTGTGCCTGCAGCAGTCCGCGGCGGCCAAACAGCAGATACTCGAATTCCGACAAGGCTGCCACCAGCGCATGATGATTACGAGGTCAGTGGCTGGCAAACGCGGAATACACCGAGGCTCAGGTCCTTCTTACGCAAACGCATCCCCAGGGGGGCCCACCGACGGGTTACGCATCTTGATATCTGTTGGGCGAAGGCTAGTGCGAAGCCTCGTCATGCCGCCCCTGCCTACCCGCCAACTCCCCGCCCGAGTGTGAGGCGCTCAAACCCGACAAACGGAACCATGCCGGCTATCGCGGTCGTTTTTCCTCCGCCGCAGCTACGAGACGTTACGCAAGCACACTGAGGGGCTCAAGGGTGCCTTTGACCTGTTGGTGTGTGATGAAGGCCACAGGTAGGTCCTTGAACCGGTGCAGGCAACAGTGTACCTGGGGGCAACGGCCGCCACCGACGGTATCCGGCGTCGGGTAGATTGCGAGTTTTATGGCAAAAATAGCTTGGCAATGGAAGCCGTGAAATGATCTTATCATTTATGACTGATTGTGACTTGAGTTGATTGGGGAGTGATCATCTGATGCGCAGGCTCAAGTCTGTGGGCGGTAACAAGACGATCGACGCGTTGCTTAGCCTTGACTGCCCTCGACGTATCCTTCTTACTGGTCAGTCGTTTTATTGGAAAGTAATCTACTTGATCTTCCTGAGCTCCTTGGATTGGCATATTCTTTTGGCGGGTCTCCCGAGAGCACTAGTTGGGCCTCGAGCACCATTTTCCTGGCGGCCCCTCCTAGAGCCTTGCATGCGGACAGTGTTGGGGTTGCAAGAACGCCAGCTTGCCACCTTCTTACGTCACGGGTCAATACGTCGCGCCACGTGGTGAGAGTTTGACGGTGTTCCATTTCTTCCCATCACGCGCACATCACGCGTACGCAGGCACGCCGGTCCAAAACGACCTCAAAGAGTTTTATGGTAAGCTCGTGCCGTTCACATTGTGGAGCGCCGCACCTTCGCAACCCGTGCGTCTAGTTTACATTTCCTTCTTTATGGGAATGTTTTCATGGGCAACCCGAGCAAACTACTTTGCGCCATATTACCTGGCGGCTGTAACATGACTGGACGGATTGACATTGAAGATGTCGCCCCAATGCCTCGTCTTACGGCGCTAGGGCTCGGATCAACGGGTTCCCTTACCATTGAAGTGCCAAAATTGCTCATTTAATTATTACAAAATTACAACCCAGTCGGCGCGGGTTGCGGTGCACTCGAGTCCTTTCAGGCATGCTCGTGACGGTGCCCCTCTGCTCATTCCCTTTCACATTTCGGGCTCCACTCGCAGCGCTCTTGTCCTTTGTCGTCCCGGACGTGCTGGGTACGCCGGCGGTGTTCAACCGCGTGTACGGCATACCGATTACGCGCGCCCAGGAAGCTACTGCCACGGCTGAAGAGAAAGATATGGGCGAGGGGAGGGCCAGGTGCGGGCAATACAGCAGATGCCATCCGTTAATTGCCGCAGCAGCCAAATGACGACGGCCGTGTGGTGGTGTCTGTGCGCTGCTCTTGTCCAATGAAAATTCAGTTATTCTTGTCACGCGATGGCCCATTCCGTCAGGCACCTCTCTGCACAGACGACCACCTGTTACCACCTCTTATGTATCATCGAGCCAAAATTGATCGATGCTGTAGGCTGCTTGACCGCTTGCAAATAGCGCAAGTATCAACGGCCATGGTCTCTCCTAGTCGCTTTTGGGGAATGTTTGAGGTGCACGCACGCCGTCTTCCTCTTGCAAGTCCGGCATGTGTTTCGGCATGCGTTTCGCAAAAAAGTCTCTCGCTTCGTGTTCTTTTACCATGATGAGCAATCGTTCGATGCGCACGATGTCTCTGTTGCATGCCCCATCTGTGCTTCGACTCGGGTTCATTGTTTTCCCATCCGCCGTTATGCGCCCCTTACGCCTCTGCTGTGGTCCACAGGGAGCTGCAGGCCAAGGTGTCCATGTTCATCCTTCGCCGCACTCAGGCGCTTCTGGCGACACACCTGCCGCCCCTCACCTCACTCACCGTCTTTTGCAAGCCCAGTGACCAGCAGATTGGCCTGTACAGTGCCATACTGCGGTCCAAAGCAGTGGCGTCTTTACTGTACGGCAGCGGCTGCGGTGCAGGCGAGGACAACTCGCTTGCTGTGATCACGGCTCTTCGAAAGGTAACTTCAATTTGGTATGGGGCAGTCGGCTGCGGCATTTTTTTGCAGCACTGCTTTTCAACAAGGACTGCCTACGCACATTCACGTTTGCCCAGTCCTTGATACAAAGCCTCTCGGCCCTTGGCTGCCGCTGGTGGCCCCGCCCGCGTTACTGTCCAACTAGCCTTGCGAGCGCCCAGGGTACTGCCCCGGATGCTCCGTGACTTAAAGGTGGATGTTAAGACCGCGGTGAGAACCTCACGTTAAACCCCGCAACTGGTTACATATTCATCCTGATAGATGCTGATGCGGGTTAAAGTTCATGCCGCCGCCTTTGCCGCTGAGACCTCTGCACAGCTTTCCCGGTATGCAGACCGGGTTCAGGGGCGAAACCGTCATCCATCGCGTGTATGTGCGGTATGCTTTTGCGGTGGGGATGCCAGGTGGCCAACCATCCCGATCTTTTGCTCGACCCCACCGGTGATGTGGCGAAGGCCGGAGGCGAGGATGCGGCTGATTCGGTGGGTGCTTATTCCGTAAAGCACAGATGGCAAAAGTGAAAGGCAGGTTCACCTGTCCTGTACGTGCTCCCTCCTTTCCCGCGCCCCTGGATTCGCATGCGCATGTCTTTTCCCACTGAATTGAAAACGGTATTACTGTACTAAGATGATTCGGTGATATGGTGCCGACATTTCGGTTCGCGGCTAAACACCTGACTTGCTCTTTATAAGTGTCTCGGGTTGCTGGTGCGCTGGCGGACAGGGCCGTGCACCGTCGTCTAGCTGCCTACCAAGCTTCAACAAACAGTTCTCGGCGACCGGGTTGGCCGAGGCGGCGGGTGAGAACCCACTGGTTTGAGTGCGTTGGTACACTCTGCATGTCGACCACACAGAGCGCCTTTCCATGTGTATTATTCCTAAGTTAGGTCCCAAGTAGCCCGCGGCGCTGGATTCATGATCGCTGCGCTGTCCTTAACGGCACCATATATCGTGTCGGCTCTGTCTTTTTACGCACGCCACAGGAAAGATGCAGGTGCTGTTCGTCCTGCTGTCCGCGATTGCTTCACGAAGAGAGCGGTGCGTTGTTGTGTCGACCAGCACGGCTGCCCTAGACCTGGTGGGAAACCTGGTGTGCAAGGTGCAAGGGTAAGCGCGAACGGAACGAAGCTAATGGTAAGGATTGATTAGAGGGCCTCACGAAGAGCCTGCATGAGACGTGTACGTGTGTTTGGTCCAACCATGATAGGGCCTGGAGAGTCCGTCATAGGGTGCCCCAGGGTACAGCGCCCGGGATGCGGGCAAGCTGTAGACCCAGATCGAGAGACACGGCAAACATTTTGTTGCATAGGGTCCATGGGTGAATTGCTTGGCTTAGGCACGCGTGGGCGCATGCTTTCTAATTATGGACTAGAAGGAGAGTGCCTAAGAGAGAGCCTCACCGGACCAACAGAACATGCGCACAGTTTTTGCCTAGTGCTGCACATGGTCCCAACATCACTTTTTCTCTTTATCCAATTCCTTGACGGATTCCGTTACCGTCCAGTCCTTGTGCCCATGAGCTGTGGTGTCACGGCCCGACCCGACTGTCCCGACAGGCTCACCACTGTGCGCATCGACGGTGCCACGAGCGTTGACGGCCGGCAGACTGTTGTGGACAACTTCAACAAGCTGGGAATGGGTCAGGTTAGCTGCTTGGGTTTCTGTTTCTGCCAACCTGTCGACGCTCTTAGAGGGACGTTTGCTTTCGTCGTCATTATTGCAGCGACGGGTTTGAGGCACGCATCGTATATGGCAGATGACACATTGCATATTGCCAGCTTTTCGCGGCAGTCGAAAGGCAATGCAGGCCCTTAAGGTTACCAGTCAATATTTGCCTTTCTAGGTATTTTTACTGTCCACACGGGCTGGCGGCGCTGGGCTTAATCTAGTGGGAGCCTCCCACCTGGTGCTGTATGATAGGTACGTGCACGCGCTACAGTTCAGGCAAGAGGCGTCGGCCATTGTGCGCGACTGGTGACCTTGTAATGTGTCCCCTAGCCCCGGGACTACCCTATGCTCATTACTCGTCTCGGGGTATCCGTTTTATGGCTTCAATCTGCCCGCGTGGGCACACGTCCGTGCACTGCGGTTTTGTACTGATACGCTGGCCGGCGAGCGTCGAATTATATTGTGTAACTATTATGCAATTCAAATCTTCAAGGCACTTGCAGCGACGTCCACCGAGAATGCAGCCTGACCAAGGCTCTGTACCCTGGTGGCATTTGTCACTGATCCTGAGTTATTTACCGCTGCACTAGGGACTCATCCATTACCACTGCACTGACCTCCCCGCCACGCCTTTGCCTGGTCCTGTCCTTTTGCTGCAGTGATTGGAACCCCGCCATGGGTAAGCTATATCGTATAAGTTGGGGCCGCGCAGTTGCAGGTCACGCCCTGGGCTGTAGGTCTCAGAGGAGGTGTTTTTGAAGGTGCAGCTGGGAAGGACACGCATGTAGGGCGGCGACGAACGTAATGACCTCTGTAAAAAGAACAAGAGGATTGCGAGATTATAACACCATTCTGTTCTTGATATAGTGATTGACCTGTACCAGGTTATCCTTTAGCGATGGAACATATGCGAGCCGCGATGGATTTAGGTGTGCTTTTGATGTTTCTTATGGATCATCTATCCATATCCCTGTCGAATAAAACCCAACCCCTAACACCCAATAACTAACCGTCCCGCAGACCAGCAGGCGATGGCGCGTATTTGGCGGTAAGGGCCCGGTCGAGATGGAGAGGGACTGTGATCCATGGGCTGCGGCCACAGGGTTTATGCAAGGGTCCAAATACCTGAATTGAAACTAATGGCCGTTTTGGTCGGTTTTTATAATTGTCGCATATGTCAACTTTAGCACCTATCGGCCTTGTGCACTGAGCGGCGAGCCCTTCATCCTCCTGCACAGTGACGGCCAAACCAAGGCCTGCTTCGTGTACCGCCTATTAACAACCGGTACTATTGAGGAGAAGGTGAGGCGGCGTAAAAAGCAGAAATTCTGCCCCTCTCCCTTCCGCCTGGCGAGGGATGAATGAACGATATGAGTTCTCACTTTATGCGAGGGCCAGTATGACTCGGTCAAGGAGAACGGGCGTATTATTAACTTCACATAACTTCACATACATATTAACTTCACATCGGTCATTACGGCACTCCTTACATGGCACGATAGGCGCAATGATTCGTCATATCGCTTGTTTCCGATGCCCGTCATGATGCCGCCGAACACAAAGCCCTTACTTGCGCCGTCGTTACCGCTGTCACGACGTCTCTCTGACCGCCAGGTCTATCAGCGACAGCTCATGAAAGCTGATCTTGCAAGTGCCACCGTGGTGGGGGCCACCGCGGGTGGCTCTTGCAAGGGCGGAAAGTTCACTCGCGAGGAGCTCCGACAGCTGTTCAGCCTCAACACAAACACCGCGTCCGATACACGTGACTTGTTGCCGCAGGGCAAGGTGTCGGGGCTGCGATGGATGGAGCCGGAGGAGGTGGGAAGGGAGGTAGCTTTCTCGAAGTCTTGCGTTCTCCGCTTGTGGCAGGTAGATCGCTTACGTAGGGATGACAGCAAACAGCGCTCTCTGGAATCGGCACACACGCAGCTGGCTGTTGGAGCACAAAGCAGCTCTCGTGTGGGCCAGGCAGCAACCTCTCATCCTTAAGCTCAAGATTGCATTGCGGCATGCCTCTCAAATGAGTGTGTCTCACAGGTCTTTGGGGACGGCAGTCCACTTGCGGTGGCTGTGGCGAGCGGGCAGGTGACGTGCCTCAACGAAACGAAGACGACTGCCGGAAAGGCTGCGAGCAAGGGACCAGTGTCGGAGGGCCCAGGGATGCAGCTGCCCGCTCACCCATGCACACGGTCACTCTCCGAATCCCACGAAGTCCTCGGTGATGACAGTGGCGATGCACGACCGCCTAAGTCGCCCAGCAGTAAGGAAGTGGATGGAGAGAACTTATGCTGGGTGGGCGGTGCAGCAACAACAGGGGCGGAGGGCGTCGATGCGGCAGCGACGGTGATGCACAGACATGATGAGGATGCCTGGACTATCTGGAGGACTGGTGGGTGTTCTGGAGGGATCGGCTTTGTTGAGTGATATGATGATATGATGTATTACATTGCAGCCCCGCCGCTAATGCGATGTCAAACAGCTCAGCCACTCAGGCGTAAGCAAGAGAGTGATTGCCGGTGCCGTGTCCTTTAAGGCTTGAAGCGGGCAGGTTGTAGGACTGTTCGCTCCACACCATTAGCGGCTACATAGAGCAGGACGTCTGGCCCCGGCATGCATGCATGGAGCAAAGACGTATTCCATTGCCGCCTGCGGTTTCATCCTCTTCGATCCGTATGAAATGCTCTCTTTTTGCCGCCTCTGCGCCTTGCTACCTGGATAAGTGGGGGTGCGCCCTCATCAAGCGCTAGGCTGGACGAATGGCTCGAAGGTGCTGATGATATGGGACTTGAAGCGTAAAACCTGACACGTGAAATAAATAAAGGCACAGTTTAACGGGGCAAATCGTCGCGGCCCGGGGAAGAGTGGGGCCCCCGAGTGTGACACGCCCAGACATAAGGAAAGCCCTTGCACGCGCACCCCACCACCAGTGGGGGGTTGGGCGAGTGGGGAAGATGAAAGGTCGGGTCTCAAAACCAACTCTGGCGATGTGCTGATGTGAGACGCAACTTATCATCCATCTTGACCAAGTTGGTAAGGAGTCAAGTGGAAGTGGGGCTGGGGTTGGGTTGGATGGATGTCGCTGTGCGGCGAATGCGTTGAATGTATTTGGCTGAAGGCTGAGACCAGATTGCCGCGTTTCCATTTGGAAAAATGATAGTCGACACCGTGTCCGGCTGCTGAGAGACAGTCACGATTTGAAAAATACAGGCGAAATCAAGTCATCTTGCAAAGCTGTGCACTAGGGCGGGCCTGGCCGTGGAACATCTTCCATCTGCGCGCTGAGGTCATGCACATATGCGTTACATTCCGTGTGTGTTCTAACATATAGCTGGAATACCCGATGGCAACTCACACATCGGAAGGTTGTCCTGGAAGAAGAGAGACGCCTGAACTCATAAGTATGGCACGCATAATCGACGAGCACAATCCAATAAGTAAATATTAAATTGGCCTTTAATTCTTATGATATTTTTGTCTTGTTGTTGGTCTCGAGAACTTAACGGTCTCTGAGCCTCTTGGCTCGTAACGCAAGATACAGTAGGAGCAAAGCTTGTGCATATAATGACTCAACAACGTGAAAACGTTTGATTGCAAAGCCTAAACCTGCGCGTAGACCTCTTCTCTGCGTTTCTATATTCCGATTACGAGTGATTGGCATTGAGCAGCAAACTGAAGGCGCCAGGTAGGCAGAAATATTATCGAGGTGATGCAGTGATTCTTATTCTTATGCGTAACTGCATCCTGACGGCTAGTTCAATGATAATGGCGATATGGGGATATAGGTACGCGCTTTGACTAGATCCAACGATCTGGCTTCGACGTGGCTGCTTCGGACAAATGTACCAGAATTCACGACCTAACCTTTCAGTTTCACAATCATCACGTAAGCCTAGATATAAGAGTTCATTCAGGCCCATTTGGTCCTGCGGAATAATGCATCCACTCATATTCGCACTAATCTCCATATCGGAACACGCAACCAAAGTTACCCGCAGCGCCTTGGCGCACGTCTTGCAGGGGGAATACTTAATAAAATGCGCTCCTTGAAGACTACCTGAAGATAAGTCAGACTTCGTCACTTCAACTCCCCCATGTTCGTAACAAGCATCTAGTTGGTGTCACTCGCAGATTCCTTCACGCAACCTGAACAATCCTGTCATGTACCTCTCCTGCGTGTAAAACGTAAGTGATGGTCATGGATGTCGTAGCTAGTGTTGCTGAATCGAAATTGTTTTCGGGCAATCGGGCAGGGGAATACGCTTTTCCCTCGGCCAGCCACGGCGGAGCCTTACTCCTTGAGCTATTGGCAAAGGCCATCGGCCACTGCATTGGCATCCCAAGCGGCGTGTAACACCATGAAGCGTGTGTGCGTTTTCAGGCGTCCATGCCAGTCTAGACTGTTGCTCTGATGATGCCGCGTGGTCCCAGCGCTCTGAGTCATTCGTGCTGTGTGAAAAATCTTTCTACCGCTAGCTCGTGCACTTGTCCTTAACCTTCCGCTCCATCGCGCGACTCCCTTGCACCCCTGCTTCCTCCAATCAGGCATTTTTTTGGCATCAGGTATTGCCAACGGTGTGCCCGATGGCTCGTCATGAATCCCGTATAAACATCTTGGCAACTTTCCGTTAGAGAAGAAATACAGAGGACGTGGTTGGGAGCGGTATGCCGAATGGACTAGCCAGTACCACGAGGCAGGGGGCGGCAAAGTGGTGCTCCATGGGTGTGGTCAGCCCTGGGAGGGAGTTGCTCTCGTTGGATGGATTGCAGCGGTAGAGGGCGGTCTGACAACGAGCGCTAGAGCGCTGCCCTGACAACGAGTAAGCGGGCAGACAGATGACGGCAGCAGAAGAAGGCAGCACCAGATAGATTGGGCGTTTTCGGAAGCGTTATGCGGTGTCAGGTGCGGGATGGAACAGGTGCCCTGAGGCGGGAAGGCGCGGCTTGGGGTTCTTTCGGTTGGCTCTGTTCCTGGACTACACTTCCCAGGTGCGGGAGTGCTTTCCTGTTTGCATTTCCATATAGCGATTACATATCTGCTTTTGGTTTTTCTTCGTGTTGTGACAGCGACTGGGCAAACGACGGCGCAATTCCTAGGGTGGCGATTGAGACCAGGGAACAGTCAGGTTATTGGGTTCCATGCGATACTGGTTCGTTGATTCAGGCAGTTTCATGTAGTTGTGTCAATGCCCCCAAGTTGTTATTAACTCAGCTGCAAGCCGTATTACTCAAAGTGTGCTTTCAGCCCATCTGCTCTGCCTGAGCACTTCATCGTTTAAGCACATCCATGTGGTATGACTTAATCATTTCCAGCCCGAGGGTTGGGGCCAAGCAAGAATCAAGTTCGTTCAGTTGTCGACATTTCGCGCGAAATTGAGGAGGAATCCCTCTTCGGGCTCTGTCCATGAGCGGCTGTGTCCAAACAAAAAACGGTCTAGTTCATTTGTCAGCTTCTCGCAGGAAATTGACTTTGGGCAATTGCATCCAGTCATTATGTCAGCTAACCCTCTTTGCGTTCTTCCTACCTGTCTTTCCACAATTGCATTCAGCATTAAAAACGAGACCTTTTAGAATCTGATAAACCAGTTTTTCACAGCAAATACCAAGCACCAGTAGCTTGGTGTGTTTTCCCCTGATGTACGGACGCCAGCGGGGTGCAAAATCAAAACACGTCCCAATTGCTGTGTAGAAGTGCAAAACCTTTGCAAAATATGTAAAATCTTACACCGCTTACCAGCTACCACTTTCCGTTTGCGTTCTTCGAGCTTAGAAGGCTTGGGAAGTTCAAATCGGCAGACGCCGACTACCTGCACGCCACGTCGTCGCGACGGGGTAAGTTCAATGAGGCTTCTGGAGCCAAAGAATGACTGTAGGCATTTTGACGGAATGGGGATGTTTGCAGGCTGCAGGAGTTTGGGTTCCTCGGGCCGACTTGGCCAAGCTGCGCATCGGCGTTCCAAACACAAAAGTGCCGACAGTCATGAATGATATCCTGATTGCTGTAAAGGTAAGTACAGAAATATAAAACTTTGAAGTGAGCTCGTTAAAGCTTTCCAGTTGAGATGTCCCAACATCCCCCGGCTCAGCTCGGCTCAACCAGCTTATTTCTTTCCGCAGGAACGCGAAGTTGTCTCTGCGCCAAGTCCGATTTGTTAAAAGAACCTCTGGAACACTTTTTGAAACAATGCGGTTTCGCAGGTATTTGCTTCGCTAGGCTACAGGTCTTTTTGTTGATAGTTTTTGGTGGTGATCATGATAAATAAATCCGATACGTTATGGCTGTAAAGTTTGATGGTGCCTTCGGCGGCAAAACATTCCTTGCCCACCATTTCCACGCAGACCCACAATTCCGTATAGAAGCATTTGAGCCTTTGCTTACTGCGCCGCCTGTAGTTGACACTGCCACCCACCCACCCACTGCCCACTGCCACCACCAGGCCGCTGGTGCACCCTCACCGTCGGGCATGATGTCACGGAACGAGGCAGGGGAAGTCCAAGTTACCAGGACTTGCATGAGATGCGGCTTATCAACAGTGGTGAGCCAGCCAGCAACGTGCATTAGCGTCACGTTGCCCAGGATGGGCACTGCAACCATGGAGGTGAGTATGACGGCAGGTCATTGCTTTGTTGGCCGCTTCCGTTACTTCCATTTTCGTGGTTGATTTTGGAGGTTTTAGGTAGGCGCACTGTATAGTGCCTGATAAGCTGTTCGTAAAATGGATTACGGACTGTGCTCATACTAATGAATCTTTTGTAGATCGTAATGAATCTATCCTGCTGTGATAGGTTGAGATTACGGACTGTGCTCATACTGTTTACCTCTGTCTGTCTACCTGGTACATGTGATGTGATGCACTGCTGCGGTATCTGCTGTATCTGCTGCCGTATCACAATGTGCTCATACACCCCCCTTGGCATTGCATGCAGGAGGTTGTGGAGACCCTGAGCTGCCCGTGTGCACCCAGTCGCACTGTGCACCACAGCAACAGGAGGCAGATCACGGTGCTGCCTGCGGTGATGGAGCCAGAGGCAGTAGGTGTCTTCGACCCAATGGACTGGGATATCCCCAAGTCAAGTGTTGAGATGATGGAGGAGGATGTCAGGTCCCCGGCGCCTGAGGTCACCTCCCAGTGAGTCTGGGTTTATCACATCTCATGGTTTCAGAGCTATGAGGCGCAGGGGCTGCTCAAGAGGGCTTGCTTGTTTGAGTCTTCTGGGGGATCCGAGGTTGGGTTTGAGGTTTGGGGCGCCGAGCAAGTAGGTTGGGCGCTGCAAACACACATGTACACACACTCTCACACGTACTTACATTTGACCCAGTATCTTGATCCACCCTACACAGGAGGTCCATCATGAGGTTTGTCATGAGCTGATGCACCGACTGTGTTCCATTTAAAGAGGTCTGTTCCGTTTAAAGAGGTCGATGGATGACATTCAGGTCACTGTCAGCTTTCGAGGCTTGTCAACTATTCATCACATCCAGCAATGCATATCAGTGGTATGATGTGGCCGTCAACTCCACCACTCCCTGCCCCTCCCAGGCAGCGGCTGAAGCGCTCACCCTGTCCTCGACAACACTCTGGCCTCCTCCTCCCTCCACGGTATGGCAGGGCAGGGGGCTGAATCGGGGGTGGAGCCTTTGACGGAGTCAGAGACAGACCCAATGGACGTGGAAGAGAAGGAGGCAGAGGCGGATGAGGCAGACCTGATGGACGTGGAAGAGATGGAGGCTGAGGCTGAGGCGGATTCACATCCTTCACCGGATCCGCCGCCACTTCCACATGCGCCACCACTTCCACATCTATTAGGTCCGCCTCGTCCACCTCTGCCTCCGTCTCTTCCACGTCCATCAGGTCCATCTCTGACTCCGTATGAGGATCCGGCCCTGATTCTGCCCTGCCCTGCCATGGCATGCTGTGGCAGGAGCCAGAGTGTTGTCAAGGCTGTCCTCGAGTCCTTGGTGAGCGCTTCACCTGCTGCCTGGGAGGGGCAGGGAGTGGTGGAGCTGACGGCCACATCACACCACTGATATGCATTGCTGGATGTGATGAAGAGTTGACAAGCCTCAAGAGCTGACAGTGACCTGAATGTCGTCCATCGACCTCTTTAAATGGAACACAGTCGGTGCATCAGCTCATGATGAACCTCATGATGGACCTCCTGTGTTGGGTGGATCAAGATACCGGGTCAAATGTAAGTACGTGTGAGAGTGTGTGTACATGTGTGTTTGCAGCGCCCAACCTACTTGCTCGGTGCCCCAAACCTCAAACCCAACCTCGTATCCCCCAGAAGACTCAAGCAAGTATACCTGAAGTGAGCCCCTTTGAGCAGCCCCTGCGCCTCATAGCTCTGAAACCATGAGATGTGGTAAACCCAGACTCACTGGGAGGTGACCTCAGGCGCCGGGGACTTGACATCCTCCTCCATCATCTCGACACTTGACTTGGGGATATCCCAGTCCATTGGGTTGAAGACACCTACAGCCTCTGGCTCCATCACCGCTCCATCACCGCGGGCAGCACCGTGATCTGCCTCCTGATGCTGTGGTGCACAGCGTGACCGGGTGCACACGAGCAGCTCAGGGTCCCCACAACCTCCTGCACGCCATGCCAAGGGGGATGTATGAGCACATTGCGATACGGCAGCAGATACCGCAGCAGTGCATCACATCACATGTACGAGGTAGACAGACAAAGGTAAATAGTATGAGGACAGTCCGTAATCTCAACCGATCACAGCATGATAGATTCATAACGATCTACAAAAGATTCATTAGTATGAGCACAGTCCATAATCCATTTTATGAACAGCTTATCAGGCACTATACAGCGCACCTACCTAAAACCTCCAAAATCAATCACGAAAATGGAAGTAACGGAAGCGGCCAACAAAGCAATGACCTGACCAATGCCGTCGTACTCACCTCCATGGTTGCAGTGCCCATCCTGGGCAACGTGACGCTAATGCACGTTGCTGGCTGGCTCACCACCGTTGATAAGCCGCATCTCATGCAAGTCCTGGTGACTTGGACTTCCCCTGCCTCGTTCCGTGACATCACACCCGATGGTGAGGGTGCACCAGCGGCCAGCGGATGGTGGTGGCAGTGGGCAGTGGGCGGGTGGATGGCAGTCGTGGTGCAGTAAGCAAGGGCTCAAATGCTTCTATACGGAATTGTGGGTCTCCATGGAAATGGTGGGCAAGGAATGTTTTGCTGTGAGAGTGTTGTCGAGGCTGTCCTGAAGTCCTTGGTGAGCGCTTCATCTGCTGCCTGGGAGGGGCAGGGAGTGGTGGACCTGACGGTGGCACCACACCACTGGGGTGCATTGCTGGATGTGATGAAAGAGTTGACAAGCCTCAAATTCTGACATTGACCTGAATGTTGTCCATCGACCTCATTAAATGGAACACAGTCGGTGCATTGACTCATGACAAACCTCATGACGGACCTCCTGTGTAGGTGGATCGAGATACCGGGTCAGCCCTGGCAACATCGGCACTGTCAGCCGTGGCAGCATCGGCATTGTCAGCCGCAGCAGCTTCAGCCACGGCAGCATCGGCAATGGCAGTGTCAGTGTCAGCCACGGCAGCAACGGCCACGGCAGCAGCAGCAGCGGCCAGGGCAGTGGCAGCAGCGGAAGTGGCAGCCGTGGCAGTATCGACATTGGCAGGATCAGCCGTGGCGGCGTCAGCCGCGGCAGCATCAGCACGGCAGTGGCAGCAGCAGCAGCAGTGGCCACGGGAGTGTCAGCACTGGCAGCAGCGGCCAGGGTAGCTTCAGCAGCGGTTTTGCAGGTATTTGCTTCGCTAGGCTACAGGTCTTTTTGTTGATAGTTTTTGGTGGTGATCATGATAAATAAATCCGATACGTTATGGCAGTATAGTTTGGTGGTGCCTTCGGCGGCAAAACATTCCTTGCCCACCATTTCCACGGAGACCCACAATTCCGTATAGAAGCATTTGAGCCTTTGCTTACTGCGCTGCCTAAGGTTGACACTGCTACCCACCCACCCACTGCCCACTGCCACCACCAGGCCGCTGGTGCACCCTCACCGTCGGGCATGATGTCACGGAACGAGGCAGGGGAAGTCCAAGTTACCAGGACTTGCATGAGATGCGGCTTATCAACAGTGGTGAGCCAGCCAGCAACGTGCATTAGCGTCACGTTGCCCAGGATGGGCACTGCAACCATGGAGGTGAGTATGACGGCAGGTCATTGCTTTGTTGGCCGCTTCCGTTACTTCCATTTTCGTGGTTGATTTTGGAGGTTTTAGGTAGGCGCACTGTATAGTGCCTGATAAGCTGTTCGTAAAATGGATTACGGACTGTGCTCATACTAATGAATCTTTTGTAGATCGTAATGAATCTATCCTGCTGTGATAGGTTGAGATTACGGACTGTGCTCATACTGTTTACCTCTGTCTGTCTACCTGGTACATGTGATGTGATGCACTGCTGCGGTATCTGCTGTATCTGCTGCCGTATCACAATGTGCTCATACACCCCCCTTGGCATTGCATGCAGGAGGTTGTGGAGACCCTGAGCTGCCCGTGTGCACCCAGTCGCACTGTGCACCACAGCAACAGGAGGCAGATCACGGTGCTGCCTGCGGTGATGGAGCCAGAGGCAGTAGGTGTCTTCGACCCAATGGACTGGGATATCCCCAAGTCAAGTGTTGAGATGATGGAGGAGGATGTCAGGTCCCCGGCGCCTGAGGTCACCTCCCAGTGAGTCTGGGTTTATCACATCTCATGGTTTCAGAGCTATGAGGCGCAGGGGCTGCTCAAGAGGGCTTGCTTGTTTGAGTCTTCTGGGGGATCCGAGGTTGGGTTTGAGGTTTGGGGCGCCGAGCAAGTAGGTTGGGCGCTGCAAACACACATGTACACACACTCTCACACGTACTTACATTTGACCCAGTATCTTGATCCACCCTACACAGGAGGTCCATCATGAGGTTTGTCATGAGCTGATGCACCGACTGTGTTCCATTTAAAGAGGTCTGTTCCGTTTAAAGAGGTCGATGGATGACATTCAGGTCACTGTCAGCTTTCGAGGCTTGTCAACTATTCATCACATCCAGCAATGCATATCAGTGGTATGATGTGGCCGTCAACTCCACCACTCCCTGCCCCTCCCAGGCAGCGGCTGAAGCGCTCACCCTGTCCTCGACAACACTCTGGCCTCCTCCTCCCTCCACGGCATGGCAGGGCAGGGGGCTGAATCGGGGGTGGAGCCTTTGACGGAGTCAGAGACAGACCCAATGGACGTGGAAGAGATGGAGGCAGAGGCGGATGAGGCAGACCTGATGGACGTGGAAGAGATGGAGGCTGAGGCTGAGGCGGATTCACATCCTTCACCGGATCCGCCGCCACTTCCACATGCGCCACCACTTCCACATCTATTAGGTCCGCCTCGTCCACCTCTGCCTCCGTCTCTTCCACGTCCATCAGGTCCATCTCTGACTCCGTATGAGGATCCGGCCCTGATTCTGCCCTGCCCTGCCATGGCATGCTGTGGCAGGAGCCAGAGTGTTGTCAAGGCTGTCCTCGAGTCCTTGGTGAGCGCTTCACCTGCTGCCTGGGAGGGGCAGGGAGTGGTGGAGCTGACGGCCACATCACACCACTGATATGCATTGCTGGATGTGATGAAGAGTTGACAAGCCTCAAGAGCTGACAGTGACCTGAATGTCGTCCATCGACCTCTTTAAATGGAACACAGTCGGTGCATCAGCTCATGATGAACCTCATGATGGACCTCCTGTGTTGGGTGGATCAAGATACCGGGTCAAATGTAAGTACGTGTGAGAGTGTGTGTACATGTGTGTTTGCAGCGCCCAACCTACTTGCTCGGTGCCCCAAACCTCAAACCCAACCTCGTATCCCCCAGAAGACTCAAGCAAGTATACCTGAAGTGAGCCCCTTTGAGCAGCCCCTGCGCCTCATAGCTCTGAAACCATGAGATGTGGTAAACCCAGACTCACTGGGAGGTGACCTCAGGCGCCGGGGACTTGACATCCTCCTCCATCATCTCCACACTTGACTTGGGGATATCCCAGTCCATTGGGTTGAAGACACCTACAGCCTCTGGCTCCATCACCGCTCCATCACCGCGGGCAGCACCGTGATCTGCCTCCTGATGCTGTGGTGCACAGCGTGACCGGGTGCACACGAGCAGCTCAGGGTCCCCACAACCTCCTGCACGCCATGCCAAGGGGGATGTATGAGCACATTGCGATACGGCAGCAGATACCGCAGCAGTGCATCACATCACATGTACGAGGTAGACAGACAAAGGTAAATAGTATGAGGACAGTCCGTAATCTCAACCGATCACAGCATGATAGATTCATAACGATCTACAAAAGATTCATTAGTATGAGCACAGTCCATAATCCATTTTATGAACAGCTTATCAGGCACTATACAGCGCACCTACCTAAAACCTCCAAAATCAATCACGAAAATGGAAGTAACGGAAGCGGCCAACAAAGCAATGACCTGACCAATGCCGTCGTACTCACCTCCATGGTTGCAGTGCCCATCCTGGGCAACGTGACGCTAATGCACGTTGCTGGCTGGCTCACCACCGTTGATAAGCCGCATCTCATGCAAGTCCTGGTGACTTGGACTTCCCCTGCCTCGTTCCGTGACATCACACCCGATGGTGAGGGTGCACCAGCGGCCAGCGGATGGTGGTGGCAGTGGGCAGTGGGCGGGTGGATGGCAGTCGTGGTGCAGTAAGCAAGGGCTCAAATGCTTCTATACGGAATTGTGGGTCTCCATGGAAATGGTGGGCAAGGAATGTTTTGCTGTGAGAGTGTTGTCGAGGCTGTCCTGAAGTCCTTGGTGAGCGCTTCATCTGCTGCCTGGGAGGGGCAGGGAGTGGTGGACCTGACGGTGGCACCACACCACTGGGGTGCATTGCTGGATGTGATGAAAGAGTTGACAAGCCTCAAATTCTGACATTGACCTGAATGTTGTCCATCGACCTCATTAAATGGAACACAGTCGGTGCATTGACTCATGACAAACCTCATGACGGACCTCCTGTGTAGGTGGATCGAGATACCGGGTCAGCCCTGGCAACATCGGCACTGTCAGCCGTGGCAGCATCGGCATTGTCAGCCGCAGCAGCTTCAGCCACGGCAGCATCGGCAATGGCAGTGTCAGTGTCAGCCACGGCAGCAACGGCCACGGCAGCAGCAGCAGCGGCCAGGGCAGTGGCAGCAGCGGAAGTGGCAGCCGTGGCAGTATCGACATTGGCAGGATCAGCCGTGGCGGCGTCAGCCGCGGCAGCATCAGCACGGCAGTGGCAGCAGCAGCAGCAGTGGCCACGGGAGTGTCAGCACTGGCAGCAGCGGCCAGGGTAGCTTCAGCAGCGGTTTTGCAGGTATTTGCTTCGCTAGGCTACAGGTCTTTTTGTTGATAGTTTTTGGTGGTGATCATGATAAATAAATCCGATACGTTATGGCAGTATAGTTTGGTGGTGCCTTCGGCGGCAAAACATTCCTTGCCCACCATTTCCACGGAGACCCACAATTCCGTATAGAAGCATTTGAGCCTTTGCTTACTGCGCTGCCTAAGGTTGACACTGCTACCCACCCACCCACTGCCCACTGCCACCACCAGGCCGCTGGTGCACCCTCACCGTCGGGCATGATGTCACGGAACGAGGCAGGGGAAGTCCAAGTTACCAGGACTTGCATGAGATGCGGCTTATCAACAGTGGTGAGCCAGCCAGCAACGTGCATTAGCGTCACGTTGCCCAGGATGGGCACTGCAACCATGGAGGTGAGTATGACGGCAGGTCATTGCTTTGTTGGCCGCTTCCGTTACTTCCATTTTCGTGGTTGATTTTGGAGGTTTTAGGTAGGCGCACTGTATAGTGCCTGATAAGCTGTTCGTAAAATGGATTACGGACTGTGCTCATACTAATGAATCTTTTGTAGATCGTAATGAATCTATCCTGCTGTGATAGGTTGAGATTACGGACTGTGCTCATACTGTTTACCTCTGTCTGTCTACCTGGTACATGTGATGTGATGCACTGCTGCGGTATCTGCTGTATCTGCTGCCGTATCACAATGTGCTCATACACCCCCCTTGGCATTGCATGCAGGAGGTTGTGGAGACCCTGAGCTGCCCGTGTGCACCCAGTCGCACTGTGCACCACAGCAACAGGAGGCAGATCACGGTGCTGCCTGCGGTGATGGAGCCAGAGGCAGTAGGTGTCTTCGACCCAATGGACTGGGATATCCCCAAGTCAAGTGTTGAGATGATGGAGGAGGATGTCAGGTCCCCGGCGCCTGAGGTCACCTCCCAGTGAGTCTGGGTTTATCACATCTCATGGTTTCAGAGCTATGAGGCGCAGGGGCTGCTCAAGAGGGCTTGCTTGTTTGAGTCTTCTGGGGGATCCGAGGTTGGGTTTGAGGTTTGGGGCGCCGAGCAAGTAGGTTGGGCGCTGCAAACACACATGTACACACACTCTCACACGTACTTACATTTGACCCAGTATCTTGATCCACCCTACACAGGAGGTCCATCATGAGGTTTGTCATGAGCTGATGCACCGACTGTGTTCCATTTAAAGAGGTCTGTTCCGTTTAAAGAGGTCGATGGATGACATTCAGGTCACTGTCAGCTTTCGAGGCTTGTCAACTATTCATCACATCCAGCAATGCATATCAGTGGTATGATGTGGCCGTCAACTCCACCACTCCCTGCCCCTCCCAGGCAGCGGCTGAAGCGCTCACCCTGTCCTCGACAACACTCTGGCCTCCTCCTCCCTCCACGGCATGGCAGGGCAGGGGGCTGAATCGGGGGTGGAGCCTTTGACGGAGTCAGAGACAGACCCAATGGACGTGGAAGAGATGGAGGCAGAGGCGGATGAGGCAGACCTGATGGACGTGGAAGAGATGGAGGCTGAGGCTGAGGCGGATTCACATCCTTCACCGGATCCGCCGCCACTTCCACATGCGCCACCACTTCCACATCTATTAGGTCCGCCTCGTCCACCTCTGCCTCCGTCTCTTCCACGTCCATCAGGTCCATCTCTGACTCCGTATGAGGATCCGGCCCTGATTCTGCCCTGCCCTGCCATGGCATGCTGTGGCAGGAGCCAGAGTGTTGTCAAGGCTGTCCTCGAGTCCTTGGTGAGCGCTTCACCTGCTGCCTGGGAGGGGCAGGGAGTGGTGGAGCTGACGGCCACATCACACCACTGATATGCATTGCTGGATGTGATGAAGAGTTGACAAGCCTCAAGAGCTGACAGTGACCTGAATGTCGTCCATCGACCTCTTTAAATGGAACACAGTCGGTGCATCAGCTCATGATGAACCTCATGATGGACCTCCTGTGTTGGGTGGATCAAGATACCGGGTCAAATGTAAGTACGTGTGAGAGTGTGTGTACATGTGTGTTTGCAGCGCCCAACCTACTTGCTCGGTGCCCCAAACCTCAAACCCAACCTCGTATCCCCCAGAAGACTCAAGCAAGTATACCTGAAGTGAGCCCCTTTGAGCAGCCCCTGCGCCTCATAGCTCTGAAACCATGAGATGTGGTAAACCCAGACTCACTGGGAGGTGACCTCAGGCGCCGGGGACTTGACATCCTCCTCCATCATCTCCACACTTGACTTGGGGATATCCCAGTCCATTGGGTTGAAGACACCTACAGCCTCTGGCTCCATCACCGCTCCATCACCGCGGGCAGCACCGTGATCTGCCTCCTGATGCTGTGGTGCACAGCGTGACCGGGTGCACACGAGCAGCTCAGGGTCCCCACAACCTCCTGCACGCCATGCCAAGGGGGATGTATGAGCACATTGCGATACGGCAGCAGATACCGCAGCAGTGCATCACATCACATGTACGAGGTAGACAGACAAAGGTAAATAGTATGAGGACAGTCCGTAATCTCAACCGATCACAGCATGATAGATTCATAACGATCTACAAAAGATTCATTAGTATGAGCACAGTCCATAATCCATTTTATGAACAGCTTATCAGGCACTATACAGCGCACCTACCTAAAACCTCCAAAATCAATCACGAAAATGGAAGTAACGGAAGCGGCCAACAAAGCAATGACCTGACCAATGCCGTCGTACTCACCTCCATGGTTGCAGTGCCCATCCTGGGCAACGTGACGCTAATGCACGTTGCTGGCTGGCTCACCACCGTTGATAAGCCGCATCTCATGCAAGTCCTGGTGACTTGGACTTCCCCTGCCTCGTTCCGTGACATCACACCCGATGGTGAGGGTGCACCAGCGGCCAGCGGATGGTGGTGGCAGTGGGCAGTGGGCGGGTGGATGGCAGTCGTGGTGCAGTAAGCAAGGGCTCAAATGCTTCTATACGGAATTGTGGGTCTCCATGGAAATGGTGGGCAAGGAATGTTTTGCTGTGAGAGTGTTGTCGAGGCTGTCCTGAAGTCCTTGGTGAGCGCTTCATCTGCTGCCTGGGAGGGGCAGGGAGTGGTGGACCTGACGGTGGCACCACACCACTGGGGTGCATTGCTGGATGTGATGAAAGAGTTGACAAGCCTCAATTCTGACATTGACCTGAATGTTGTCCATCGACCTCATTAAATGGAACACAGTCGGTGCATTGACTCATGACAAACCTCATGACGGACCTCCTGTGTAGGTGGATCGAGATACCGGGTCAGCCCTGGCAACATCGGCACTGTCAGCCGTGGCAGCATCGGCATTGTCAGCCGCAGCAGCTTCAGCCACGGCAGCATCGGCAATGGCAGTGTCAGTGTCAGCCACGGCAGCAACGGCCACGGCAGCAGCAGCAGCGGCCAGGGCAGTGGCAGCAGCGGAAGTGGCAGCCGTGGCAGTATCGACATTGGCAGGATCAGCCGTGGCGGCGTCAGCCGCGGCAGCATCAGCACGGCAGTGGCAGCAGCAGCAGCAGTGGCCACGGGAGTGTCAGCACTGGCAGCAGCGGCCAGGGTAGCTTCAGCAGCGGTTTTGCAGGTATTTGCTTCGCTAGGCTACAGGTCTTTTTGTTGATAGTTTTTGGTGGTGATCATGATAAATAAATCCGATACGTTATGGCAGTATAGTTTGGTGGTGCCTTCGGCGGCAAAACATTCCTTGCCCACCATTTCCACGGAGACCCACAATTCCGTATAGAAGCATTTGAGCCTTTGCTTACTGCGCTGCCTAAGGTTGACACTGCTACCCACCCACCCACTGCCCACTGCCACCACCAGGCCGCTGGTGCACCCTCACCGTCGGGCATGATGTCACGGAACGAGGCAGGGGAAGTCCAAGTTACCAGGACTTGCATGAGATGCGGCTTATCAACAGTGGTGAGCCAGCCAGCAACGTGCATTAGCGTCACGTTGCCCAGGATGGGCACTGCAACCATGGAGGTGAGTATGACGGCAGGTCATTGCTTTGTTGGCCGCTTCCGTTACTTCCATTTTCGTGGTTGATTTTGGAGGTTTTAGGTAGGCGCACTGTATAGTGCCTGATAAGCTGTTCGTAAAATGGATTACGGACTGTGCTCATACTAATGAATCTTTTGTAGATCGTAATGAATCTATCCTGCTGTGATAGGTTGAGATTACGGACTGTGCTCATACTGTTTACCTCTGTCTGTCTACCTGGTACATGTGATGTGATGCACTGCTGCGGTATCTGCTGTATCTGCTGCCGTATCACAATGTGCTCATACACCCCCCTTGGCATTGCATGCAGGAGGTTGTGGAGACCCTGAGCTGCCCGTGTGCACCCAGTTGCACTGTGCACCACAGCAACAGGAGGCAGATCACGGTGCTGCCTGCGGTGATGGAGCCAGAGGCAGTAGGTGTCTTCGACCCAATGGACTGGGATATCCCCAAGTCAAGTGTTGAGATGATGGAGGAGGATGTCAGGTCCCCGGCGCCTGAGGTCACCTCCCAGTGAGTCTGGGTTTATCACATCTCATGGTTTCAGAGCTATGAGGCGCAGGGGCTGCTCAAGAGGGCTTGCTTGTTTGAGTCTTCTGGGGGATCCGAGGTTGGGTTTGAGGTTTGGGGCGCCGAGCAAGTAGGTTGGGCGCTGCAAACACACATGTACACACACTCTCACACGTACTTACATTTGACCCAGTATCTTGATCCACCCTACACAGGAGGTCCATCATGAGGTTTGTCATGAGCTGATGCACCGACTGTGTTCCATTTAAAGAGGTCTGTTCCGTTTAAAGAGGTCGATGGATGACATTCAGGTCACTGTCAGCTTTCGAGGCTTGTCAACTATTCATCACATCCAGCAATGCATATCAGTGGTATGATGTGGCCGTCAACTCCACCACTCCCTGCCCCTCCCAGGCAGCGGCTGAAGCGCTCACCCTGTCCTCGACAACACTCTGGCCTCCTCCTCCCTCCACGGCATGGCAGGGCAGGGGGCTGAATCGGGGGTGGAGCCTTTGACGGAGTCAGAGACAGACCCAATGGACGTGGAAGAGATGGAGGCAGAGGCGGATGAGGCAGACCTGATGGACGTGGAAGAGATGGAGGCTGAGGCTGAGGCGGATTCACATCCTTCACCGGATCCGCCGCCACTTCCACATGCGCCACCACTTCCACATCTATTAGGTCCGCCTCGTCCACCTCTGCCTCCGTCTCTTCCACGTCCATCAGGTCCATCTCTGACTCCGTATGAGGATCCGGCCCTGATTCTGCCCTGCCCTGCCATGGCATGCTGTGGCAGGAGCCAGAGTGTTGTCAAGGCTGTCCTCGAGTCCTTGGTGAGCGCTTCACCTGCTGCCTGGGAGGGGCAGGGAGTGGTGGAGCTGACGGCCACATCACACCACTGATATGCATTGCTGGATGTGATGAAGAGTTGACAAGCCTCAAGAGCTGACAGTGACCTGAATGTCGTCCATCGACCTCTTTAAATGGAACACAGTCGGTGCATCAGCTCATGATGAACCTCATGATGGACCTCCTGTGTTGGGTGGATCAAGATACCGGGTCAAATGTAAGTACGTGTGAGAGTGTGTGTACATGTGTGTTTGCAGCGCCCAACCTACTTGCTCGGTGCCCCAAACCTCAAACCCAACCTCGTATCCCCCAGAAGACTCAAGCAAGTATACCTGAAGTGAGCCCCTTTGAGCAGCCCCTGCGCCTCATAGCTCTGAAACCATGAGATGTGGTAAACCCAGACTCACTGGGAGGTGACCTCAGGCGCCGGGGACTTGACATCCTCCTCCATCATCTCCACACTTGACTTGGGGATATCCCAGTCCATTGGGTTGAAGACACCTACAGCCTCTGGCTCCATCACCGCTCCATCACCGCGGGCAGCACCGTGATCTGCCTCCTGATGCTGTGGTGCACAGCGTGACCGGGTGCACACGAGCAGCTCAGGGTCCCCACAACCTCCTGCACGCCATGCCAAGGGGGATGTATGAGCACATTGCGATACGGCAGCAGATACCGCAGCAGTGCATCACATCACATGTACGAGGTAGACAGACAAAGGTAAATAGTATGAGGACAGTCCGTAATCTCAACCGATCACAGCATGATAGATTCATAACGATCTACAAAAGATTCATTAGTATGAGCACAGTCCATAATCCATTTTATGAACAGCTTATCAGGCACTATACAGCGCACCTACCTAAAACCTCCAAAATCAATCACGAAAATGGAAGTAACGGAAGCGGCCAACAAAGCAATGACCTGACCAATGCCGTCGTACTCACCTCCATGGTTGCAGTGCCCATCCTGGGCAACGTGACGCTAATGCACGTTGCTGGCTGGCTCACCACCGTTGATAAGCCGCATCTCATGCAAGTCCTGGTGACTTGGACTTCCCCTGCCTCGTTCCGTGACATCACACCCGATGGTGAGGGTGCACCAGCGGCCTGGTGGTGGCAGTGGGCAGTGGGCGGGTGGATGGCAGTCGTGGTGCAGTAAGCAAGGGCTCAAATGCTTCTATACGGAATTGTGGGTCTCCATGGAAATGGTGGGCAAGGAATGTTTTGCTGTGAGAGTGTTGTCGAGGCTGTCCTGAAGTCCTTGGTGAGCGCTTCATCTGCTGCCTGGGAGGGGCAGGGAGTGGTGGACCTGACGGTGGCACCACACCACTGGGGTGCATTGCTGGATGTGATGAAAGAGTTGACAAGCCTCAAATTCTGACATTGACCTGAATGTTGTCCATCGACCTCATTAAATGGAACACAGTCGGTGCATTGACTCATGACAAACCTCATGACGGACCTCCTGTGTAGGTGGATCGAGATACCGGGTCAGCCCTGGCAACATCGGCACTGTCAGCCGTGGCAGCATCGGCATTGTCAGCCGCAGCAGCTTCAGCCACGGCAGCATCGGCAATGGCAGTGTCAGTGTCAGCCACGGCAGCAACGGCCACGGCAGCAGCAGCAGCGGCCAGGGCAGTGGCAGCAGCGGAAGTGGCAGCCGTGGCAGTATCGACATTGGCAGGATCAGCCGTGGCGGCGTCAGCCGCGGCAGCATCAGCACGGCAGTGGCAGCAGCAGCAGCAGTGGCCACGGGAGTGTCAGCACTGGCAGCAGCGGCCAGGGTAGCTTCAGCAGCGGTTTTGCAGGTATTTGCTTCGCTAGGCTACAGGTCTTTTTGTTGATAGTTTTTGGTGGTGATCATGATAAATAAATCCGATACGTTATGGCAGTATAGTTTGGTGGTGCCTTCGGCGGCAAAACATTCCTTGCCCACCATTTCCACGGAGACCCACAATTCCGTATAGAAGCATTTGAGCCTTTGCTTACTGCGCTGCCTAAGGTTGACACTGCTACCCACCCACCCACTGCCCACTGCCACCACCAGGCCGCTGGTGCACCCTCACCGTCGGGCATGATGTCACGGAACGAGGCAGGGGAAGTCCAAGTTACCAGGACTTGCATGAGATGCGGCTTATCAACAGTGGTGAGCCAGCCAGCAACGTGCATTAGCGTCACGTTGCCCAGGATGGGCACTGCAACCATGGAGGTGAGTATGACGGCAGGTCATTGCTTTGTTGGCCGCTTCCGTTACTTCCATTTTCGTGGTTGATTTTGGAGGTTTTAGGTAGGCGCACTGTATAGTGCCTGATAAGCTGTTCGTAAAATGGATTACGGACTGTGCTCATACTAATGAATCTTTTGTAGATCGTAATGAATCTATCCTGCTGTGATAGGTTGAGATTACGGACTGTGCTCATACTGTTTACCTCTGTCTGTCTACCTGGTACATGTGATGTGATGCACTGCTGCGGTATCTGCTGTATCTGCTGCCGTATCACAATGTGCTCATACACCCCCCTTGGCATTGCATGCAGGAGGTTGTGGAGACCCTGAGCTGCCCGTGTGCACCCAGTCGCACTGTGCACCACAGCAACAGGAGGCAGATCACGGTGCTGCCTGCGGTGATGGAGCCAGAGGCAGTAGGTGTCTTCGACCCAATGGACTGGGATATCCCCAAGTCAAGTGTTGAGATGATGGAGGAGGATGTCAGGTCCCCGGCGCCTGAGGTCACCTCCCAGTGAGTCTGGGTTTATCACATCTCATGGTTTCAGAGCTATGAGGCGCAGGGGCTGCTCAAGAGGGCTTGCTTGTTTGAGTCTTCTGGGGGATCCGAGGTTGGGTTTGAGGTTTGGGGCGCCGAGCAAGTAGGTTGGGCGCTGCAAACACACATGTACACACACTCTCACACGTACTTACATTTGACCCAGTATCTTGATCCACCCTACACAGGAGGTCCATCATGAGGTTTGTCATGAGCTGATGCACCGACTGTGTTCCATTTAAAGAGGTCTGTTCCGTTTAAAGAGGTCGATGGATGACATTCAGGTCACTGTCAGCTTTCGAGGCTTGTCAACTATTCATCACATCCAGCAATGCATATCAGTGGTATGATGTGGCCGTCAACTCCACCACTCCCTGCCCCTCCCAGGCAGCGGCTGAAGCGCTCACCCTGTCCTCGACAACACTCTGGCCTCCTCCTCCCTCCACGGCATGGCAGGGCAGGGGGCTGAATCGGGGGTGGAGCCTTTGACGGAGTCAGAGACAGACCCAATGGACGTGGAAGAGATGGAGGCAGAGGCGGATGAGGCAGACCTGATGGACGTGGAAGAGATGGAGGCTGAGGCTGAGGCGGATTCACATCCTTCACCGGATCCGCCGCCACTTCCACATGCGCCACCACTTCCACATCTATTAGGTCCGCCTCGTCCACCTCTGCCTCCGTCTCTTCCACGTCCATCAGGTCCATCTCTGACTCCGTATGAGGATCCGGCCCTGATTCTGCCCTGCCCTGCCATGGCATGCTGTGGCAGGAGCCAGAGTGTTGTCAAGGCTGTCCTCGAGTCCTTGGTGAGCGCTTCACCTGCTGCCTGGGAGGGGCAGGGAGTGGTGGAGCTGACGGCCACATCACACCACTGATATGCATTGCTGGATGTGATGAAGAGTTGACAAGCCTCAAGAGCTGACAGTGACCTGAATGTCGTCCATCGACCTCTTTAAATGGAACACAGTCGGTGCATCAGCTCATGATGAACCTCATGATGGACCTCCTGTGTTGGGTGGATCAAGATACCGGGTCAAATGTAAGTACGTGTGAGAGTGTGTGTACATGTGTGTTTGCAGCGCCCAACCTACTTGCTCGGTGCCCCAAACCTCAAACCCAACCTCGTATCCCCCAGAAGACTCAAGCAAGTATACCTGAAGTGAGCCCCTTTGAGCAGCCCCTGCGCCTCATAGCTCTGAAACCATGAGATGTGGTAAACCCAGACTCACTGGGAGGTGACCTCAGGCGCCGGGGACTTGACATCCTCCTCCATCATCTCCACACTTGACTTGGGGATATCCCAGTCCATTGGGTTGAAGACACCTACAGCCTCTGGCTCCATCACCGCTCCATCACCGCGGGCAGCACCGTGATCTGCCTCCTGATGCTGTGGTGCACAGCGTGACCGGGTGCACACGAGCAGCTCAGGGTCCCCACAACCTCCTGCACGCCATGCCAAGGGGGATGTATGAGCACATTGCGATACGGCAGCAGATACCGCAGCAGTGCATCACATCACATGTACGAGGTAGACAGACAAAGGTAAATAGTATGAGGACAGTCCGTAATCTCAACCGATCACAGCATGATAGATTCATAACGATCTACAAAAGATTCATTAGTATGAGCACAGTCCATAATCCATTTTATGAACAGCTTATCAGGCACTATACAGCGCACCTACCTAAAACCTCCAAAATCAATCACGAAAATGGAAGTAACGGAAGCGGCCAACAAAGCAATGACCTGACCAATGCCGTCGTACTCACCTCCATGGTTGCAGTGCCCATCCTGGGCAACGTGACGCTAATGCACGTTGCTGGCTGGCTCACCACCGTTGATAAGCCGCATCTCATGCAAGTCCTGGTGACTTGGACTTCCCCTGCCTCGTTCCGTGACATCACACCCGATGGTGAGGGTGCACCAGCGGCCAGCGGATGGTGGTGGCAGTGGGCAGTGGGCGGGTGGATGGCAGTCGTGGTGCAGTAAGCAAGGGCTCAAATGCTTCTATACGGAATTGTGGGTCTCCATGGAAATGGTGGGCAAGGAATGTTTTGCTGTGAGAGTGTTGTCGAGGCTGTCCTGAAGTCCTTGGTGAGCGCTTCATCTGCTGCCTGGGAGGGGCAGGGAGTGGTGGACCTGACGGTGGCACCACACCACTGGGGTGCATTGCTGGATGTGATGAAAGAGTTGACAAGCCTCAAATTCTGACATTGACCTGAATGTTGTCCATCGACCTCATTAAATGGAACACAGTCGGTGCATTGACTCATGACAAACCTCATGACGGACCTCCTGTGTAGGTGGATCGAGATACCGGGTCAGCCCTGGCAACATCGGCACTGTCAGCCGTGGCAGCATCGGCATTGTCAGCCGCAGCAGCTTCAGCCACGGCAGCATCGGCAATGGCAGTGTCAGTGTCAGCCACGGCAGCAACGGCCACGGCAGCAGCAGCAGCGGCCAGGGCAGTGGCAGCAGCGGAAGTGGCAGCCGTGGCAGTATCGACATTGGCAGGATCAGCCGTGGCGGCGTCAGCCGCGGCAGCATCAGCACGGCAGTGGCAGCAGCAGCAGCAGTGGCCACGGGAGTGTCAGCACTGGCAGCAGCGGCCAGGGTAGCTTCAGCAGCGGTTTTGCAGGTATTTGCTTCGCTAGGCTACAGGTCTTTTTGTTGATAGTTTTTGGTGGTGATCATGATAAATAAATCCGATACGTTATGGCAGTATAGTTTGGTGGTGCCTTCGGCGGCAAAACATTCCTTGCCCACCATTTCCACGGAGACCCACAATTCCGTATAGAAGCATTTGAGCCTTTGCTTACTGCGCTGCCTAAGGTTGACACTGCTACCCACCCACCCACTGCCCACTGCCACCACCAGGCCGCTGGTGCACCCTCACCGTCGGGCATGATGTCACGGAACGAGGCAGGGGAAGTCCAAGTTACCAGGACTTGCATGAGATGCGGCTTATCAACAGTGGTGAGCCAGCCAGCAACGTGCATTAGCGTCACGTTGCCCAGGATGGGCACTGCAACCATGGAGGTGAGTATGACGGCAGGTCATTGCTTTGTTGGCCGCTTCCGTTACTTCCATTTTCGTGGTTGATTTTGGAGGTTTTAGGTAGGCGCACTGTATAGTGCCTGATAAGCTGTTCGTAAAATGGATTACGGACTGTGCTCATACTAATGAATCTTTTGTAGATCGTAATGAATCTATCCTGCTGTGATAGGTTGAGATTACGGACTGTGCTCATACTGTTTACCTCTGTCTGTCTACCTGGTACATGTGATGTGATGCACTGCTGCGGTATCTGCTGTATCTGCTGCCGTATCACAATGTGCTCATACACCCCCCTTGGCATTGCATGCAGGAGGTTGTGGAGACCCTGAGCTGCCCGTGTGCACCCAGTCGCACTGTGCACCACAGCAACAGGAGGCAGATCACGGTGCTGCCTGCGGTGATGGAGCCAGAGGCAGTAGGTGTCTTCGACCCAATGGACTGGGATATCCCCAAGTCAAGTGTTGAGATGATGGAGGAGGATGTCAGGTCCCCGGCGCCTGAGGTCACCTCCCAGTGAGTCTGGGTTTATCACATCTCATGGTTTCAGAGCTATGAGGCGCAGGGGCTGCTCAAGAGGGCTTGCTTGTTTGAGTCTTCTGGGGGATCCGAGGTTGGGTTTGAGGTTTGGGGCGCCGAGCAAGTAGGTTGGGCGCTGCAAACACACATGTACACACACTCTCACACGTACTTACATTTGACCCAGTATCTTGATCCACCCTACACAGGAGGTCCATCATGAGGTTTGTCATGAGCTGATGCACCGACTGTGTTCCATTTAAAGAGGTCTGTTCCGTTTAAAGAGGTCGATGGATGACATTCAGGTCACTGTCAGCTTTCGAGGCTTGTCAACTATTCATCACATCCAGCAATGCATATCAGTGGTATGATGTGGCCGTCAACTCCACCACTCCCTGCCCCTCCCAGGCAGCGGCTGAAGCGCTCACCCTGTCCTCGACAACACTCTGGCCTCCTCCTCCCTCCACGGCATGGCAGGGCAGGGGGCTGAATCGGGGGTGGAGCCTTTGACGGAGTCAGAGACAGACCCAATGGACGTGGAAGAGATGGAGGCAGAGGCGGATGAGGCAGACCTGATGGACGTGGAAGAGATGGAGGCTGAGGCTGAGGCGGATTCACATCCTTCACCGGATCCGCCGCCACTTCCACATGCGCCACCACTTCCACATCTATTAGGTCCGCCTCGTCCACCTCTGCCTCCGTCTCTTCCACGTCCATCAGGTCCATCTCTGACTCCGTATGAGGATCCGGCCCTGATTCTGCCCTGCCCTGCCATGGCATGCTGTGGCAGGAGCCAGAGTGTTGTCAAGGCTGTCCTCGAGTCCTTGGTGAGCGCTTCACCTGCTGCCTGGGAGGGGCAGGGAGTGGTGGAGCTGACGGCCACATCACACCACTGATATGCATTGCTGGATGTGATGAAGAGTTGACAAGCCTCAAGAGCTGACAGTGACCTGAATGTCGTCCATCGACCTCTTTAAATGGAACACAGTCGGTGCATCAGCTCATGATGAACCTCATGATGGACCTCCTGTGTTGGGTGGATCAAGATACCGGGTCAAATGTAAGTACGTGTGAGAGTGTGTGTACATGTGTGTTTGCAGCGCCCAACCTACTTGCTCGGTGCCCCAAACCTCAAACCCAACCTCGTATCCCCCAGAAGACTCAAGCAAGTATACCTGAAGTGAGCCCCTTTGAGCAGCCCCTGCGCCTCATAGCTCTGAAACCATGAGATGTGGTAAACCCAGACTCACTGGGAGGTGACCTCAGGCGCCGGGGACTTGACATCCTCCTCCATCATCTCCACACTTGACTTGGGGATATCCCAGTCCATTGGGTTGAAGACACCTACAGCCTCTGGCTCCATCACCGCTCCATCACCGCGGGCAGCACCGTGATCTGCCTCCTGATGCTGTGGTGCACAGCGTGACCGGGTGCACACGAGCAGCTCAGGGTCCCCACAACCTCCTGCACGCCATGCCAAGGGGGATGTATGAGCACATTGCGATACGGCAGCAGATACCGCAGCAGTGCATCACATCACATGTACGAGGTAGACAGACAAAGGTAAATAGTATGAGGACAGTCCGTAATCTCAACCGATCACAGCATGATAGATTCATAACGATCTACAAAAGATTCATTAGTATGAGCACAGTCCATAATCCATTTTATGAACAGCTTATCAGGCACTATACAGCGCACCTACCTAAAACCTCCAAAATCAATCACGAAAATGGAAGTAACGGAAGCGGCCAACAAAGCAATGACCTGACCAATGCCGTCGTACTCACCTCCATGGTTGCAGTGCCCATCCTGGGCAACGTGACGCTAATGCACGTTGCTGGCTGGCTCACCACCGTTGATAAGCCGCATCTCATGCAAGTCCTGGTGACTTGGACTTCCCCTGCCTCGTTCCGTGACATCACACCCGATGGTGAGGGTGCACCAGCGGCCAGCGGATGGTGGTGGCAGTGGGCAGTGGGCGGGTGGATGGCAGTCGTGGTGCAGTAAGCAAGGGCTCAAATGCTTCTATACGGAATTGTGGGTCTCCATGGAAATGGTGGGCAAGGAATGTTTTGCTGTGAGAGTGTTGTCGAGGCTGTCCTGAAGTCCTTGGTGAGCGCTTCATCTGCTGCCTGGGAGGGGCAGGGAGTGGTGGACCTGACGGTGGCACCACACCACTGGGGTGCATTGCTGGATGTGATGAAAGAGTTGACAAGCCTCAAATTCTGACATTGACCTGAATGTTGTCCATCGACCTCATTAAATGGAACACAGTCGGTGCATTGACTCATGACAAACCTCATGACGGACCTCCTGTGTAGGTGGATCGAGATACCGGGTCAGCCCTGGCAACATCGGCACTGTCAGCCGTGGCAGCATCGGCATTGTCAGCCGCAGCAGCTTCAGCCACGGCAGCATCGGCAATGGCAGTGTCAGTGTCAGCCACGGCAGCAACGGCCACGGCAGCAGCAGCAGCGGCCAGGGCAGTGGCAGCAGCGGAAGTGGCAGCCGTGGCAGTATCGACATTGGCAGGATCAGCCGTGGCGGCGTCAGCCGCGGCAGCATCAGCACGGCAGTGGCAGCAGCAGCAGCAGTGGCCACGGGAGTGTCAGCACTGGCAGCAGCAGCCAGGGTAGCTTCAGCAGCGGTTTTGCAGGTATTTGCTTCGCTAGGCTACAGGTCTTTTTGTTGATAGTTTTTGGTGGTGATCATGATAAATAAATCCGATACGTTATGGCAGTATAGTTTGGTGGTGCCTTCGGCGGCAAAACATTCCTTGCCCACCATTTCCACGGAGACCCACAATTCCGTATAGAAGCATTTGAGCCTTTGCTTACTGCGCTGCCTAAGGTTGACACTGCTACCCACCCACCCACTGCCCACTGCCACCACCAGGCCGCTGGTGCACCCTCACCGTCGGGCATGATGTCACGGAACGAGGCAGGGGAAGTCCAAGTTACCAGGACTTGCATGAGATGCGGCTTATCAACAGTGGTGAGCCAGCCAGCAACGTGCATTAGCGTCACGTTGCCCAGGATGGGCACTGCAACCATGGAGGTGAGTATGACGGCAGGTCATTGCTTTGTTGGCCGCTTCCGTTACTTCCATTTTCGTGGTTGATTTTGGAGGTTTTAGGTAGGCGCACTGTATAGTGCCTGATAAGCTGTTCGTAAAATGGATTACGGACTGTGCTCATACTAATGAATCTTTTGTAGATCGTAATGAATCTATCCTGCTGTGATAGGTTGAGATTACGGACTGTGCTCATACTGTTTACCTCTGTCTGTCTACCTGGTACATGTGATGTGATGCACTGCTGCGGTATCTGCTGTATCTGCTGCCGTATCACAATGTGCTCATACACCCCCCTTGGCATTGCATGCAGGAGGTTGTGGAGACCCTGAGCTGCCCGTGTGCACCCAGTCGCACTGTGCACCACAGCAACAGGAGGCAGATCACGGTGCTGCCTGCGGTGATGGAGCCAGAGGCAGTAGGTGTCTTCGACCCAATGGACTGGGATATCCCCAAGTCAAGTGTTGAGATGATGGAGGAGGATGTCAGGTCCCCGGCGCCTGAGGTCACCTCCCAGTGAGTCTGGGTTTATCACATCTCATGGTTTCAGAGCTATGAGGCGCAGGGGCTGCTCAAGAGGGCTTGCTTGTTTGAGTCTTCTGGGGGATCCGAGGTTGGGTTTGAGGTTTGGGGCGCCGAGCAAGTAGGTTGGGCGCTGCAAACACACATGTACACACACTCTCACACGTACTTACATTTGACCCAGTATCTTGATCCACCCTACACAGGAGGTCCATCATGAGGTTTGTCATGAGCTGATGCACCGACTGTGTTCCATTTAAAGAGGTCTGTTCCGTTTAAAGAGGTCGATGGATGACATTCAGGTCACTGTCAGCTTTCGAGGCTTGTCAACTATTCATCACATCCAGCAATGCATATCAGTGGTATGATGTGGCCGTCAACTCCACCACTCCCTGCCCCTCCCAGGCAGCGGCTGAAGCGCTCACCCTGTCCTCGACAACACTCTGGCCTCCTCCTCCCTCCACGGCATGGCAGGGCAGGGGGCTGAATCGGGGGTGGAGCCTTTGACGGAGTCAGAGACAGACCCAATGGACGTGGAAGAGATGGAGGCAGAGGCGGATGAGGCAGACCTGATGGACGTGGAAGAGATGGAGGCTGAGGCTGAGGCGGATTCACATCCTTCACCGGATCCGCCGCCACTTCCACATGCGCCACCACTTCCACATCTATTAGGTCCGCCTCGTCCACCTCTGCCTCCGTCTCTTCCACGTCCATCAGGTCCATCTCTGACTCCGTATGAGGATCCGGCCCTGATTCTGCCCTGCCCTGCCATGGCATGCTGTGGCAGGAGCCAGAGTGTTGTCAAGGCTGTCCTCGAGTCCTTGGTGAGCGCTTCACCTGCTGCCTGGGAGGGGCAGGGAGTGGTGGAGCTGACGGCCACATCACACCACTGATATGCATTGCTGGATGTGATGAAGAGTTGACAAGCCTCAAGAGCTGACAGTGACCTGAATGTCGTCCATCGACCTCTTTAAATGGAACACAGTCGGTGCATCAGCTCATGATGAACCTCATGATGGACCTCCTGTGTTGGGTGGATCAAGATACCGGGTCAAATGTAAGTACGTGTGAGAGTGTGTGTACATGTGTGTTTGCAGCGCCCAACCTACTTGCTCGGTGCCCCAAACCTCAAACCCAACCTCGTATCCCCCAGAAGACTCAAGCAAGTATACCTGAAGTGAGCCCCTTTGAGCAGCCCCTGCGCCTCATAGCTCTGAAACCATGAGATGTGGTAAACCCAGACTCACTGGGAGGTGACCTCAGGCGCCGGGGACTTGACATCCTCCTCCATCATCTCCACACTTGACTTGGGGATATCCCAGTCCATTGGGTTGAAGACACCTACAGCCTCTGGCTCCATCACCGCTCCATCACCGCGGGCAGCACCGTGATCTGCCTCCTGATGCTGTGGTGCACAGCGTGACCGGGTGCACACGAGCAGCTCAGGGTCCCCACAACCTCCTGCACGCCATGCCAAGGGGGATGTATGAGCACATTGCGATACGGCAGCAGATACCGCAGCAGTGCATCACATCACATGTACGAGGTAGACAGACAAAGGTAAATAGTATGAGGACAGTCCGTAATCTCAACCGATCACAGCATGATAGATTCATAACGATCTACAAAAGATTCATTAGTATGAGCACAGTCCATAATCCATTTTATGAACAGCTTATCAGGCACTATACAGCGCACCTACCTAAAACCTCCAAAATCAATCACGAAAATGGAAGTAACGGAAGCGGCCAACAAAGCAATGACCTGACCAATGCCGTCGTACTCACCTCCATGGTTGCAGTGCCCATCCTGGGCAACGTGACGCTAATGCACGTTGCTGGCTGGCTCACCACCGTTGATAAGCCGCATCTCATGCAAGTCCTGGTGACTTGGACTTCCCCTGCCTCGTTCCGTGACATCACACCCGATGGTGAGGGTGCACCAGCGGCCTGGTGGTGGCAGTGGGCAGTGGGCGGGTGGATGGCAGTCGTGGTGCAGTAAGCAAGGGCTCAAATGCTTCTATACGGAATTGTGGGTCTCCATGGAAATGGTGGGCAAGGAATGTTTTGCTGTGAGAGTGTTGTCGAGGCTGTCCTGAAGTCCTTGGTGAGCGCTTCATCTGCTGCCTGGGAGGGGCAGGGAGTGGTGGACCTGACGGTGGCACCACACCACTGGGGTGCATTGCTGGATGTGATGAAAGAGTTGACAAGCCTCAAATTCTGACATTGACCTGAATGTTGTCCATCGACCTCATTAAATGGAACACAGTCGGTGCATTGACTCATGACAAACCTCATGACGGACCTCCTGTGTAGGTGGATCGAGATACCGGGTCAGCCCTGGCAACATCGGCACTGTCAGCCGTGGCAGCATCGGCATTGTCAGCCGCAGCAGCTTCAGCCACGGCAGCATCGGCAATGGCAGTGTCAGTGTCAGCCACGGCAGCAACGGCCACGGCAGCAGCAGCAGCGGCCAGGGCAGTGGCAGCAGCGGAAGTGGCAGCCGTGGCAGTATCGACATTGGCAGGATCAGCCGTGGCGGCGTCAGCCGCGGCAGCATCAGCACGGCAGTGGCAGCAGCAGCAGCAGTGGCCACGGGAGTGTCAGCACTGGCAGCAGCGGCCAGGGTAGCTTCAGCAGCGGTTTTGCAGGTATTTGCTTCGCTAGGCTACAGGTCTTTTTGTTGATAGTTTTTGGTGGTGATCATGATAAATAAATCCGATACGTTATGGCAGTATAGTTTGGTGGTGCCTTCGGCGGCAAAACATTCCTTGCCCACCATTTCCACGGAGACCCACAATTCCGTATAGAAGCATTTGAGCCTTTGCTTACTGCGCTGCCTAAGGTTGACACTGCTACCCACCCACCCACTGCCCACTGCCACCACCAGGCCGCTGGTGCACCCTCACCGTCGGGCATGATGTCACGGAACGAGGCAGGGGAAGTCCAAGTTACCAGGACTTGCATGAGATGCGGCTTATCAACAGTGGTGAGCCAGCCAGCAACGTGCATTAGCGTCACGTTGCCCAGGATGGGCACTGCAACCATGGAGGTGAGTATGACGGCAGGTCATTGCTTTGTTGGCCGCTTCCGTTACTTCCATTTTCGTGGTTGATTTTGGAGGTTTTAGGTAGGCGCACTGTATAGTGCCTGATAAGCTGTTCGTAAAATGGATTACGGACTGTGCTCATACTAATGAATCTTTTGTAGATCGTAATGAATCTATCCTGCTGTGATAGGTTGAGATTACGGACTGTGCTCATACTGTTTACCTCTGTCTGTCTACCTGGTACATGTGATGTGATGCACTGCTGCGGTATCTGCTGTATCTGCTGCCGTATCACAATGTGCTCATACACCCCCCTTGGCATTGCATGCAGGAGGTTGTGGAGACCCTGAGCTGCCCGTGTGCACCCAGTTGCACTGTGCACCACAGCAACAGGAGGCAGATCACGGTGCTGCCTGCGGTGATGGAGCCAGAGGCAGTAGGTGTCTTCGACCCAATGGACTGGGATATCCCCAAGTCAAGTGTTGAGATGATGGAGGAGGATGTCAGGTCCCCGGCGCCTGAGGTCACCTCCCAGTGAGTCTGGGTTTATCACATCTCATGGTTTCAGAGCTATGAGGCGCAGGGGCTGCTCAAGAGGGCTTGCTTGTTTGAGTCTTCTGGGGGATCCGAGGTTGGGTTTGAGGTTTGGGGCGCCGAGCAAGTAGGTTGGGCGCTGCAAACACACATGTACACACACTCTCACACGTACTTACATTTGACCCAGTATCTTGATCCACCCTACACAGGAGGTCCATCATGAGGTTTGTCATGAGCTGATGCACCGACTGTGTTCCATTTAAAGAGGTCTGTTCCGTTTAAAGAGGTCGATGGATGACATTCAGGTCACTGTCAGCTTTCGAGGCTTGTCAACTATTCATCACATCCAGCAATGCATATCAGTGGTATGATGTGGCCGTCAACTCCACCACTCCCTGCCCCTCCCAGGCAGCGGCTGAAGCGCTCACCCTGTCCTCGACAACACTCTGGCCTCCTCCTCCCTCCACGGCATGGCAGGGCAGGGGGCTGAATCGGGGGTGGAGCCTTTGACGGAGTCAGAGACAGACCCAATGGACGTGGAAGAGATGGAGGCAGAGGCGGATGAGGCAGACCTGATGGACGTGGAAGAGATGGAGGCTGAGGCTGAGGCGGATTCACATCCTTCACCGGATCCGCCGCCACTTCCACATGCGCCACCACTTCCACATCTATTAGGTCCGCCTCGTCCACCTCTGCCTCCGTCTCTTCCACGTCCATCAGGTCCATCTCTGACTCCGTATGAGGATCCGGCCCTGATTCTGCCCTGCCCTGCCATGGCATGCTGTGGCAGGAGCCAGAGTGTTGTCAAGGCTGTCCTCGAGTCCTTGGTGAGCGCTTCACCTGCTGCCTGGGAGGGGCAGGGAGTGGTGGAGCTGACGGCCACATCACACCACTGATATGCATTGCTGGATGTGATGAAGAGTTGACAAGCCTCAAGAGCTGACAGTGACCTGAATGTCGTCCATCGACCTCTTTAAATGGAACACAGTCGGTGCATCAGCTCATGATGAACCTCATGATGGACCTCCTGTGTTGGGTGGATCAAGATACCGGGTCAAATGTAAGTACGTGTGAGAGTGTGTGTACATGTGTGTTTGCAGCGCCCAACCTACTTGCTCGGTGCCCCAAACCTCAAACCCAACCTCGTATCCCCCAGAAGACTCAAGCAAGTATACCTGAAGTGAGCCCCTTTGAGCAGCCCCTGCGCCTCATAGCTCTGAAACCATGAGATGTGGTAAACCCAGACTCACTGGGAGGTGACCTCAGGCGCCGGGGACTTGACATCCTCCTCCATCATCTCCACACTTGACTTGGGGATATCCCAGTCCATTGGGTTGAAGACACCTACAGCCTCTGGCTCCATCACCGCTCCATCACCGCGGGCAGCACCGTGATCTGCCTCCTGATGCTGTGGTGCACAGCGTGACCGGGTGCACACGAGCAGCTCAGGGTCCCCACAACCTCCTGCACGCCATGCCAAGGGGGATGTATGAGCACATTGCGATACGGCAGCAGATACCGCAGCAGTGCATCACATCACATGTACGAGGTAGACAGACAAAGGTAAATAGTATGAGGACAGTCCGTAATCTCAACCGATCACAGCATGATAGATTCATAACGATCTACAAAAGATTCATTAGTATGAGCACAGTCCATAATCCATTTTATGAACAGCTTATCAGGCACTATACAGCGCACCTACCTAAAACCTCCAAAATCAATCACGAAAATGGAAGTAACGGAAGCGGCCAACAAAGCAATGACCTGACCAATGCCGTCGTACTCACCTCCATGGTTGCAGTGCCCATCCTGGGCAACGTGACGCTAATGCACGTTGCTGGCTGGCTCACCACCGTTGATAAGCCGCATCTCATGCAAGTCCTGGTGACTTGGACTTCCCCTGCCTCGTTCCGTGACATCACACCCGATGGTGAGGGTGCACCAGCGGCCTGGTGGTGGCAGTGGGCAGTGGGCGGGTGGATGGCAGTCGTGGTGCAGTAAGCAAGGGCTCAAATGCTTCTATACGGAATTGTGGGTCTCCATGGAAATGGTGGGCAAGGAATGTTTTGCTGTGAGAGTGTTGTCGAGGCTGTCCTGAAGTCCTTGGTGAGCGCTTCATCTGCTGCCTGGGAGGGGCAGGGAGTGGTGGACCTGACGGTGGCACCACACCACTGGGGTGCATTGCTGGATGTGATGAAAGAGTTGACAAGCCTCAATTCTGACATTGACCTGAATGTTGTCCATCGACCTCATTAAATGGAACACAGTCGGTGCATTGACTCATGACAAACCTCATGACGGACCTCCTGTGTAGGTGGATCGAGATACCGGGTCAGCCCTGGCAACATCGGCACTGTCAGCCGTGGCAGCATCGGCATTGTCAGCCGCAGCAGCTTCAGCCACGGCAGCATCGGCAATGGCAGTGTCAGTGTCAGCCACGGCAGCAACGGCCACGGCAGCAGCAGCAGCGGCCAGGGCAGTGGCAGCAGCGGAAGTGGCAGCCGTGGCAGTATCGACATTGGCAGGATCAGCCGTGGCGGCGTCAGCCGCGGCAGCATCAGCACGGCAGTGGCAGCAGCAGCAGCAGTGGCCACGGGAGTGTCAGCACTGGCAGCAGCGGCCAGGGTAGCTTCAGCAGCGGTTTTGCAGGTATTTGCTTCGCTAGGCTACAGGTCTTTTTGTTGATAGTTTTTGGTGGTGATCATGATAAATAAATCCGATACGTTATGGCAGTATAGTTTGGTGGTGCCTTCGGCGGCAAAACATTCCTTGCCCACCATTTCCACGGAGACCCACAATTCCGTATAGAAGCATTTGAGCCTTTGCTTACTGCGCTGCCTAAGGTTGACACTGCTACCCACCCACCCACTGCCCACTGCCACCACCAGGCCGCTGGTGCACCCTCACCGTCGGGCATGATGTCACGGAACGAGGCAGGGGAAGTCCAAGTTACCAGGACTTGCATGAGATGCGGCTTATCAACAGTGGTGAGCCAGCCAGCAACGTGCATTAGCGTCACGTTGCCCAGGATGGGCACTGCAACCATGGAGGTGAGTATGACGGCAGGTCATTGCTTTGTTGGCCGCTTCCGTTACTTCCATTTTCGTGGTTGATTTTGGAGGTTTTAGGTAGGCGCACTGTATAGTGCCTGATAAGCTGTTCGTAAAATGGATTACGGACTGTGCTCATACTAATGAATCTTTTGTAGATCGTAATGAATCTATCCTGCTGTGATAGGTTGAGATTACGGACTGTGCTCATACTGTTTACCTCTGTCTGTCTACCTGGTACATGTGATGTGATGCACTGCTGCGGTATCTGCTGTATCTGCTGCCGTATCACAATGTGCTCATACACCCCCCTTGGCATTGCATGCAGGAGGTTGTGGAGACCCTGAGCTGCCCGTGTGCACCCAGTTGCACTGTGCACCACAGCAACAGGAGGCAGATCACGGTGCTGCCTGCGGTGATGGAGCCAGAGGCAGTAGGTGTCTTCGACCCAATGGACTGGGATATCCCCAAGTCAAGTGTTGAGATGATGGAGGAGGATGTCAGGTCCCCGGCGCCTGAGGTCACCTCCCAGTGAGTCTGGGTTTATCACATCTCATGGTTTCAGAGCTATGAGGCGCAGGGGCTGCTCAAGAGGGCTTGCTTGTTTGAGTCTTCTGGGGGATCCGAGGTTGGGTTTGAGGTTTGGGGCGCCGAGCAAGTAGGTTGGGCGCTGCAAACACACATGTACACACACTCTCACACGTACTTACATTTGACCCAGTATCTTGATCCACCCTACACAGGAGGTCCATCATGAGGTTTGTCATGAGCTGATGCACCGACTGTGTTCCATTTAAAGAGGTCTGTTCCGTTTAAAGAGGTCGATGGATGACATTCAGGTCACTGTCAGCTTTCGAGGCTTGTCAACTATTCATCACATCCAGCAATGCATATCAGTGGTATGATGTGGCCGTCAACTCCACCACTCCCTGCCCCTCCCAGGCAGCGGCTGAAGCGCTCACCCTGTCCTCGACAACACTCTGGCCTCCTCCTCCCTCCACGGCATGGCAGGGCAGGGGGCTGAATCGGGGGTGGAGCCTTTGACGGAGTCAGAGACAGACCCAATGGACGTGGAAGAGATGGAGGCAGAGGCGGATGAGGCAGACCTGATGGACGTGGAAGAGATGGAGGCTGAGGCTGAGGCGGATTCACATCCTTCACCGGATCCGCCGCCACTTCCACATGCGCCACCACTTCCACATCTATTAGGTCCGCCTCGTCCACCTCTGCCTCCGTCTCTTCCACGTCCATCAGGTCCATCTCTGACTCCGTATGAGGATCCGGCCCTGATTCTGCCCTGCCCTGCCATGGCATGCTGTGGCAGGAGCCAGAGTGTTGTCAAGGCTGTCCTCGAGTCCTTGGTGAGCGCTTCACCTGCTGCCTGGGAGGGGCAGGGAGTGGTGGAGCTGACGGCCACATCACACCACTGATATGCATTGCTGGATGTGATGAAGAGTTGACAAGCCTCAAGAGCTGACAGTGACCTGAATGTCGTCCATCGACCTCTTTAAATGGAACACAGTCGGTGCATCAGCTCATGATGAACCTCATGATGGACCTCCTGTGTTGGGTGGATCAAGATACCGGGTCAAATGTAAGTACGTGTGAGAGTGTGTGTACATGTGTGTTTGCAGCGCCCAACCTACTTGCTCGGTGCCCCAAACCTCAAACCCAACCTCGTATCCCCCAGAAGACTCAAGCAAGTATACCTGAAGTGAGCCCCTTTGAGCAGCCCCTGCGCCTCATAGCTCTGAAACCATGAGATGTGGTAAACCCAGACTCACTGGGAGGTGACCTCAGGCGCCGGGGACTTGACATCCTCCTCCATCATCTCCACACTTGACTTGGGGATATCCCAGTCCATTGGGTTGAAGACACCTACAGCCTCTGGCTCCATCACCGCTCCATCACCGCGGGCAGCACCGTGATCTGCCTCCTGATGCTGTGGTGCACAGCGTGACCGGGTGCACACGAGCAGCTCAGGGTCCCCACAACCTCCTGCACGCCATGCCAAGGGGGATGTATGAGCACATTGCGATACGGCAGCAGATACCGCAGCAGTGCATCACATCACATGTACGAGGTAGACAGACAAAGGTAAATAGTATGAGGACAGTCCGTAATCTCAACCGATCACAGCATGATAGATTCATAACGATCTACAAAAGATTCATTAGTATGAGCACAGTCCATAATCCATTTTATGAACAGCTTATCAGGCACTATACAGCGCACCTACCTAAAACCTCCAAAATCAATCACGAAAATGGAAGTAACGGAAGCGGCCAACAAAGCAATGACCTGACCAATGCCGTCGTACTCACCTCCATGGTTGCAGTGCCCATCCTGGGCAACGTGACGCTAATGCACGTTGCTGGCTGGCTCACCACCGTTGATAAGCCGCATCTCATGCAAGTCCTGGTGACTTGGACTTCCCCTGCCTCGTTCCGTGACATCACACCCGATGGTGAGGGTGCACCAGCGGCCTGGTGGTGGCAGTGGGCAGTGGGCGGGTGGATGGCAGTCGTGGTGCAGTAAGCAAGGGCTCAAATGCTTCTATACGGAATTGTGGGTCTCCATGGAAATGGTGGGCAAGGAATGTTTTGCTGTGAGAGTGTTGTCGAGGCTGTCCTGAAGTCCTTGGTGAGCGCTTCATCTGCTGCCTGGGAGGGGCAGGGAGTGGTGGACCTGACGGTGGCACCACACCACTGGGGTGCATTGCTGGATGTGATGAAAGAGTTGACAAGCCTCAAATTCTGACATTGACCTGAATGTTGTCCATCGACCTCATTAAATGGAACACAGTCGGTGCATTGACTCATGACAAACCTCATGACGGACCTCCTGTGTAGGTGGATCGAGATACCGGGTCAGCCCTGGCAACATCGGCACTGTCAGCCGTGGCAGCATCGGCATTGTCAGCCGCAGCAGCTTCAGCCACGGCAGCATCGGCAATGGCAGTGTCAGTGTCAGCCACGGCAGCAACGGCCACGGCAGCAGCAGCAGCGGCCAGGGCAGTGGCAGCAGCGGAAGTGGCAGCCGTGGCAGTATCGACATTGGCAGGATCAGCCGTGGCGGCGTCAGCCGCGGCAGCATCAGCACGGCAGTGGCAGCAGCAGCAGCAGTGGCCACGGGAGTGTCAGCACTGGCAGCAGCAGCCAGGGTAGCTTCAGCAGCGGTTTTGCAGGTATTTGCTTCGCTAGGCTACAGGTCTTTTTGTTGATAGTTTTTGGTGGTGATCATGATAAATAAATCCGATACGTTATGGCAGTATAGTTTGGTGGTGCCTTCGGCGGCAAAACATTCCTTGCCCACCATTTCCACGGAGACCCACAATTCCGTATAGAAGCATTTGAGCCTTTGCTTACTGCGCTGCCTAAGGTTGACACTGCTACCCACCCACCCACTGCCCACTGCCACCACCAGGCCGCTGGTGCACCCTCACCGTCGGGCATGATGTCACGGAACGAGGCAGGGGAAGTCCAAGTTACCAGGACTTGCATGAGATGCGGCTTATCAACAGTGGTGAGCCAGCCAGCAACGTGCATTAGCGTCACGTTGCCCAGGATGGGCACTGCAACCATGGAGGTGAGTATGACGGCAGGTCATTGCTTTGTTGGCCGCTTCCGTTACTTCCATTTTCGTGGTTGATTTTGGAGGTTTTAGGTAGGCGCACTGTATAGTGCCTGATAAGCTGTTCGTAAAATGGATTACGGACTGTGCTCATACTAATGAATCTTTTGTAGATCGTAATGAATCTATCCTGCTGTGATAGGTTGAGATTACGGACTGTGCTCATACTGTTTACCTCTGTCTGTCTACCTGGTACATGTGATGTGATGCACTGCTGCGGTATCTGCTGTATCTGCTGCCGTATCACAATGTGCTCATACACCCCCCTTGGCATTGCATGCAGGAGGTTGTGGAGACCCTGAGCTGCCCGTGTGCACCCAGTCGCACTGTGCACCACAGCAACAGGAGGCAGATCACGGTGCTGCCTGCGGTGATGGAGCCAGAGGCAGTAGGTGTCTTCGACCCAATGGACTGGGATATCCCCAAGTCAAGTGTTGAGATGATGGAGGAGGATGTCAGGTCCCCGGCGCCTGAGGTCACCTCCCAGTGAGTCTGGGTTTATCACATCTCATGGTTTCAGAGCTATGAGGCGCAGGGGCTGCTCAAGAGGGCTTGCTTGTTTGAGTCTTCTGGGGGATCCGAGGTTGGGTTTGAGGTTTGGGGCGCCGAGCAAGTAGGTTGGGCGCTGCAAACACACATGTACACACACTCTCACACGTACTTACATTTGACCCAGTATCTTGATCCACCCTACACAGGAGGTCCATCATGAGGTTTGTCATGAGCTGATGCACCGACTGTGTTCCATTTAAAGAGGTCTGTTCCGTTTAAAGAGGTCGATGGATGACATTCAGGTCACTGTCAGCTTTCGAGGCTTGTCAACTATTCATCACATCCAGCAATGCATATCAGTGGTATGATGTGGCCGTCAACTCCACCACTCCCTGCCCCTCCCAGGCAGCGGCTGAAGCGCTCACCCTGTCCTCGACAACACTCTGGCCTCCTCCTCCCTCCACGGCATGGCAGGGCAGGGGGCTGAATCGGGGGTGGAGCCTTTGACGGAGTCAGAGACAGACCCAATGGACGTGGAAGAGATGGAGGCAGAGGCGGATGAGGCAGACCTGATGGACGTGGAAGAGATGGAGGCTGAGGCTGAGGCGGATTCACATCCTTCACCGGATCCGCCGCCACTTCCACATGCGCCACCACTTCCACATCTATTAGGTCCGCCTCGTCCACCTCTGCCTCCGTCTCTTCCACGTCCATCAGGTCCATCTCTGACTCCGTATGAGGATCCGGCCCTGATTCTGCCCTGCCCTGCCATGGCATGCTGTGGCAGGAGCCAGAGTGTTGTCAAGGCTGTCCTCGAGTCCTTGGTGAGCGCTTCACCTGCTGCCTGGGAGGGGCAGGGAGTGGTGGAGCTGACGGCCACATCACACCACTGATATGCATTGCTGGATGTGATGAAGAGTTGACAAGCCTCAAGAGCTGACAGTGACCTGAATGTCGTCCATCGACCTCTTTAAATGGAACACAGTCGGTGCATCAGCTCATGATGAACCTCATGATGGACCTCCTGTGTTGGGTGGATCAAGATACCGGGTCAAATGTAAGTACGTGTGAGAGTGTGTGTACATGTGTGTTTGCAGCGCCCAACCTACTTGCTCGGTGCCCCAAACCTCAAACCCAACCTCGTATCCCCCAGAAGACTCAAGCAAGTATACCTGAAGTGAGCCCCTTTGAGCAGCCCCTGCGCCTCATAGCTCTGAAACCATGAGATGTGGTAAACCCAGACTCACTGGGAGGTGACCTCAGGCGCCGGGGACTTGACATCCTCCTCCATCATCTCCACACTTGACTTGGGGATATCCCAGTCCATTGGGTTGAAGACACCTACAGCCTCTGGCTCCATCACCGCTCCATCACCGCGGGCAGCACCGTGATCTGCCTCCTGATGCTGTGGTGCACAGCGTGACCGGGTGCACACGAGCAGCTCAGGGTCCCCACAACCTCCTGCACGCCATGCCAAGGGGGATGTATGAGCACATTGCGATACGGCAGCAGATACCGCAGCAGTGCATCACATCACATGTACGAGGTAGACAGACAAAGGTAAATAGTATGAGGACAGTCCGTAATCTCAACCGATCACAGCATGATAGATTCATAACGATCTACAAAAGATTCATTAGTATGAGCACAGTCCATAATCCATTTTATGAACAGCTTATCAGGCACTATACAGCGCACCTACCTAAAACCTCCAAAATCAATCACGAAAATGGAAGTAACGGAAGCGGCCAACAAAGCAATGACCTGACCAATGCCGTCGTACTCACCTCCATGGTTGCAGTGCCCATCCTGGGCAACGTGACGCTAATGCACGTTGCTGGCTGGCTCACCACCGTTGATAAGCCGCATCTCATGCAAGTCCTGGTGACTTGGACTTCCCCTGCCTCGTTCCGTGACATCACACCCGATGGTGAGGGTGCACCAGCGGCCAGCGGATGGTGGTGGCAGTGGGCAGTGGGCGGGTGGATGGCAGTCGTGGTGCAGTAAGCAAGGGCTCAAATGCTTCTATACGGAATTGTGGGTCTCCATGGAAATGGTGGGCAAGGAATGTTTTGCTGTGAGAGTGTTGTCGAGGCTGTCCTGAAGTCCTTGGTGAGCGCTTCATCTGCTGCCTGGGAGGGGCAGGGAGTGGTGGACCTGACGGTGGCACCACACCACTGGGGTGCATTGCTGGATGTGATGAAAGAGTTGACAAGCCTCAAATTCTGACATTGACCTGAATGTTGTCCATCGACCTCATTAAATGGAACACAGTCGGTGCATTGACTCATGACAAACCTCATGACGGACCTCCTGTGTAGGTGGATCGAGATACCGGGTCAGCCCTGGCAACATCGGCACTGTCAGCCGTGGCAGCATCGGCATTGTCAGCCGCAGCAGCTTCAGCCACGGCAGCATCGGCAATGGCAGTGTCAGTGTCAGCCACGGCAGCAACGGCCACGGCAGCAGCAGCAGCGGCCAGGGCAGTGGCAGCAGCGGAAGTGGCAGCCGTGGCAGTATCGACATTGGCAGGATCAGCCGTGGCGGCGTCAGCCGCGGCAGCATCAGCACGGCAGTGGCAGCAGCAGCAGCAGTGGCCACGGGAGTGTCAGCACTGGCAGCAGCGGCCAGGGTAGCTTCAGCAGCGGTTTTGCAGGTATTTGCTTCGCTAGGCTACAGGTCTTTTTGTTGATAGTTTTTGGTGGTGATCATGATAAATAAATCCGATACGTTATGGCAGTATAGTTTGGTGGTGCCTTCGGCGGCAAAACATTCCTTGCCCACCATTTCCACGGAGACCCACAATTCCGTATAGAAGCATTTGAGCCTTTGCTTACTGCGCTGCCTAAGGTTGACACTGCTACCCACCCACCCACTGCCCACTGCCACCACCAGGCCGCTGGTGCACCCTCACCGTCGGGCATGATGTCACGGAACGAGGCAGGGGAAGTCCAAGTTACCAGGACTTGCATGAGATGCGGCTTATCAACAGTGGTGAGCCAGCCAGCAACGTGCATTAGCGTCACGTTGCCCAGGATGGGCACTGCAACCATGGAGGTGAGTATGACGGCAGGTCATTGCTTTGTTGGCCGCTTCCGTTACTTCCATTTTCGTGGTTGATTTTGGAGGTTTTAGGTAGGCGCACTGTATAGTGCCTGATAAGCTGTTCGTAAAATGGATTACGGACTGTGCTCATACTAATGAATCTTTTGTAGATCGTAATGAATCTATCCTGCTGTGATAGGTTGAGATTACGGACTGTGCTCATACTGTTTACCTCTGTCTGTCTACCTGGTACATGTGATGTGATGCACTGCTGCGGTATCTGCTGTATCTGCTGCCGTATCACAATGTGCTCATACACCCCCCTTGGCATTGCATGCAGGAGGTTGTGGAGACCCTGAGCTGCCCGTGTGCACCCAGTTGCACTGTGCACCACAGCAACAGGAGGCAGATCACGGTGCTGCCTGCGGTGATGGAGCCAGAGGCAGTAGGTGTCTTCGACCCAATGGACTGGGATATCCCCAAGTCAAGTGTTGAGATGATGGAGGAGGATGTCAGGTCCCCGGCGCCTGAGGTCACCTCCCAGTGAGTCTGGGTTTATCACATCTCATGGTTTCAGAGCTATGAGGCGCAGGGGCTGCTCAAGAGGGCTTGCTTGTTTGAGTCTTCTGGGGGATCCGAGGTTGGGTTTGAGGTTTGGGGCGCCGAGCAAGTAGGTTGGGCGCTGCAAACACACATGTACACACACTCTCACACGTACTTACATTTGACCCAGTATCTTGATCCACCCTACACAGGAGGTCCATCATGAGGTTTGTCATGAGCTGATGCACCGACTGTGTTCCATTTAAAGAGGTCTGTTCCGTTTAAAGAGGTCGATGGATGACATTCAGGTCACTGTCAGCTTTCGAGGCTTGTCAACTATTCATCACATCCAGCAATGCATATCAGTGGTATGATGTGGCCGTCAACTCCACCACTCCCTGCCCCTCCCAGGCAGCGGCTGAAGCGCTCACCCTGTCCTCGACAACACTCTGGCCTCCTCCTCCCTCCACGGCATGGCAGGGCAGGGGGCTGAATCGGGGGTGGAGCCTTTGACGGAGTCAGAGACAGACCCAATGGACGTGGAAGAGATGGAGGCAGAGGCGGATGAGGCAGACCTGATGGACGTGGAAGAGATGGAGGCTGAGGCTGAGGCGGATTCACATCCTTCACCGGATCCGCCGCCACTTCCACATGCGCCACCACTTCCACATCTATTAGGTCCGCCTCGTCCACCTCTGCCTCCGTCTCTTCCACGTCCATCAGGTCCATCTCTGACTCCGTATGAGGATCCGGCCCTGATTCTGCCCTGCCCTGCCATGGCATGCTGTGGCAGGAGCCAGAGTGTTGTCAAGGCTGTCCTCGAGTCCTTGGTGAGCGCTTCACCTGCTGCCTGGGAGGGGCAGGGAGTGGTGGAGCTGACGGCCACATCACACCACTGATATGCATTGCTGGATGTGATGAAGAGTTGACAAGCCTCAAGAGCTGACAGTGACCTGAATGTCGTCCATCGACCTCTTTAAATGGAACACAGTCGGTGCATCAGCTCATGATGAACCTCATGATAGACCTCCTGTGTTGGGTGGATCAAGATACCGGGTCAAATGTAAGTACGTGTGAGAGTGTGTGTACATGTGTGTTTGCAGCGCCCAACCTACTTGCTCGGTGCCCCAAACCTCAAACCCAACCTCGTATCCCCCAGAAGACTCAAGCAAGTATACCTGAAGTGAGCCCCTTTGAGCAGCCCCTGCGCCTCATAGCTCTGAAACCATGAGATGTGGTAAACCCAGACTCACTGGGAGGTGACCTCAGGCGCCGGGGACTTGACATCCTCCTCCATCATCTCCACACTTGACTTGGGGATATCCCAGTCCATTGGGTTGAAGACACCTACAGCCTCTGGCTCCATCACCGCTCCATCACCGCGGGCAGCACCGTGATCTGCCTCCTGATGCTGTGGTGCACAGCGTGACCGGGTGCACACGAGCAGCTCAGGGTCCCCACAACCTCCTGCACGCCATGCCAAGGGGGATGTATGAGCACATTGCGATACGGCAGCAGATACCGCAGCAGTGCATCACATCACATGTACGAGGTAGACAGACAAAGGTAAATAGTATGAGGACAGTCCGTAATCTCAACCGATCACAGCATGATAGATTCATAACGATCTACAAAAGATTCATTAGTATGAGCACAGTCCATAATCCATTTTATGAACAGCTTATCAGGCACTATACAGCGCACCTACCTAAAACCTCCAAAATCAATCACGAAAATGGAAGTAACGGAAGCGGCCAACAAAGCAATGACCTGACCAATGCCGTCGTACTCACCTCCATGGTTGCAGTGCCCATCCTGGGCAACGTGACGCTAATGCACGTTGCTGGCTGGCTCACCACCGTTGATAAGCCGCATCTCATGCAAGTCCTGGTGACTTGGACTTCCCCTGCCTCGTTCCGTGACATCACACCCGATGGTGAGGGTGCACCAGCGGCCTGGTGGTGGCAGTGGGCAGTGGGCGGGTGGATGGCAGTCGTGGTGCAGTAAGCAAGGGCTCAAATGCTTCTATACGGAATTGTGGGTCTCCATGGAAATGGTGGGCAAGGAATGTTTTGCTGTGAGAGTGTTGTCGAGGCTGTCCTGAAGTCCTTGGTGAGCGCTTCATCTGCTGCCTGGGAGGGGCAGGGAGTGGTGGACCTGACGGTGGCACCACACCACTGGGGTGCATTGCTGGATGTGATGAAAGAGTTGACAAGCCTCAAATTCTGACATTGACCTGAATGTTGTCCATCGACCTCATTAAATGGAACACAGTCGGTGCATTGACTCATGACAAACCTCATGACGGACCTCCTGTGTAGGTGGATCGAGATACCGGGTCAGCCCTGGCAACATCGGCACTGTCAGCCGTGGCAGCATCGGCATTGTCAGCCGCAGCAGCTTCAGCCACGGCAGCATCGGCAATGGCAGTGTCAGTGTCAGCCACGGCAGCAACGGCCACGGCAGCAGCAGCAGCGGCCAGGGCAGTGGCAGCAGCGGAAGTGGCAGCCGTGGCAGTATCGACATTGGCAGGATCAGCCGTGGCGGCGTCAGCCGCGGCAGCATCAGCACGGCAGTGGCAGCAGCAGCAGCAGTGGCCACGGGAGTGTCAGCACTGGCAGCAGCGGCCAGGGTAGCTTCAGCAGCGGTTTTGCAGGTATTTGCTTCGCTAGGCTACAGGTCTTTTTGTTGATAGTTTTTGGTGGTGATCATGATAAATAAATCCGATACGTTATGGCAGTATAGTTTGGTGGTGCCTTCGGCGGCAAAACATTCCTTGCCCACCATTTCCACGGAGACCCACAATTCCGTATAGAAGCATTTGAGCCTTTGCTTACTGCGCTGCCTAAGGTTGACACTGCTACCCACCCACCCACTGCCCACTGCCACCACCAGGCCGCTGGTGCACCCTCACCGTCGGGCATGATGTCACGGAACGAGGCAGGGGAAGTCCAAGTTACCAGGACTTGCATGAGATGCGGCTTATCAACAGTGGTGAGCCAGCCAGCAACGTGCATTAGCGTCACGTTGCCCAGGATGGGCACTGCAACCATGGAGGTGAGTATGACGGCAGGTCATTGCTTTGTTGGCCGCTTCCGTTACTTCCATTTTCGTGGTTGATTTTGGAGGTTTTAGGTAGGCGCACTGTATAGTGCCTGATAAGCTGTTCGTAAAATGGATTACGGACTGTGCTCATACTAATGAATCTTTTGTAGATCGTAATGAATCTATCCTGCTGTGATAGGTTGAGATTACGGACTGTGCTCATACTGTTTACCTCTGTCTGTCTACCTGGTACATGTGATGTGATGCACTGCTGCGGTATCTGCTGTATCTGCTGCCGTATCACAATGTGCTCATACACCCCCCTTGGCATTGCATGCAGGAGGTTGTGGAGACCCTGAGCTGCCCGTGTGCACCCAGTCGCACTGTGCACCACAGCAACAGGAGGCAGATCACGGTGCTGCCTGCGGTGATGGAGCCAGAGGCAGTAGGTGTCTTCGACCCAATGGACTGGGATATCCCCAAGTCAAGTGTTGAGATGATGGAGGAGGATGTCAGGTCCCCGGCGCCTGAGGTCACCTCCCAGTGAGTCTGGGTTTATCACATCTCATGGTTTCAGAGCTATGAGGCGCAGGGGCTGCTCAAGAGGGCTTGCTTGTTTGAGTCTTCTGGGGGATCCGAGGTTGGGTTTGAGGTTTGGGGCGCCGAGCAAGTAGGTTGGGCGCTGCAAACACACATGTACACACACTCTCACACGTACTTACATTTGACCCAGTATCTTGATCCACCCTACACAGGAGGTCCATCATGAGGTTTGTCATGAGCTGATGCACCGACTGTGTTCCATTTAAAGAGGTCTGTTCCGTTTAAAGAGGTCGATGGATGACATTCAGGTCACTGTCAGCTTTCGAGGCTTGTCAACTATTCATCACATCCAGCAATGCATATCAGTGGTATGATGTGGCCGTCAACTCCACCACTCCCTGCCCCTCCCAGGCAGCGGCTGAAGCGCTCACCCTGTCCTCGACAACACTCTGGCCTCCTCCTCCCTCCACGGCATGGCAGGGCAGGGGGCTGAATCGGGGGTGGAGCCTTTGACGGAGTCAGAGACAGACCCAATGGACGTGGAAGAGATGGAGGCAGAGGCGGATGAGGCAGACCTGATGGACGTGGAAGAGATGGAGGCTGAGGCTGAGGCGGATTCACATCCTTCACCGGATCCGCCGCCACTTCCACATGCGCCACCACTTCCACATCTATTAGGTCCGCCTCGTCCACCTCTGCCTCCGTCTCTTCCACGTCCATCAGGTCCATCTCTGACTCCGTATGAGGATCCGGCCCTGATTCTGCCCTGCCCTGCCATGGCATGCTGTGGCAGGAGCCAGAGTGTTGTCAAGGCTGTCCTCGAGTCCTTGGTGAGCGCTTCACCTGCTGCCTGGGAGGGGCAGGGAGTGGTGGAGCTGACGGCCACATCACACCACTGATATGCATTGCTGGATGTGATGAAGAGTTGACAAGCCTCAAGAGCTGACAGTGACCTGAATGTCGTCCATCGACCTCTTTAAATGGAACACAGTCGGTGCATCAGCTCATGATGAACCTCATGATAGACCTCCTGTGTTGGGTGGATCAAGATACCGGGTCAAATGTAAGTACGTGTGAGAGTGTGTGTACATGTGTGTTTGCAGCGCCCAACCTACTTGCTCGGTGCCCCAAACCTCAAACCCAACCTCGTATCCCCCAGAAGACTCAAGCAAGTATACCTGAAGTGAGCCCCTTTGAGCAGCCCCTGCGCCTCATAGCTCTGAAACCATGAGATGTGGTAAACCCAGACTCACTGGGAGGTGACCTCAGGCGCCGGGGACTTGACATCCTCCTCCATCATCTCCACACTTGACTTGGGGATATCCCAGTCCATTGGGTTGAAGACACCTACAGCCTCTGGCTCCATCACCGCTCCATCACCGCGGGCAGCACCGTGATCTGCCTCCTGATGCTGTGGTGCACAGCGTGACCGGGTGCACACGAGCAGCTCAGGGTCCCCACAACCTCCTGCACGCCATGCCAAGGGGGATGTATGAGCACATTGCGATACGGCAGCAGATACCGCAGCAGTGCATCACATCACATGTACGAGGTAGACAGACAAAGGTAAATAGTATGAGGACAGTCCGTAATCTCAACCGATCACAGCATGATAGATTCATAACGATCTACAAAAGATTCATTAGTATGAGCACAGTCCATAATCCATTTTATGAACAGCTTATCAGGCACTATACAGCGCACCTACCTAAAACCTCCAAAATCAATCACGAAAATGGAAGTAACGGAAGCGGCCAACAAAGCAATGACCTGACCAATGCCGTCGTACTCACCTCCATGGTTGCAGTGCCCATCCTGGGCAACGTGACGCTAATGCACGTTGCTGGCTGGCTCACCACCGTTGATAAGCCGCATCTCATGCAAGTCCTGGTGACTTGGACTTCCCCTGCCTCGTTCCGTGACATCACACCCGATGGTGAGGGTGCACCAGCGGCCTGGTGGTGGCAGTGGGCAGTGGGCGGGTGGATGGCAGTCGTGGTGCAGTAAGCAAGGGCTCAAATGCTTCTATACGGAATTGTGGGTCTCCATGGAAATGGTGGGCAAGGAATGTTTTGCTGTGAGAGTGTTGTCGAGGCTGTCCTGAAGTCCTTGGTGAGCGCTTCATCTGCTGCCTGGGAGGGGCAGGGAGTGGTGGACCTGACGGTGGCACCACACCACTGGGGTGCATTGCTGGATGTGATGAAAGAGTTGACAAGCCTCAAATTCTGACATTGACCTGAATGTTGTCCATCGACCTCATTAAATGGAACACAGTCGGTGCATTGACTCATGACAAACCTCATGACGGACCTCCTGTGTAGGTGGATCGAGATACCGGGTCAGCCCTGGCAACATCGGCACTGTCAGCCGTGGCAGCATCGGCATTGTCAGCCGCAGCAGCTTCAGCCACGGCAGCATCGGCAATGGCAGTGTCAGTGTCAGCCACGGCAGCAACGGCCACGGCAGCAGCAGCAGCGGCCAGGGCAGTGGCAGCAGCGGAAGTGGCAGCCGTGGCAGTATCGACATTGGCAGGATCAGCCGTGGCGGCGTCAGCCGCGGCAGCATCAGCACGGCAGTGGCAGCAGCAGCAGCAGTGGCCACGGGAGTGTCAGCACTGGCAGCAGCGGCCAGGGTAGCTTCAGCAGCGGTTTTGCAGGTATTTGCTTCGCTAGGCTACAGGTCTTTTTGTTGATAGTTTTTGGTGGTGATCATGATAAATAAATCCGATACGTTATGGCAGTATAGTTTGGTGGTGCCTTCGGCGGCAAAACATTCCTTGCCCACCATTTCCACGGAGACCCACAATTCCGTATAGAAGCATTTGAGCCTTTGCTTACTGCGCTGCCTAAGGTTGACACTGCTACCCACCCACCCACTGCCCACTGCCACCACCAGGCCGCTGGTGCACCCTCACCGTCGGGCATGATGTCACGGAACGAGGCAGGGGAAGTCCAAGTTACCAGGACTTGCATGAGATGCGGCTTATCAACAGTGGTGAGCCAGCCAGCAACGTGCATTAGCGTCACGTTGCCCAGGATGGGCACTGCAACCATGGAGGTGAGTATGACGGCAGGTCATTGCTTTGTTGGCCGCTTCCGTTACTTCCATTTTCGTGGTTGATTTTGGAGGTTTTAGGTAGGCGCACTGTATAGTGCCTGATAAGCTGTTCGTAAAATGGATTACGGACTGTGCTCATACTAATGAATCTTTTGTAGATCGTAATGAATCTATCCTGCTGTGATAGGTTGAGATTACGGACTGTGCTCATACTGTTTACCTCTGTCTGTCTACCTGGTACATGTGATGTGATGCACTGCTGCGGTATCTGCTGTATCTGCTGCCGTATCACAATGTGCTCATACACCCCCCTTGGCATTGCATGCAGGAGGTTGTGGAGACCCTGAGCTGCCCGTGTGCACCCAGTCGCACTGTGCACCACAGCAACAGGAGGCAGATCACGGTGCTGCCTGCGGTGATGGAGCCAGAGGCAGTAGGTGTCTTCGACCCAATGGACTGGGATATCCCCAAGTCAAGTGTTGAGATGATGGAGGAGGATGTCAGGTCCCCGGCGCCTGAGGTCACCTCCCAGTGAGTCTGGGTTTATCACATCTCATGGTTTCAGAGCTATGAGGCGCAGGGGCTGCTCAAGAGGGCTTGCTTGTTTGAGTCTTCTGGGGGATCCGAGGTTGGGTTTGAGGTTTGGGGCGCCGAGCAAGTAGGTTGGGCGCTGCAAACACACATGTACACACACTCTCACACGTACTTACATTTGACCCAGTATCTTGATCCACCCTACACAGGAGGTCCATCATGAGGTTTGTCATGAGCTGATGCACCGACTGTGTTCCATTTAAAGAGGTCTGTTCCGTTTAAAGAGGTCGATGGATGACATTCAGGTCACTGTCAGCTTTCGAGGCTTGTCAACTATTCATCACATCCAGCAATGCATATCAGTGGTATGATGTGGCCGTCAACTCCACCACTCCCTGCCCCTCCCAGGCAGCGGCTGAAGCGCTCACCCTGTCCTCGACAACACTCTGGCCTCCTCCTCCCTCCACGGCATGGCAGGGCAGGGGGCTGAATCGGGGGTGGAGCCTTTGACGGAGTCAGAGACAGACCCAATGGACGTGGAAGAGATGGAGGCAGAGGCGGATGAGGCAGACCTGATGGACGTGGAAGAGATGGAGGCTGAGGCTGAGGCGGATTCACATCCTTCACCGGATCCGCCGCCACTTCCACATGCGCCACCACTTCCACATCTATTAGGTCCGCCTCGTCCACCTCTGCCTCCGTCTCTTCCACGTCCATCAGGTCCATCTCTGACTCCGTATGAGGATCCGGCCCTGATTCTGCCCTGCCCTGCCATGGCATGCTGTGGCAGGAGCCAGAGTGTTGTCAAGGCTGTCCTCGAGTCCTTGGTGAGCGCTTCACCTGCTGCCTGGGAGGGGCAGGGAGTGGTGGAGCTGACGGCCACATCACACCACTGATATGCATTGCTGGATGTGATGAAGAGTTGACAAGCCTCAAGAGCTGACAGTGACCTGAATGTCGTCCATCGACCTCTTTAAATGGAACACAGTCGGTGCATCAGCTCATGATGAACCTCATGATGGACCTCCTGTGTTGGGTGGATCAAGATACCGGGTCAAATGTAAGTACGTGTGAGAGTGTGTGTACATGTGTGTTTGCAGCGCCCAACCTACTTGCTCGGTGCCCCAAACCTCAAACCCAACCTCGTATCCCCCAGAAGACTCAAGCAAGTATACCTGAAGTGAGCCCCTTTGAGCAGCCCCTGCGCCTCATAGCTCTGAAACCATGAGATGTGGTAAACCCAGACTCACTGGGAGGTGACCTCAGGCGCCGGGGACTTGACATCCTCCTCCATCATCTCGACACTTGACTTGGGGATATCCCAGTCCATTGGGTTGAAGACACCTACAGCCTCTGGCTCCATCACCGCTCCATCACCGCGGGCAGCACCGTGATCTGCCTCCTGATGCTGTGGTGCACAGCGTGACCGGGTGCACACGAGCAGCTCAGGGTCCCCACAACCTCCTGCACGCCATGCCAAGGGGGATGTATGAGCACATTGCGATACGGCAGCAGATACCGCAGCAGTGCATCACATCACATGTACGAGGTAGACAGACAAAGGTAAATAGTATGAGGACAGTCCGTAATCTCAACCGATCACAGCATGATAGATTCATAACGATCTACAAAAGATTCATTAGTATGAGCACAGTCCATAATCCATTTTATGAACAGCTTATCAGGCACTATACAGCGCACCTACCTAAAACCTCCAAAATCAATCACGAAAATGGAAGTAACGGAAGCGGCCAACAAAGCAATGACCTGACCAATGCCGTCGTACTCACCTCCATGGTTGCAGTGCCCATCCTGGGCAACGTGACGCTAATGCACGTTGCTGGCTGGCTCACCACCGTTTTTAAAACGGGAAAAAAAGGAGGAAGACCGCAAGCTTTAGAAGCTGGCGATTAATTTTGCGGCAGCTCTTGCCGTTGCGATTAAAAAACGCCTTTTCATTCCCCCTGATAACCTTTGCGAAAAAAACTTTATTATTGATCCGGATTTCTTCTTTATTTATAGGAGCAATTTATTTAGTCCTTTTGCATTTTGATAGTTTGGAAGTTTTATTGCATTTTGCCGAAAGCTCAGCAAATATTAGTGATGCTCATTGCACATTTTTAATTTTTGGGTATATTCTTCTATTTGGGTTTTTGTGGTTTTTCCGTTGATAAGCCGCATCTCATGCAAGTCCTGGTGACTTGGACTTCCCCTGCCTCGTTCCGTGACATCACACCCGATGGTGAGGGTGCACCAGCGGCCAGCGGATGGTGGTGGCAGTGGGCAGTGGGCGGGTGGATGGCAGTCGTGGTGCAGTAAGCAAGGGCTCAAATGCTTCTATACGGAATTGTGGGTCTCCATGGAAATGGTGGGCAAGGAATGTTTTGCTGTGAGAGTGTTGTCGAGGCTGTCCTGAAGTCCTTGGTGAGCGCTTCATCTGCTGCCTGGGAGGGGCAGGGAGTGGTGGACCTGACGGTGGCACCACACCACTGGGGTGCATTGCTGGATGTGATGAAAGAGTTGACAAGCCTCAAATTCTGACATTGACCTGAATGTTGTCCATCGACCTCATTAAATGGAACACAGTCGGTGCATTGACTCATGACAAACCTCATGACGGACCTCCTGTGTAGGTGGATCGAGATACCGGGTCAGCCCTGGCAACATCGGCACTGTCAGCCGTGGCAGCATCGGCATTGTCAGCCGCAGCAGCTTCAGCCACGGCAGCATCGGCAATGGCAGTGTCAGTGTCAGCCACGGCAGCAACGGCCACGGCAGCAGCAGCAGCGGCCAGGGCAGTGGCAGCAGCGGAAGTGGCAGCCGTGGCAGTATCGACATTGGCAGGATCAGCCGTGGCGGCGTCAGCCGCGGCAGCATCAGCACGGCAGTGGCAGCAGCAGCAGCAGTGGCCACGGGAGTGTCAGCACTGGCAGCAGCAGCCAGGGTAGCTTCAGCAGCGGTTTTGCAGGTATTTGCTTCGCTAGGCTACAGGTCTTTTTGTTGATAGTTTTTGGTGGTGATCATGATAAATAAATCCGATACGTTATGGCAGTATAGTTTGGTGGTGCCTTCGGCGGCAAAACATTCCTTGCCCACCATTTCCACGGAGACCCACAATTCCGTATAGAAGCATTTGAGCCTTTGCTTACTGCGCTGCCTAAGGTTGACACTGCTACCCACCCACCCACTGCCCACTGCCACCACCAGGCCGCTGGTGCACCCTCACCGTCGGGCATGATGTCACGGAACGAGGCAGGGGAAGTCCAAGTTACCAGGACTTGCATGAGATGCGGCTTATCAACAGTGGTGAGCCAGCCAGCAACGTGCATTAGCGTCACGTTGCCCAGGATGGGCACTGCAACCATGGAGGTGAGTATGACGGCAGGTCATTGCTTTGTTGGCCGCTTCCGTTACTTCCATTTTCGTGGTTGATTTTGGAGGTTTTAGGTAGGCGCACTGTATAGTGCCTGATAAGCTGTTCGTAAAATGGATTACGGACTGTGCTCATACTAATGAATCTTTTGTAGATCGTAATGAATCTATCCTGCTGTGATAGGTTGAGATTACGGACTGTGCTCATACTGTTTACCTCTGTCTGTCTACCTGGTACATGTGATGTGATGCACTGCTGCGGTATCTGCTGTATCTGCTGCCGTATCACAATGTGCTCATACACCCCCCTTGGCATTGCATGCAGGAGGTTGTGGAGACCCTGAGCTGCCCGTGTGCACCCAGTCGCACTGTGCACCACAGCAACAGGAGGCAGATCACGGTGCTGCCTGCGGTGATGGAGCCAGAGGCAGTAGGTGTCTTCGACCCAATGGACTGGGATATCCCCAAGTCAAGTGTTGAGATGATGGAGGAGGATGTCAGGTCCCCGGCGCCTGAGGTCACCTCCCAGTGAGTCTGGGTTTATCACATCTCATGGTTTCAGAGCTATGAGGCGCAGGGGCTGCTCAAGAGGGCTTGCTTGTTTGAGTCTTCTGGGGGATCCGAGGTTGGGTTTGAGGTTTGGGGCGCCGAGCAAGTAGGTTGGGCGCTGCAAACACACATGTACACACACTCTCACACGTACTTACATTTGACCCAGTATCTTGATCCACCCTACACAGGAGGTCCATCATGAGGTTTGTCATGAGCTGATGCACCGACTGTGTTCCATTTAAAGAGGTCTGTTCCGTTTAAAGAGGTCGATGGATGACATTCAGGTCACTGTCAGCTTTCGAGGCTTGTCAACTATTCATCACATCCAGCAATGCATATCAGTGGTATGATGTGGCCGTCAACTCCACCACTCCCTGCCCCTCCCAGGCAGCGGCTGAAGCGCTCACCCTGTCCTCGACAACACTCTGGCCTCCTCCTCCCTCCACGGCATGGCAGGGCAGGGGGCTGAATCGGGGGTGGAGCCTTTGACGGAGTCAGAGACAGACCCAATGGACGTGGAAGAGATGGAGGCAGAGGCGGATGAGGCAGACCTGATGGACGTGGAAGAGATGGAGGCTGAGGCTGAGGCGGATTCACATCCTTCACCGGATCCGCCGCCACTTCCACATGCGCCACCACTTCCACATCTATTAGGTCCGCCTCGTCCACCTCTGCCTCCGTCTCTTCCACGTCCATCAGGTCCATCTCTGACTCCGTATGAGGATCCGGCCCTGATTCTGCCCTGCCCTGCCATGGCATGCTGTGGCAGGAGCCAGAGTGTTGTCAAGGCTGTCCTCGAGTCCTTGGTGAGCGCTTCACCTGCTGCCTGGGAGGGGCAGGGAGTGGTGGAGCTGACGGCCACATCACACCACTGATATGCATTGCTGGATGTGATGAAGAGTTGACAAGCCTCAAGAGCTGACAGTGACCTGAATGTCGTCCATCGACCTCTTTAAATGGAACACAGTCGGTGCATCAGCTCATGATGAACCTCATGATGGACCTCCTGTGTTGGGTGGATCAAGATACCGGGTCAAATGTAAGTACGTGTGAGAGTGTGTGTACATGTGTGTTTGCAGCGCCCAACCTACTTGCTCGGTGCCCCAAACCTCAAACCCAACCTCGTATCCCCCAGAAGACTCAAGCAAGTATACCTGAAGTGAGCCCCTTTGAGCAGCCCCTGCGCCTCATAGCTCTGAAACCATGAGATGTGGTAAACCCAGACTCACTGGGAGGTGACCTCAGGCGCCGGGGACTTGACATCCTCCTCCATCATCTCGACACTTGACTTGGGGATATCCCAGTCCATTGGGTTGAAGACACCTACAGCCTCTGGCTCCATCACCGCTCCATCACCGCGGGCAGCACCGTGATCTGCCTCCTGATGCTGTGGTGCACAGCGTGACCGGGTGCACACGAGCAGCTCAGGGTCCCCACTGTTGTGCTACGGTTCATTTCCCGCCAACGCGTAGGTCGACGCGATCCTACGAGGCGAAGTGCTTTTGCTATGAACGCATTGCATATGAATGAATCTGCATGATATAAATGTATTCGTGTACATTTATATATGCATTTGGCATGTTGTCATTTTCCATCGCGACATCGCATCATGGCAAATCCGCCTAGCATGCATGAATAACCGAAGCATTGAAGTGCGCATTATGCTCGTGCTATGAAACGATAAGTAATATTATCTGATATAATATTACTTCATTAAAGCACACGTTGAGAGCGCCGCACTTGTCGCGATGCATGCCCTGCAACCGGATATCGTTATCCGGACCCTTGCATCATGCGAATGCCGGAAAGGCTTACACGTTGTTATGCGTAGACATCGCCTAGACGCAGTAGGGTTGTCACATCTAGGATCGGCCTCCTGATGTGAATCGTACGGCATTGCGATGCTGCGAGTATAACAGATGCGAGGACGGCTAAGCTAGACATTGGATACCGGAGAACACTTGTGTGTTCTACATTACTTTTGCTATACGATATCCTACTTAGCCCGAGCTAAGCCTGAACTTCGCTAATCACCGCCGTGTGATGATTGCTTGCTTCCGGCGCTGACGGCGATTTCGACCATTGCATCATTCTGACCCGTAAGACTGTAAGTTATATCTCTCTTCGTCTTGAAGTCTTCCGCTGTCTCTGTTTGCTCGCGCTTGCCTTGCTGTACTTGCAAGTGCTCGCGCATTGGTGTCGATAGTCTCCAGACGTGCAGATACTTATGAGCAAACGCGAACGAGAGGTACAACAATTTGGTATCGAGACAGGTTCGTTGCCTAACTGTCTCTCTTTGTCTAATCGGAAGTAGGTCCTTTCTATGGCGAGTTCCAGCGACGAACCACGAGGACCGCTAGATACTTTTGCCGAAGACTTAGGCCGCGCCGTTTTGGACGCCGCCGCTTCCGGTTTGTAATTGTTTAATTGCTTTTGTTTAGATTGCTGCACTTGTTGTGTAAGTGTACGCTCTGAGTCGCAGGTAATCTCAGTGCACCGGCATTGCTTGCCGCGGCGACTGAGACCGGCGTTCGTCCGGGCCAGTTGGCGACTCTCATTGCCCAAACTACGGAGGTCAGGACTCAGCTGGGCAATTACTTGCTGAGTTTGCTGAATCTTCTCAAGAGTACTGTCGGTAGGCTCACCGAATCGCTTTGTACTCTTGCCTTTGCGATAGAAGTCGGCTTCTATTACGCAAAACTAGGGTATCGTCTCGTGCTCCATGTCCGCGGAACACGACGATACGCCGCACACTAGCCTAGCTAGCCAACCTGATTTCGTTGTAGCTGCTAGAGCACCGGATAGAGGTCTTGAGACTGTTGGCGCGCGAGCCACTCAAGAGCCCCTTTTCCTTCAGACCCCTGCTCACTTAATTGTGCCGCATTCAGCAGTGAACACGAATATGGACAACACTGCTGGACCAAGGGTTCTGCCATTACCTCAAGCTCGAGGGCATGATGACATCCCTGAGGTGATGAGATTGTCGATTCCCGTTCCTAGGCTCAATATTTCGCTGACCGACAAGACACCAGGGCATAGCATAGCCGATGCAACTCGTGCGTACGTGCGTGACGCTAAAAAGTACCTCCAAGCTGTTCATGGTGGCGATAATGACGGTATCAGGTGTCTCTTCGTTGGTAACACCCTCGAGGGCGCAGCGAAGGACTGGTATCGCAATTGGACCAACGCCCGGGGCAGCTATACTTTTGACGAGTTGGTCGCCGCTTTGCTCGCACGATTCGCTACTGAGGTTCAAGCACGCGATGTGGAAGCTCGTAACGCTTTGGCAGCCGGTAGCTACCACATGCGTCGGGATGAAAATGTACCTGCATACCAGTCACGCTTCGAAGCACTTGTGACTCCCATTGCTGACCTCACCGAATCTGAGCGTGTCTTTTGGTTTAGGCGAGGCCTAACGAAACTTTTGGCTAAATGGTGCGCCACTGACTTGGTTGGAGCGCAGATCAAGTCGTATGACGCGTTGGTCGCTTTTGCTAAGGGCGCGGAGATACGACTCCTTGCCGGCGAGGAAGAAGTCAAGTCTGCCCCTCGTGCAAATGCCGTGCAAGTGCAGGATCCGCTTGGGGAAGCTGTGGCTCTCGACCAGGACCTCGGAGCGACCCGCCCCACGCCTACTGCCGCGACGCGACGCAGCAACGGGCAACGCAAGGCGCGCGGGGGCGCTAGCTCGGGTGTCCGTGGTACAGTAGGAGCAGGTCCGAGCTCGGACCCAGCTAGGAACAGGAAGCGTGGTGGTGCGCCGTCGTCGGCAGCCGCACAGCGTTCCGACCCCAACGCGAAGCGTACTCGTACGGACGACACATTTATGCCAAAATGGAATTGCAATCGTTCCGAATTCGAGCGTCGGAAATTGGCCAATGTTTGTCTACGGTGTGCGGAGAATCATTCCACGAAGGATTGCCCTCTAATGCCGCCGTTTGTACCTCAGCCGAAATAGGGGCTTGCCCGGGTTCCTGCGGAGGGGGCACCACCTGGGATTTCTGAACTAACGCGTGGTCGGTGGTCATCCTTACGGCCAGCCGTTAAGGCATTGCTGCCTTGTGTACTCGGACACATCGAGCGAGTCATTGCGCGACGCATCACGCTTGACGGACGCACGGGACTTCTCTGCTTCGACCCGTTGTGTAATTTGTTTACACCTCGCCGTCCCCTGTCGTCTATCGATCTGTCTAACCACGTGGTTTTGTTCATCCCCTCGTCTCTGCGTGAGATGTCGGAACAGTTGGCCATATACAGGAGATGTAGGCGTCAATATCCAGGCACTGCCGCATGTGTATTACTCCCTGCTTTCTGTCGGCGCAAGGCAGAGGCATTGTTAAGGGGTATGCGGCATGTCCACCGGTTCGAGCCGGGCACCGTTTTGTTTAATGGTGTGGATCGGGAGGGTACGCTGGCTCCGTGGCCACACCTATCCTACTCGGTTGACGTTTGGTACGAAGCTCCTGATGGGGGTGCCGTTGGTTACGGACCCGCCTTAAGTGCACTGACGTTGTCTGCTGGGCAGTCGCTCGTAGATAACCGTGTCCCTGTGGTTCAGATCGGTTTGAATGGCCGTACTCTGAAGGCACTTGTTGACACCGGTGCCAGCGACGACTTCATCTCTGTCGCAGAGGTGAATGCGCTGGGGTTGTCCCCAGAGTCGTCTGATTGTCCACAGGTTACCCTTGCTGACGGGGGTAAGCATCCCATCGTGGGCAGGATTACCCTTAGCCTATCGTTAGGCCCTTTGCGTGTTGTGACCCGGCCGTACGTGCTGCAGGGCTTAGCAGGGACTGCACCGTACATAATGGGGTCATCGACATTACGACAGTACCGCGCGCGCATCGACATGGAGACCGCAACCCTGCATATGTGCAAGGGTACTCTGTCGATTAAGGTACCTTTCCTGTCGTTCGAACATGTCACACCAAAGGAGGGCGAAACTGAGGCGGTGCCTATGGTTAATTTCGCTGTGACCGCAATGGCCGCGCGAATCGAACCAGAGCTAGTCGGGCGTAAGGAGGCCGTCCGTTTGTTACGGAAGGGTGCCCACGGACTGCTTTTAAGGCCGCGGGTGAGCTGTTGTGTCACCACCGCGCAGATTTCTGCGGATCCTGAGGTTGAGGCCCTACTGTCGCAGTATGAGGACGTCTTTAAAGATATCCCTGGCCTACCACCTATGCGTCCTGTTGATCACACAATCCCTCTCATGCCTGGAGCGCAGCCTATAGCCCGGCCAATGTACAGGTTGAGTCCATTGGAGCTGGATGAGGTGAAGCGCCAGGTGACGGATTTGCTCGCGAAGGGTATGATACGCCCCAGCACATCCCCGTATTCTGCACCGATTTTGTTTGTCGGTAAGAAGGATGGGACCTTGCGCATGTGCATTGATTACCGGGGGTTAAATGCGAATACGGTGAAAAATCGCTACCCTTTGCCACGCGTTGACGACCTGTTGGATAAGCTGAAGGGCTCGGCTTATTTTTCCTCAATTGACTTACAACAGGGCTACAATCAGATTCGCATCGCTGCCTCTGATATCCCGAAAACCGCTTTTCGGACGCCCTTCGGTCACTTTGAGTATACGGTCCTATCGTTTGGTTTGACTAATGCCCCTGCTACGTTTCAGGCGGTTATGGACCGAATGTTTAGGCCGTTTATCGACAGGTTCGTTGTTTGCTACCTGGATGACATCTTGGTATATTCTAAAACGCGCGAGGAGCACTTGGAGCATCTTCGGCTCGTGCTCGACGTTATGAGGCGGGAGCAATTGTTTGCTAAACGCGCCAAATGCTTTTGGGCACAGCCTCAGGTGGAATATTTGGGCCACATTGTGTCGGCCACCGGTGTGAAGATGGACCCGCGGAAGGTCGCCGTGGTTCGCGATTGGCCCGCGCCTCAGAACCTCACGGAGCTGCGTAAGTTCCTTGGCTTGACCAATTATTTCCGGAAGTTCATTGAAAAATATTCCATCATTGCGGCCCCGCTTACTAACTTAACTCGCAAAGGCGTTTTCGTTTCGCTCGAGTCGTGGACGCCGCAATGCCAGCGGGCATTCGAAGAGCTCAAACGAATCGTTGCCGAAGATGTCACCCTTGCATTCCCCAATTACTCGTTGCCATTTCGTGTTGAGGTAGTGTCTGATGCCTCAATATTTGGAAGCGGCGCTGTATTGTTACAGGAAGGGCGACCGATCGCCTTCACGAGTAAGAAGTTTTCTGGTGCGGAGATTCGCTACACCACCGGGGAACAGGAGCTTCTGGCTGTGCTGCACGCTTTAAAGGAATGGCGCTGTTACCTCGAGGGACGCCCGTTTACTTTAAAGACTGACCATAAGCCCCTAACGTTTTTGCAAAGCGTTCCGACGTTGAACCGCCGTCAAGCTAGGTGGATGGAATATCTAGCTAGGTTCAACTGCACCTGGGAGTATATTTCTGGTAAATTGAATATTGCCGATGCTCTCAGTCGACATCCGTCGCTACACGCTGCAATTTTGGCAGCGCCCGTCGTGCGGCCGCGTAGCGAGGAGGTTCCGATCGCGACGGACCTCGCGGAGCGGTTGAAGGTTGCCTACAGCGCAGACGCCTGGTTTGCGGACCCGGCTAATGTAGAAAACCTTCGCAAGCAGAATGGCCTTTGGCTACGGACGGAGGGTGCAGCTACGCAAATCGTCGTTCCGAACGACGACGCGCTACGCTACGACATCCTTGCGCGGTTCCACGAGGACCCGTTAGCAGGACACCCTGGTAGCAAGCGATTGATCGACTTGGTGCAACGTTCCTTTTCGTGGCCTCGTTTGGCTAAGGATGCGGCGAACTTCGTCCAGACATGCAGTCTGTGCCAGCGCAATAAGGCTTTGTCCGGTAAGGGCCATGGGTTGTTGCAACCGTTGCCTGTCCCGGATGCGCCTTGGGAAAGTGTTTCCATGGACTTCGTAGTCGCGCTGCCCAAAACTGAGGGGGGATACGATGCGGTGTTCGTAATGGTCGACCGTCTGACTAAGATGGTTCACCTAGCACCATGCACATCATCCTGCACGGCTGAGCAAACCGCACGTTTGTTTTTCGATAATGTAGTTCGGTTACACGGGATTCCCAAAAATGTGATCTCGGACCGCGGTGGACAGTTCACGTCTAAGTTTTGGGAAGCGCTCTGCAAACTAGTTGGCATGCGTGTCAACCTGAGCACAGCGTACCACCCGCAGACTGATGGTCAAACCGAACGCACAAACCGCACGTTGGGTGATATGTTGCGCAATTATGCTGGTCGCACACCACTTGTTTGGGATACGTATTTGACTGCGGCAGAATTCGCGCTTAACAACGCTGTTAACCGCTCTACAGGCAAAAGTCCGTTCTTTCTTAACTACGGGTTTCATCCCGCGCTACCCGTGTGGCGTGAGTTGGAAGTGAACGTGCCTGCTGCTAAACTTTTTGCCAAGTCTTTTATGTCCCGAATCACAGACGCGAAGTCGTGTTTGGACGCGGCGCAGCAACGAACGATGGAATACTATAACAAATCTAAGCAGGATGTGACGTTTTCGGAAGGGCAACTCGTGTTGCTAAGCACCAAGAACTTGCGTTCCTTGGCCGACGGATCCCGAAAACTCTTACCCCGCTGGATTGGCCCGTATCCTGTCGTACGCATGGTTGGGAATGTGGCTGTGGAGCTTGCATTGCCCACTGATATGACCATTCACCCCACGTTTCACGTATCGCTTGTTCGTCCGTATCGTAGTACGGAACCCGTCCCTGAGCCTGCTAACGCCCCCGCAGCGATCGAACCAGTTCCCGAGACCTGGATCGCTGGTAAACAGAAGTTTTACGATGTGGAGCGGGTGTTAGACTATCGCGCGCGTCGTGTGGGCCGACACCGACGTAAGCGAACAGTACACGAGTACTTGGTTAAGTGGACAGGGTATACCGACGAGCACAACTCATGGGAACCGGCACGCAACTTCTCACAGGACATGAAACCCCTGCTCGAAGAAGCCCGCAAACGTGCCACACAAGCCCAATGACCCCTGCAGTCGATGCTGTATGATGCAGCGAGGACGCTGCATACGGGAGGGGGGATAATTGTTGTGCTACGGTTCATTTCCCGCCAACGCGTAGGTCGACGCGATCCTACGAGGCGAAGTGCTTTTGCTATGAACGCATTGCATATGAATGAATCTGCATGATATAAATGTATTCGTGTACATTTATATATGCATTTGGCATGTTGTCATTTTCCATCGCGACATCGCATCATGGCAAATCCGCCTAGCATGCATGAATAACCGAAGCATTGAAGTGCGCATTATGCTCGTGCTATGAAACGATAAGTAATATTATCTGATATAATATTACTTCATTAAAGCACACGTTGAGAGCGCCGCACTTGTCGCGATGCATGCCCTGCAACCGGATATCGTTATCCGGACCCTTGCATCATGCGAATGCCGGAAAGGCTTACACGTTGTTATGCGTAGACATCGCCTAGACGCAGTAGGGTTGTCACATCTAGGATCGGCCTCCTGATGTGAATCGTACGGCATTGCGATGCTGCGAGTATAACAGATGCGAGGACGGCTAAGCTAGACATTGGATACCGGAGAACACTTGTGTGTTCTACATTACTTTTGCTATACGATATCCTACTTAGCCCGAGCTAAGCCTGAACTTCGCTAATCACCGCCGTGTGATGATTGCTTGCTTCCGGCGCTGACGGCGATTTCGACCATTGCATCATTCTGACCCGTAAGACTGTAAGTTATATCTCTCTTCGTCTTGAAGTCTTCCGCTGTCTCTGTTTGCTCGCGCTTGCCTTGCTGTACTTGCAAGTGCTCGCGCATTGGTGTCGATAGTCTCCAGACGTGCAGATACTTATGAGCAAACGCGAACGAGAGGTACAACACCCACAACCTCCTGCACGCCATGCCAAGGGGGATGTATGAGCACATTGCGATACGGCAGCAGATACCGCAGCAGTGCATCACATCACATGTACGAGGTAGACAGACAAAGGTAAATAGTATGAGGACAGTCCGTAATCTCAACCGATCACAGCATGATAGATTCATAACGATCTACAAAAGATTCATTAGTATGAGCACAGTCCGTAATCCATTTTACGAACAGCTTATCAGGCACTATACAGCGCACCTACCTAAAACCTCCAAAATCAATCACGAAAATGGAAGTAACGGAAGCGGCCAACAAAGCAATGACCTGACCAATGCCGTCGTACTCACCTCCATGGTTGCAGTGCCCATCCTGGGCAACGTGACGCTAATGCACGTTGCTGGCTGGCTCACCACCGTTGATAAGCCGCATCTCATGCAAGTCCTGGTGACTTGGACTTCCCCTGCCTCGTTCCGTGACATCACACCCGATGGTGAGGGTGCACCAGCGGCCTGGTGGTGGCAGTGGGCGGGTGGGTGGCAGTGTCAACTACAGGCGGCGCAGTAAGCAAGGGCTCAAATGCTTCTATACGGAATTGTGGGTCTCCATGGAAATGGTGGGCAAGGAATGTTTTGCTGTGAGAGTGTTGTCGAGGCTGTCCTGAAGTCCTTAGTGAGCGCTTCACCTGCTGCCTGGGAGGGGCAGTGTAGCAGTCCTTTTCAGAATACTACTAGATTTGTGCGGAAGCGTAGCTTTTGTAGATTTAGAGATAGCTCGCAAGTAAGTTGGCGTCGCGAAATTGTACATCTATTGGAATAATCAGTGACAGTGGAGTCTTGAACTCCGAACAATTAGTAGTGTGATACTAAAATGTCAGGCCTTAGCTCTTCACTAGGGTGACTTTAATATTGGCTCACCTAGCCAAGATGTACGGCAATCTTCTTTGCCAATCACGAAGTTTACTCGTAGTTAGTTTTTGGTTAGGCATCATGCTTATTGCATGATTGCCTACAGCTTTATCTGGGCCTATTTCTCTAAGGTAAATGTAGTTTCCTACATTCCCCCCCTCTGAAGCGAAACATCCCGGGAGCGTCACCGTCTCCTCTTGGATGAGGTTCCTTTCTCAGTGGGTCTCGGCCCTTTGGCTTTGAGTCTTCGCTCATATTCCTCGATGGCTTCCACCAGAGGATCTGATTCTTTCAGTGATGCCTCGGTTTCATATGTATTGTGAGTGGAATCATATCCTTCCCACTTGATAAGGTACTCTCGACAAGTTTTACCTCTGCCCCCACGGATTGAGACATCCCGATGATCTACAATGGCTTCAACCATGTAGAATGGTTCACCCTCAAGAACGAGTGGTGAGGGTGGTTGTCGCTGAGCGTCCTCCTTGAATGGTTTCAGGAGTGACACATGAAAGACCGGGTGTAGGCGAGATTCAGCTGGTAAGCCAAGTTTTACCGCTGTTTCACCGATATTAGCGTCAACTGTATATGGGCCGATGAATTTTGGCATCAGCTTCTTAGTTCCAGGTTTTTTAAGGTTAATATTCTTGGTACTTAACAGCACTTTTTGCCCAACCTCATAACGCACGGGGCGCCGAGAAGAGTCAGCATCCTGTTTTTGTCTAGATTGCGCAGCCTGGAGACAAGTTTTAGCGAGTTGCAATCGCTTGCGCATGATGGCGGAGTACTCATCAGCAGCTGGCACTGCTGCTGATGGTATATGCAGGTCAACCGGCACACCCGGTTGCTGGACACCATTAAGCAAAAATGGTGTCATACCTGTCGAACGTTGTTTGGAATTATTGATAGCAAACTCAGTCAACGGTAAGTGATCATCCCAATCATCCTGATTAGGGGAGATATAGTGCCGTAATGTCTCTTCCAGTAAGCGGTTCATTCGCTCTGTTTGTCCATCTGTTTGTGGATGGAAGGCTGTGCTCATATGGAGGTGGGTGCCCAATAGGCGAAATATTTCCTTCCAGAAATTGCTTGTAAAACGTGGGTCCCGGTCAGAGATAATGTTCTTTGGAAGGCCGTGCTGCCGGAATACAGTGGCTACAAAAAGGCGAGCCAACTCTTCCGCTCCTGCGGTCGTGTGGGTGGGAGCAAAGTGCGTCATTTTGCTCAGCCGGTCCACAAACACTACGATCGCATCATGCCCATTGCGAGTTGTTGGTAGCTGGGTTATCAAATCCATTGATATGCTCTCCCACACGGAAGAAGGTATGGGGAGCGGCTGCAGCAAACCACCCGGCTTAGTGTTGGTTGGTTTGTTATGCTGACATTGAGGACAAGACTTGACGTAGGCCTTCACGTCAGTATCTAGTCCAGGCCACCAGTACGTTTGTGCGATCACTTGTTTGGTGCGGTCAATGCCGCGGTGGCCAGCGCATGGGGTATCATGATGACCCGTCGTAAGTCAGCGTGATTAGGGATGTAAATCTGGGACCCATTGTACCAGAAGTTACCCTTCTTTTTGAGCTGCAGCTTTGTTACCTTAGTTTTCGTGAGATTGGGATCACCGTCATACCCGCGGATGATTCGGTGTCCTAAGTCGCTGTCAATCAGCGCGGCAGAAAGCAAGTTGAGCACCATGTCGTGGACCCGACTGATAGGGTCAGCTATGTTCACCCGACCAGGGCGATACTCCCATTTAAATGTGAAACGTGATAATCGCTCCATCCAACGAGCTTGGCTGCGGGATAGCTTATCTGCGCTTTTCTGTTCTTGGAGGTATACAAGTGGTTGGTGATCCGTGATCAACGTTACATCACTGGCACCTTCAAGGTAACAACGCCACTCTTCCAGGGCTAAGACAGTGCCGAGGCACTCTTGGTCTGTTGTTGAGTAGTTGTACTCTGCCTTATTGAATTTAGAACTGGTATAGGCGACAGGGTGGTCATCCTGCAAGAGGACGGCTCCTGTGCCATGTATTGAGGCATCAGACCAAACCATGAAAGGTTTATCAAGCTGCTCCTCGAGAAGAGTAGTCTGTTCCAGGCGACCTTCCACAGGTTCTGTTTGTAACGTATCTTAGAGAATTATCATGTCTGTGGAATGCTTTTTCACAGAAGTCATCATCTGCTGGGCAAGAGTTGCTCTGGCTGAGGTCCTGTGCTTGATGGTCTCCCTTCAGACCCATATCCTGGTCTTCACGAGCTGACTCTGAGAAGTAGGAATACACACTTACGGCCTTTTGCTTGGTCTCAGTTGATGATGAAGCCTGGGCTTCCCCGATTTGGATCATTGGCAGCGTCTGCTCGGGACTTATCGCTTCTGTTGAAATTCGATTGTTTGCTGCGTTCTTTTCGTGACCCCTCCGGTAAGCGCGTCCCTTATGTGGCACGTTCCTGCACGTACGATCCCGTTCGTCGATTGACGAGGGGGGGTGACAGGAAACCACGGGTTCCACCGCTTCCAGAGTCAGGCTGTCACAGAACGCTGTTATCAGCTTGCAGAGTGTTAGGCATAGCAGAACGCGACAGATTGCGGACTTTCGCCTCACCTTTCGCTGACTTACCATTTTCAAATTTCAGCAGCTCACCTTGTTGTTATTGGACGCTTTTATATTATAATTGGGCCGCACGTTTAGCAAACAATTGCTCCCGCTTCATCACCTCAAGCATGAGCTCGAGATGCTTCAGATGCTCCTCGCGCGTCTTGGAATATATTAAAATATCATCCAAATAACAAACGACGAACCTGTCGATATACGGTCTGAACATGCGATCCATCACTGCTTGAAATGTGGCGGGCACATTAGTAAGTCCATACGACAAGACCGTGTACTCGAAGTGACCAAAGGGGGTCCGGAATGTTATGGAGATAGAGGAAGTATACCACTGCAATGATGTATTACAATAGTCAGAAGAGGTCAGAAGTATAAGACTGGACCAAGTACCAACAGGATTGGTCGTCGGATGTTTCAGGAAATCGGTTAGTATTGGTCGTCGACAGCCGAGACCAAATCCACAAATCGAATGCCAGATGGGAACATGAAACAGTTAATCTGATAATTAAATATATTATATCATAAAATAATAAACAGATAATTATTATACTTAATGAATTACCAAAATGCATTAAGGATACAACAATTGTTCCCCCTCTAGATGCAGCGTCCCGATGCATGAAACGAGAGCAGACAGGTTGAGGTAGGACAGCGTCAGAGAGGTCCGTCCTTAGACTGTGCCCGCAGCCTAGCTTCATCAAGCAGGGGTTTCATGTCAGGGGTGAAGTTACGTGCCGGTTCCCAGCTATTGTGCTCAGACGAATACCCAGACCACTTAACCAGGTACTCATGTACGTTACACTTACGCCTGCCCTTGCCAACACGTCGTGCACGGTAATCCAGGATACGTTCGACAGCATACAGGGTCTGCTTACCCAATAACCAGGTAGAGGGATCACCACCTGGGGTCTTTGCTGTGGGCCAGATGGTAGCAAAGTGCCGTGCAGTACGGGCTCTTTTGCCCTCTGTTTTAAACCAAGAGGAGCAGGTGATAGGGAGACGTTTTTCTTTTGATGCACGAACTGTCCGTGCCGGCTTTGATGGCTTTTGTAATCTGTTTGAGCCTCAAGGTCGCCCCCTATCCTCCGCTAACTTGGGTGGGCATACTATCTTGTTCACTCCCTCTTCACTCTGCGAGCTACAGAAGCAATTAGCTCACTTTAGGGCATGCAAACGTCAACACCCTGATACCTCAGCATGCATCTTGCTGCCTGAGTATGTGTCCCGACGCAACCCTTCTTTTCTGTCGGGAATGCAACGGGTCTTAAGGTTTAATCCAGGGACGGCTCTTTTCCATAGCCTTGATATGGCAGGTGAGGTCGTTCAGCTCCCTGGAAGCCCATACTCTGTTGACGTCTGGTTTGCTGCTCCTAAACCGGTTCAGGAGGGCTTGCCTGAGACTGAACCCTGTATTTCAGTTCTCTGCTTGCCTAAAGCTGCTGCCCTGATAGGTGCTGGCGTACCTCTGATCACCGTAAGTACGGCAGGTCGTACGTTCACCGCCCTAGCCGACTCTGGAGCCAGTGATGATTTCATTTCGGCATCAGTGGTTACGCAGCTTGGCCTGAAACCTAGCCCATGCTCCTGGTCAGAAGTTACCCTTGCTGATGGGGGTAAGCAGGCTATCTTGGGGCAGGTTAATCTTCGTCTATCTGCAGGTCCTTTAAGGTTAAATGTCCGCCCATACGTGTTGCCTGAGCTAACTGACGCTGCCACATATATCTTGGGTTCTTCCACGCTAGCACAGTATGGGGCTGTCCTTGACTATGAGTCTAAATCTTTGCGCCTGCGCAAGGGGAATCTAGTCTGCAAGGTACCCTTTACTACTGCTGGACAGCCACCAGATCAGATGACACCTGCGCCTTGCTTTAATTATGCAACCACTGCTATCTGTCAGCACACTGAACCTGAAGTTGTTGGCAGAAAAGCAGCAGTTTGCATGATTCGCAAGGGGGCCCATGCTTTACTAGTACGGCCCAAGTTGCACCTGAATGCAACTTCTATCCCAGCTGATGCCACTGACCCTGAGCTTGAGGCCCTGTTACAGGAATATGCAGATATATTCCAGGAGGTCCCTGGTAAGCCTCCAATGCGGCCTGTGGATCACACCATACCTTTGGTGCTTGGTGCAGTACCCGTTTCCCGCCCCATGTATCGGCTAAGCCCCTTGGAGCTGGACGAGGTCAAACGACAGGTTACTGAGCTGCTGAAAAAAGGTATGATACGGCCAAGCACATCCCCATACTCCGCCCCTATTCTGTTTGTGGGAAAGAAGGATGGGACTCTGAGAATGTGCATTGATTATAGGGGGTTAAATGCCGCAACGGTTAAGAACCGTTACCCCCTCCCACGTGTCGATGATCTGCTGGATAAGCTAAAAGATTCTGCATTCTTTAGCTCTATTGACCTCCAGCAGGGGTATAATCAGATTCGTATAGCAGAATCTGACATCCCTAAAACGGCTTTCCGTACGCCGTTTGGCCATTTTGAATATACCGTCCTTAGTTTTGGACTGACGAACGCCCCTGCAACGTTCCAAGCCGTCATGGACCGCATCTTCAGGCCATACATCGACAAATTCGTCATCTGTTATCTGGACGATATCCTGGTGTTTTCAAAGACCCGTGAGGAGCACATACAACGCCTCCGCCTGGTCTTTGAGGTTCTGCGGCGTGAGCAGCTGTATGCTAAGCGTTCTAAGTGCCACTGGGCACAACCACAGGTGGAGTATCTGGGGCATATAGTGTCTCAGGGTGGCATACGGATGGACCCCCGGAAAACTGCTGTTGTTCGGGATTGGCCAGTGCCCTCCAACCTTCAGGAACTGCGTAAGTTTTTGGGCCTGACCCAACTACTTTCGTAAGTTCATAGAGCGCTACTCAGTCATTGCTGCACCGCTAACAAACCTCACACGTAAGGGAGCGTCAGGAATAGGAAGAGGTTGGAGATGCCCATGTGATTTACCAGACTGGGCCTTATTGCGCTGGCACAGGTCACAACATAGAACATAATTTTCGGTATCCTTAGCCATGCGGGGCCACCAGAATTGACGCCGCAAAAGCTCCAGTAACCGCGTGCAGCCAGGATGCCCAGCAAGAGGGCCGTCATGAAAACGTGAGAGAAGTTCACGACGTAATGAATCATCGTTAGGTACGACAATCTGACGGTGGGATCCTTCCGATCGGATCCATAAGCCATGCTCCTGTACCAAGTGCCCCGTGTTGTTGTGAATTGTGAACCACGGGTCGGCTGCATAAGGCTGTTTCAAGCGCTTGGTAAAATCGGAGGGCACGAAGTTAGGTTTTGCCTGAGACCTACTCCGTGTGCTTACCGCCAGAATGGCTGCATGCAGTGAGGGGTGCCTACTGAGAGCATCAGCTATGTTAAGTGAGCCGCTCAGGTACTCCCAATCAAAGTTAAACCGTGCCAGGTATTCCATCCAGCGGGCCTGGCGTCAGTTAAGGGAGGGCACACCTTGCAGAAACGTAAGGGGTTTGTGATCAGTCTTGAGGGCAAAAGGCCGGCCGTCAAGGTAACATCGCCATTCCTTCAAGGCATGTAGGACCGCCAGAAATTCCTGTTCCCCAGTGGTATAACGGGTTTCAGCCCCCGAAAACTTCTTACTCGTGTATGCAATGGGGCGTCCCTGCTGCAACAGAACTGCCCCCGTCCCATGTATAGATGCATCAGTTATGACCTCTACACAGAACGGCAATGAGTAGTCAGGGAAGTGCAGGATAATATCATCAGAGATAGCACGCTTCAAAGCATCAAAAGCTTCTTGGCATGCGGGGCTCCAGGCCTCAGGTGAAGAGAAGGCTCCCTTACGTGTGAGGTTTGTTAGCGGTGCAGCAATGACTGAGTAGCGCTCTATGAACTTACGAAAGTAGTTGGTCAGGCCCAAAAACTTACGCAGTTCCTGAAGGTTGGAGGGCACTGGCCAATCCCGAACAACAGCAGTTTTCCGGGGGTCCATCCGTATGCCACCCTGAGACACTATATGCCCCAGATACTCCACCTGTGGTTGTGCCCAGTGGCACTTAGAACGCTTAGCATACAGCTGCTCACGCCGCAGAACCTCAAAGACCAGGCGGAGGTGTTGTATGTGCTCCTCACGGGTCTTTGAAAACACCAGGATATCGTCCAGATAACAGATGACGAATTTGTCGATGTATGGCCTGAAGATGCGGTCCATGACGGCTTGGAACGTTGCAGGGGCGTTCGTCAGTCCGAAACTAAGGACGGTATATTCAAAATGGCCAAACGGCGTACGGAAAGCCGTTTTAGGGATGTCAGATTCTGCTATACGAATCTGATTATACCCCTGCTGGAGGTCAATAGAGCTAAAGAATGCAGAATCTTTTAGCTTATCCAGCAGATCATCGACACGTGGGAGGGGGTAACGGTTCTTAACCGTTGCGGCATTTAACCCCCTATAATCAATGCACATTCTCAGAGTCCCATCCTTCTTTCCCACAAACAGAATAGGGGCGGAGTATGGGGATGTGCTTGGCCGTATCATACCTTTTTTCAGCAGCTCAGTAACCTGTCGTTTGACCTCGTCCAGCTCCAAGGGGCTTAGCCGATACATGGGGCGGGAAACGGGTACTGCACCAAGCACCAAAGGTATGGTGTGATCCACAGGCCGCATTGGAGGCTTACCAGGGACCTCCTGGAATATATCTGCATATTCCTGTAACAGGGCCTCAAGCTCAGGGTCAGTGGCATCAGCTGGGATAGAAGTTGCATTCAGGTGCAACTTGGGCCGTACTAGTAAAGCATGGGCCCCCTTGCGAATCATGCAAACTGCTGCTTTTCTGCCAACAACTTCAGGTTCAGTGTGCTGACAGATAGCAGTGGTTGCATAATTAAAGCAAGGCGCAGGTGTCATCTGATCTGGTGGCTGTCCAGCAGTAGTAAAGGGTACCTTGCAGACTAGATTCCCCTTGCGCAGGCGCAAAGATTTAGACTCATAGTCAAGGACAGCCCCATACTGTGCTAGCGTGGAAGAACCCAAGATATATGTGGCAGCGTCAGTTAGCTCAGGCAACACGTATGGGTGGACATTTAACCTTAAAGGACCTGCAGATAGACGAAGATTAACCTGCCCCAAGATAGCCTGCTTACCCCCATCAGCAAGGGTAACTTCTGACCAGGAGCATGGGCTAGGTTTCAGGCCAAGCTGCGTAACCACTGATGCCGAAATGAAATCATCACTGGCTCCAGAGTCGGCTAGGGCGGTGAACGTACGACCTGCCGTACTTACGGTGATCAGAGGTACGCCAGCACCTATCAGGGCAGCAGCTTTAGGCAAGCAGAGAACTGAAATACAGGGTTCAGTCTCAGGCAAGCCCTCCTGAACCGGTTTAGGAGCAGCAAACCAGACGTCAACAGAGTATGGGCTTCCAGGGAGCTGAACGACCTCACCTGCCATATCAAGGCTATGGAAAAGAGCCGTCCCTGGATTAAACCTTAAGACCCGTTGCATTCCCGACAGAAAAGAAGGGTTGCGTCGGGACACATACTCAGGCAGCAAGATGCATGCTGAGGTATCAGGGTGTTGACGTTTGCATGCCCTAAAGTGAGCTAATTGCTTCTGTAGCTCGCAGAGTGAAGAGGGAGTGAACAAGATAGTATGCCCACCCAAGTTAGCGGAGGATAGGGGGCGACCTTGAGGCTCAAACAGATTACAAAAGCCATCAAAGCCGGCACGGACAGTTCGTGCATCAAAAGAAAAACGTCTCCCTATCACCTGCTCCTCTTGGTTTAAAACAGAGGGCAAAAGAGCCCGTACTGCACGGCACTTTGCTACCATCTGGCCCACAGCAAAGACCCCAGGTGGTGATCCCTCTACCTGGTTATTGGGTAAGCAGACCCTGTATGCTGTCGAACGTATCCTGGATTACCGTGCACGACGTGTTGGCAAGGGCAGGCGTAAGTGTAACGTACATGAGTACCTGGTTAAGTGGTCTGGGTATTCGTCTGAGCACAATAGCTGGGAACCGGCACGTAACTTCACCCCTGACATGAAACCCCTGCTTGATGAAGCTAGGCTGCGGGCACAGTCTAAGGACGGACCTCTCTGACGCTGTCCTACCTCAACCTGTCTGCTCTCGTTTCATGCATCGGGACGCTGCATCTAGAGGGGGAACAATTGTTGTATCCTTAATGCATTTTGGTAATTCATTAAGTATAATAATTATCTGTTTATTATTTTATGATATAATATATTTAATTATCAGATTAACTGTTTCATGTTCCCATCTGGCATTCGATTTGTGGATTTGGTCTCGGCTGTCCACGACCAATACTAACCGATTTCCTGAAACATCCGAACCTGTCGGTTACTCCATAACCTGTATGGAATGGGCCATTTACCGCCTGAATGGTAAATGGTGGAACATCTGGTTCCTGGTTCACTGAATCTCCGGTTGTAGTGGTGACTTCTGAAGGTCACGCCCCCGGTTCAAGGCCTTATGGTCTCTCAAGTACGACCTAGTCGGCGGCTCTACTTAATCGGGCTCTGGCACAACAACCGGTATCTTTTGATACCACCCTTCGTGGGTACCATATACAACACTTTCGTGCGTCTTGTTCAAGTTCTATGCGTTAGATCTATTGTAATTAATCTATTATAATGTAATTATGTTATTTGTCACAAAAGGCCATAGTACGACAACTCAGTTTCGCAGTTTCTGGCGCTTCTGCGCCATTCGTGCTGTTACACCATCCCCTCCGTGAAGGGTTGCGTCCCTGCAACTCTAACTCCAGCGAACTCCACGAAGTGGTAGGTAATAGGCGTGTTGGGATGACCAAGGGTCTAGCTGTGTTTACGAAAACTGCTGCGTCGCTGCCGGTCCTTGGCCACAGAACGGGGGTGGTCGTGTTCGTACTGGGCGATCAGTTCTGGGACATCCTCCAGTAGGGTAGCCTCATCAATGAAGATGTTCTCGGACTCATCGTAGCACTTAAGTGAGCTTTCGCTCATTTACTGGCAACTACTTTATTTCTTCCTGTTTCTTTTGCTTCGTATAAAGCTTTGTCAGCTTTGCTGATAAATTCCTCATCGTTTGACATTTACTGGAGGATTACCACTGAATTGTAATAACTTACGTCCCTGACCCCCGTAAAGCTGAAAGCTTTAAACTTGACGCCATATGTGACGAGCGACCAGTGATGGGGGTGATGTGGCGGCTGACAATGGCCTCAACATGCCACCACAGGTCTCCAGTGGAGTTGACGAAGGGCTCAGGCATGGCTTGGGGCACGGCTCGGTCGGGAAAAGCGTCGTCCGCTGTCCTGAATGGGCGGAGTTGCCTCACGTTTACGACCGGGTGAATCTGCATGTGCGTCGGAAGTTTCAGGCATGCCGCGTTCTTGGAAACCATGGCCTCAATGGTGAAGGGGCAGACATAGCGTGAGTTGAATTTCGTGCGGGAGTCGCCAGTTACCAGTTTGAGGTGGGTCGTGGAAAGGAGCACCTTGTTGCCCACCGCAAAGGTGTGCTCGGCACGTTGCTTGTCGGCGTAGGCGGCCTGACGGTGCTGCGCGGCTTTGACATGCAGCTTGGCTTGGGATAGCACAATTTCACGGTTGATGATGAACAATGTGACCGACGGGTTAGCGGGCTCCCAGAGCCCTTAAATGTGAGTGATATGACAGTGGAAGACTTTAGAGCAAGGAAAGATCCAACTTACAACGATTTACAATTGCGCAAGAGGAATAGGCCGTCAGACCCTGCGGGCAGCATTCGTCATACGGCTGATGCTGGTGTGCTGAAATAGCTCAGGCCGATATGAAATGGATATAACGTACGTATGTCAAAAAAATGGAATTAAGTATGCGAGTACTTATCCAAAGTGGTCGTTGATTAGACATCGGTCTCTAGGCGGCCGTCCTCACACCTATCGTGCTCGTGATGGTGATGTGCAGTACAAGTCACACTGGATCCCGATCCCAAGTGTGAGTACTATCAAAGCACTCTTCTGATTATCGCGTAATTCTTGAGATAAATGGATGCAACGTATGCAAGGTGGGAAGGTCCGAATATCGCTATTCGGTTGCCGACTAACCATCACGATCATCACATTCCCGCGTGCATGCCTTATCCATGATACGAATGATGTAATAATATATCAAATATTATTACTGGATGGATTATGCCATAATGGTGTCGTGCATCGATGTTGACTATAAGCCAAACATATTTGACTGACAGCGTGATGTCACAAGTGACGGTTCGGGATATTGATCTAGCTAGATATACGCGGATATATCACATTAGCATGCTTATGTCATATTTGCTCATACTTCGGTGGACTCGAGTCTACCTCTGCATGGGCGGCGATCGGACCGTGGTACAACAATGGAGTGGTGATGGAGCCAGATGCTGTAGGTGTCTTCGACCCAATGGACTGGGATATCCCCGAGTCAAGTGTCGAGATGATGGAGGAGGATGTCGAGTCCCCGGCGCCTGAGGTCACCTCCCAGTGAGTACGGATTTACCACATCTCATGGTTTCAGAGCTATGAGGCGCAGGGGCTGCTCGAGGGGGCTTGCTACAGGTATACTTGTTTGAGTCTTCTGGGGGATACGAGGTCGAGTTTGAGGTTTGGGGCGCCGAGCAAGTAGTTTGGGCGCTGCAAACACACACGTACACACACTCTCACATGTACTTACATTTGACCCAGTATCTCGATCCACCCTACACAGGAGGTCCGTCATGAGCCAATGCACGGACTGCGTTCCGTTCGAAGAGGTTGATGGACGACATTCAGGTCACTGTCAGCTCTCGAGGCTTGCCAACTCTTCATCACATCAAGCAATGCACATCAGTGGTGTGGTGCCGCCGTCAACTCCACCACTCCCTGCCCCTCCCAGGCAGCGGCTGAAGCGGCTGTCTATTGTGCATTATGTGTGCGTGCGGGTGTGTGCGTGTATCTGGTACATGTGTACGTGTTGGTTGCTTTATGTAATTGTGAAATGTATTTGTCAGTTTGTGTGTGTGTGTGGTTGTGTTTGGAAACAGCGTTGTGATCCCCGACGTGAACCTTAAGGCTGTCACGGACTTAAGGCTTGGTCTATGTGCCGTACATGCAGCCAACAAGGCCTTTCCAGGTGTCAAGTCTGTGGGCTTTGGGCACCTTGTATTTCTGTGTTTGTGTGTGCCCCCGTCTCTGGAGGGGAGCCTGGGCCTGGGCCTGGGGCGCTGTTATTTCCCCCCCCAGGTGCTGATTGTCATCGCCTGCCTGGGGCATGTCGTAGTCCTTGGCTGCGTCCGGGCTTGGAAGCTTCCCTTGGGGCCAGTTCGGCCACTGCTCCCACTTGGGGGGATTCTGGGAGTACAACAGACCAATCCACACGGTAAGCTGAAGTTTGACCAGATTGACCACTCCTTCAGGACAGATTGCGATCTGGCTGAGTGGATGTGGGGACTGTTGGTTAGGTTTGGGCCTAACGGTCCAATCCTAACGGTCATTTCTCGTTGCAGAACTGTGGTAGTTGCCGCTGAAGAGGCCTCTCCAAGTAGGCAGCGGCGGACGCATGCTGGCGGGGGCGATAAGGGCGCCCGAAATTTGCCCTCCGGAGGTGGAGAGTTAGCAGCTGTACGATATGTACGGCACACACATTCATGGAATATTTGGTGCCGGGGCACACATCTCGCATCTGTAGGGGCCTTGCAGGGGCACCCGCACAAGCCATTACGAGCCGTGGGTTGTTTGTTTGTGATTGTGTGTGTGTGTGTACGTGCTTGTGTGCATGTGTACGTGCTTGTGTGTATGTGTACGTGCTTGTGTGTGTGTGGATGTGGATGTGAATGTTGATGTGGTGTGTTTGGTGACACAACAAGACGTCACCCATACATACGTGTATGTGTTCGTTGAGTTTGATAGTGTGTGTATTTGACTCGACTTGATGACATAACAAGATGACTATTACCCACGCACCCTATGCAGGTCTTCCTGACTCAAACAACAGCTCTCATATAGTGTGCGTGAGGGACAGGGAGTCCATGATCACTTGGCGACCCATGGGTCGATAACCACTTGCCGTGAGGGGCCATTTACATAAGCCCCGCATTCTCTGCTCCATCCCAATGTCGGGAGTTGTGCATTTCGCGCCCCCGTGTCAGCGCTCACTGATTACTCGGGTTACCCTGCCTGCACAGGGCGAGCATGACGTCGATCTGCACCCCATGTAACATACAACATACATGTTCTTTTACTGGATGGGGGGGGTAATGAGTGCATCATCATTCGGCTGCAGACCTCTTCTACTTCCGGGATACACAAAGCCTTTGCTAGCTGAGATCTTTTTCTTCGCAGTGCCGCTGAACAGTACAATCCTCAAAGTCTAGTCATCTCTGGGGGCAACGGGAAGATGATGCAAATTAAAAGGTCCGGTTAAATATCTTGCCCAGACTGATAGCACTTTAATTGCAGATGACTCGGAATTTAAGATATCAAAATCAATGATGATGCCAAAACGATTTCAATTAGAGATAACAGCATAGGCATGAATAATCAGGACTTGAATAAAAACCTCCGTACTATAACTAAATCCGGTACACAAAAGTTTCTCAGTCAGCTTTTCGGGAGATAGTAAAACTGATAATATGCTGATAGGACAGCTTGGTGTCGGTTTCCATGCGAATAGCTGCAGAGAATGCTGCTACAGACACTTCGGGGATTTATCTAGTTATGGAAGAACCAAGTTTGTATATGCATGATTCGAAAAGGTGTCGGCGAGGGCGATCATTTCTCTGGATGGGGTGGGGGCGGGGGCGCGGGGGACGGGGGGTGAAGAAATGGGCAGCTGCTCTGGAGCGGCTGCTGGCATGGGAGGGCTCATAGGTACGAATCACACCACGATCGCCTTCAAAACACATCAGCCCCTAAACACATCAGCTTAAGTGTAAGGAATCCCCAAACTCTTAGGCCGTCACCGGTAAAGGGGGGACCCCCTTCGCATTGGGTTGGGATTACATGAACGTCTGCATCCGTGTGTCACGGAGTACGGCATGCATACATATAGGCCTTACGTTTCCCCTTTTTCCGCCTTCCCTCTGCTCCCATCACATCTTGCAGTGGTACGGCACTCTGGTGCAACCAGAGGATATCCTCCCCATGGGCAGAGTCCTTTCCAGATCGGCAAAAGCCCGCAGCGCCTAGCGTCCGTTCCTATTCGTTAATATCTTCCGTTAACCTTATTTTACGTTATTCCGTTATCACCCCGAAAGCACAATCCCATGCAACATAAGAGTCATAGCTTGACGTCTTTAGATAGCGTTCAATGTACATGATACCGTAGAACTCCCGTACATGAGACAGACGGACCGACTGCACAGAAACAACAAAAACCCTAAGAATACACCGGCGCCCCTGACATGCCTTAGACATAAGAACACCCCCTGCACGCACACGTGGGGGGTTGTTTCATGTCCTGTGTGGTAGGTGGGTTCGTTGCTCATCCTAATCTCCAAGCTCAGCCAGCCATCAGTCCACCACCTTCAACCCCATCCCTTTTAAAGACCGAACTCTTTGGGGACGAAGGTATACCAGTGGGAATCGTAGTGCTGTTCTTTGTCATAATGCATCACTTTCAAACCTGTGTGCGTGTATATCTGTCGATGAGGGAGGGTTGGGGGTTGGGTGGGGTAGGCTGGGGGAGTGGGTTGAAGCCAAGGCCGCAGCGTTCCCCTCCCTCCCGGAGCAAGCACCTGCCTTCCCCCTCCTCCCCCACCCCACCTGATCACCCGAACCAACCCGACAAATAGAGTTGGTTTGGTACCGTTGTGTCTTCAGAGGCTATCAGAGCTTGGGCTCTGATAGCCTTTGCATCTTCATTTTGCACACAATTGCATGTATAATCTTCTCACTCTCCGGTCTTCTGCTGATCCTAATTCTGCGCACTGAGTTAAGGTGGAGCCACATCATAATCGTCCTGTCGTCACGCGTTCTCACACTCCTGCCATTAGACCATTGACAAGCCCTTAACCACCTCTGTTAGGATGGTTGACCTGTGGGGTCCTTGACCTGCAGGGTCAACCACTGATCAGTCTTGGCCGCCCCTGTGATACAACACTGATGACAGCTGGTTGTCAAAATGGGCCTGCAACCGCTCTGAGCTTGATGGGCTTGAAGGTGGATGATGTAGTACTCGTACATATACGGCAACACACTTCAGCAATATAAGGGTGCGGAACCACCCTATCAGCATCTCAAGAGGCCTTTCCATGTACAACGAATGAAGGAATGCCAGGGATGTGCTTCAGACTATCCCACGCGGATCCATTGCTGCCTACCCTTTGTCTAACTCCAAAGCTAGACAAATAGGGGGTTGCCCAGGGGACTAGGCAGTTACAATTCGTACAGCAAGCATTTTTGGGGCCCCCAGAGATCCTTTAGCAACCCTGTTCTCGTTGGCAGTCCGAATTAATCTAGTGACAGCTGATATGCAATCATGACGCCCTATCTCTCAGAACCATCTCAGGGCATCTTAGACTGATATCACAAAATGCATTTGGAGCCCCTTTGAGGGAAGTGACAAATGTCCTTGTGACACTCCATGCGGTTATGGATTACATGTTCAGACCATGTATCGACAGGTTCGTTGAGGCGAGCAATAGTTTGCCCAGTGTGCCAAATGCGTTTGGGCACAGCTTAAATGGAGCATCTGGGCCATGTTGTATCTTCTACACAAGATGGACCCCCAGGTGGCCATGGCTCGTGACTGGCCTGCGCCTCAGAAACTACAGGAACTATATAAGTTCCTGGACTTTTTGATGATGTGAGTTATCAAACGAGAGGGCTCTGTCATTGCCAAGTTTCCTTTGGGGGACTGATGGGTCATTACGCAAATTTAGAAATGAACAGCGCTACAGTACCCACGGATGCGTTTTTGTCTTCCCTCTGTGAGTGTGACAGCTTGCTGTTATGGCATTCGCATATGCACCGCCATCCTTGATTGCCTGGTGATGAGCCCCCCCGTCTCGAGGGTGTGTTGGTCGGAATTACACTTCAAGGGCAAGAGACCCGATGTGAACCTCCACGGGACCAGCAGGTGACTACCACTTAAATATTGGAAAGCGCTCATCTCTACCCCTGGTTTCCCTTTTCACCGTCAACACGTATGACATGACAAATCGACAGGTAAGGTATTACCATGAGTCTCCTAGGTCCGGAAATGCCTGGTTATTGGTGTGATTGCCATCCGTGGCAGCCCCACTCAGCACCTCGTCATCCTGCCAAGCTAGGCACTCTTTGCAGCCTAGCGCTTCTAAATGAGTCTACGTGGGGCTTGAGACTCGAGCCTGGACTAGCTAGGTAACTTGAAACAAGCTGTAGGAGGACCACAGCCCCAGGTCCACTGCACATAAATGGTCACATGGGCAACCGGCAATGCAATGCGGTTTGCTCCGTGCACACGGAAGCATCTTGTTGAGGGACGCGAACCAACCATTCTAAAGGAAAACTGCCGTACAGAACTCCCCGTCTTTTAGTCGCCTACCCGCCCGCCTATGTTCCATCTACTAAATCGATCAAAATGGGGGCGATAAAAAGAATCCCAGCAGGCGCCCGGAGAAAAGAAGAATGCCAGCGAGTTCTCACTCCCGATGTCTCCGTGCGCGTGCACAGATTACGGTATGTCTGGCGTACATGTAAAAGGCTGGCGTTGAGTTGGTTCAGAAAAGTAACATGCCGACGGAAGGAAACCAGGCCGAAATGTTTTAGCCACACGGCCGGGAGAATTACTGTCTCGCAAGTTTTGCCCGGGCCAGTACAAACAAGTCCACCATGTGGGGGCTGATCAATGTGGCGGTTGAATGTGTGTTTCGCCGGCCGCGCACATCCAAGGCATTTCGCATGAGTAGGGGTTTTGCAATTCCAGCCGTCAATCACGCTTCACACACCTCGGCCCACCCCAGAAATCGCTCCGTGAACCCGTACGGCCTTTTGACAGCCTACTAGGTTTCATGGAAAAGCGTGCACATCGCATGACAAGGCGCATCGTGCACTAAGCGGTTCTCTAATTCTCACACACACAGGCCTACACTTTCACCAGATGCCCTTCACAAACCCCTGCGCCACTTTGGACCAACGCACATCTACGTACGCAGACCTCCGTCAAGCCCTGCCTCTTAGTGATGCCCAGTCGTCGTTCGGGAGAGCGTGGCGTATCCAATAGCCACTGCTGCCGCCACGTACACCCCCGCCAACAGCGCCGTCGACAGTAGCGCCCGGCGTGGCCTACTTGCGCCCAATACGCTGCTGGCCCGGCTGAGGATGCGCCCGAGCCCTGACTCCCCGCCCTGGGCCACATCGCCATCCGCGCCGTCCGGCCATTCCGCTGGCACCGTATTCGGTACCTTCCACAACGCCGGTTTGCCCTCCATCCTTGCCGCATGCGCCACGCACGCAGTCAACGCCACGGCCACCTCGCCGTCGCCCATGTCACCATCCCTGCGCCCGCTGGTACGGCCCGCAGCTGTGGAGTTGCCATAAGCGCGACGCTGGCGCAGCCGCTGCTGAGAAGGCAGCGACCCGTGGCCAGCCCGAAGCGGTACCAGCTCGTGCGGTGGCTTCGCAAGCCATAACTGCTCTGCCTGACGGAGCAACTCCTTGAGCGGTACCACCACACCCGCCATACCTCCCATCGATGTCCTCCCGGCCCCATTCCCCTTGCTCCTTCTCCTCCCAGCGCCTTCATAATCACCATCGCCGTTGGCAGCCACCAGTTTCAGGTTCATCAGGGTAGAATGCAGCTCCGGCATGTCTTCGCACGCCAGCAGGCTGGCGCGCTGACTGCGCATCGCCACGGCCCCCAGGTACAGCGGCATTAGCGGGTGGGTGGCCAAGAAGAAGTCATATAGCCGTGCTGCAGTTGGCAGCTCGTCCAGTTCATGGGCCCACCAGGTCAAGAACCAGGACAGCGCAAAGAAGGGCTCAAGGCAGCAGTCCGACATGTGCCTCGCCAGGGGGGGGTCAGCGGCGCGAACTATGTAGGGCATCAGGCCCAGCAGCTGCTTAACGGGCTCCAGGGATTGCCGAGTGGCGTCGCGAAGGTGTGTCGTGACCAGGCGACGCAGCAGAGCAAAGGCCAGCAGCTCGCCGTAGACTGCGGCCGATACTGCAGCTCCTCCGGACGTCGCTGCGAAAGGAACTGTTGTTAGGGCTGAGGCGACGGCGCATATGTTCGCAGGTCGCAGCAGCGGATGCGGGGGATGCTGGGTCGCAGCAGCGGATGCGGGGGATGTTGGGTCTGCATCAGAAGACAACGGCGCTAATGGTGGTAACATCTGCAGCTGCGATGGCGGGCCTCCGGGCATACACATGAGCAACACGCTGGCGACATCGTGGAGCCCTTGATAATAGCACACGTCACCTGCTGGCGAGGGAGAGTACACACGGGCGATGGTCGTGAGAGGCTCGGCGTTAGGTAACCAAAAGTGAGCCATGAGTTCTATGACTATTTGAGTACTTGATGCCGAAAGGCGGCTCACAGATGTGGAGCGCGTACAGACGTTTTCCTTTAGCTAGTCGTGCCTGTTGGCGATGCCCGGAAGCTCAGCATGCCATGGGGTGGCAAAACAACCATGCGTCTTCCACCGCCTAACCAACTGCGTCTCCGAAGGAACCAGCTTATCCGTTCGCTTGCCTCCGTGTGCCGCAACCACCGCATTGAGCAGCCTCTTCAGCTGCTCCCTCCGTGACTCCCGCTGCTGGTCGCTGAGGTCCTTAGTGAACGCCCACATCGACCTGGGCACATCCGCCTCCACGACGGCGGAGTCGCGATGGGGTATCTGGGACCATCGCAAGTATTGTTGCCAGTCCCAGTCCCATGGGTCTAGGCCATTCTGATGCCGATCGCCGTAGCCGCCCTCCCATCGGTCAGAGTTCCGGCTCGCTGGTCCCTCGTCCTGGTCCCCTCTCTGACCCGGGTCGCAGGTCAGGTCTTCGGGGCCCATCAGCGGCAAACTGGGTTTCTGCTGGCTGTGTTGCTCGCGCCATTTACCCGTGTCGGCACTGGCGTCCGGGTTTGCGTCCTGGTTGGCACACGTCCAGGCCTCACCATTGCCGCTTCTGGTAAGATGAGTAATAACAACACTGTTGCCGATGCCATCACGGGCAATAGGAATCAGGTCACCGGAGACAGAGCAGTGGAAACCGCTAGCATCTCCATCCCCTTCTCTCCCGTCAACCGCAATGCAGTGCACTCCAGCTGGACAGCCCGATGCGACACAGCTGCTGTCGTTTAACGGCAGGTCGCGATCCGAGTTCAGCTGCGTGACCTCTCTGGACGTCATCAGCGGCTCTCGAATGCCCTCCGAAGGGCTCTGCTGAGGACGCGGCAGCCGGGGCGCTGTTGGTGGGAGAGTCTCTTCCCGGACGGAAGATGACTGGGACACAGGCTCCTGGCACTGCGGCTGCGGTTGTGGCTGTGGCACGTGGCTGGATCGCGCACAGAAACCCTCGCGAGGCCAGCATAGTCCCTGCGAAGGCGGGAAGGAAGGCAGCTGCCCCAGCTTCAACCCGCCTGTCACAGGAGTCCTCAGTCCCAGCAGCCTTGGCCAGACGACGGCGCGGATGCGATCATTGACAAAGCCGTGGCTGACAGCCAGGCGACGCAGCCGAGATAGGTCCTAGCGAGGTTTCAGTTTGGTAACGGGCGGAAGATATATGGATAACACTTGAGATGGGTCACGGGAACAGGCACGGTTATATCTTGACAAAATGTTCTCATACCTCAGGCGTGCGTAGTGCCTGGACAATTAGTGTCGCCGTGTGCAGGTTAGCACCCGTAAGTCCATCCAGCAGCACCTCGAAACCATCGGAATCGCTGACAACAGAAACACCAGAATCGATGGCACTGATGGGTTCATACAAATTTGATTGATTCAATTTAATCTCATCCTTTGGAGATTTTCCCGGTGCTAGCGCTTCGGTCACGATCTGTGACAGCCCCGTCGAACGTTTGGGTGCAGCATCCGTATACGTGACCTCTCCAGCCCTTCGCTGTGCAGTGATGTTTGAAGCTTCTAAAGCCGGCAATTCTTTCTCAGGCTCTTTGGGTTCCTGCTGATGGTTTGTTATTCTGCGTTTTCCCTTGCCTCGTTTCGAACGTGCCATGCCTTACTATTTTAACGCCATCAAAGTGCAATTTCAAGTCAAATCCATCGTCTGAACAAGTAGACGCACAGGGCTGCCTGGAATGTGGTTTCGGAAGCCACATGACAAAGCGTTAAAACGCACCGACTCTTAATGTGACTCCATGTAATAAAGAGGTTCATTCGTCCAAAACAGTGTGAGTTCGTTTGTTAGACCCATCTGCTGTAGGTCAGCATGATGAACGTAAGCATAGTTGTATGGTTCGTACTTGCACCAACCCGTACTCCCATCTTAACAGCCCCACAAGCCTACACCATTTAAGTATTCGGAACCCCCTTGCACCACGCTTAAATCCAGGACGTTCACCATAGTGCAATCCTCCTAGTGCTGAACTCCCGGCATTGCAACCACAACGCAGCTGTCAGCTACACACCCAGCAACCTTAAAACTCCGTCCCAGAATCCCTTATGCCAACTGCACCTGTGTGAACAAGGTAACGGGATCGCCACAATGTCCTAACTCCAGCCGATGGAAGATCCTCTTACTCCGATAATGCCAAATCCTAACGCATGAGTCCCGGGGCTAAGGCATGCAATTCAGCGCACTCCAGGCACCTTTAACCCAAACCCACGTATTTTTCAACCTCTTGGCATCCATGTAAAATTTAACATTTTGTATTCATCCACAACCCCATAAGCATATCACGAGCAGTTCTGCATCTTCCCTAATCGTTGGTACGACGGTGTGGAGGTGGGGGCGGCGGCATTGCCATCTGCGCGGGTGGATCCCACTCCCTCTCCTTGACCATCCTCCAGAATGACGCCTGGTACACCGTCTTGTACATAGAGCGGTAATCGGCTGCGAAGAAGCCGGAAGGAGGGAAGGAAGTGGTGAACGGCAGCAGGAGGAAATTTTGTTGCAAAACGTTACGAATTACACCCGGCCGGCCGAATTATCTATGACGGGCTATTGCCAAGAGGGAATATTCTTCACAGAGACGTTCAAATCACGAATCGGAAAGACGAAAATAAACAATTCACACCTCCACGCCCATTTTCCAAGCCCTCTGCCCCTCAGGGCGCGCACGAAACATCTACCAGACTCTCACCCTTTTATGCCATAATCACTCACCCATGTACGGCACGTCTAAGTTCTCCTCCCGTACCAGGCGGAAGCCCATGGCCTCCGCAGCTTCTTTGATGTCCTCCAGGGATAGCTCCACAGAAAGCTCCGGTGTCTGCAAGTCCGAACCCACGAGAAACCCAAAGACGATGCGCACATTTGGTAAGCGGTAACAAGTCCTGTTCATGCGAGGAGTGTAACGAGGTAAACGGCATGGAGGTAGCGCAGAGGAAGGGAGGTCGCGTCGACGGCCCGGCTCATGGGTAGGAGTCCACTGCACCACCGAGACCCGCACACACCTCGCTTCGCCTATACGTAATCACCTCAAGAGCCCATCCTCCAAGGTGGCCCCCTGGTTTGGCGCACCGTCAGGTAGGTGTGCGCATCCGCCCAGTGGTAGAGCAGCGGCCCCAGGTTGATCCAGGTGCCCCCTAGGGTCAGTGTGTGGGAGATGACTTCCAGGTAGCGCAGCACGTTGTGGGCCGTATCGATGAAGAAGCATGTAACCACGCAGTCGAACAGGCCGCGCATGTCGGGTGCAGAGTACACCTCCTGATTGGCGGATGGATGGATGGAAGCTTGTCATGTGCGAGAGGGGCCGGCAACGATTCGTACCGCCACCAATTCAACAGCGGCCTCAACTCCACTCCTGGTCGGCTCGCAAGTAATAATAACTGGTGTCCGCACCGTCCATAAACACCGGGAGCACAACACACCCTCAACCAGTGGAGGGATTTTAGTCCTGTGCTCACTCAGGATCGATCTTGGAACCTCCAGCGTATATATAGCTCGGTGTCTCGTGGGATTCCCTCACTCGCATCTCTGCAGGACTCACAGCCCAATGCCCTGATTCTGACAGGCCTAGCCTAGGGAGTGCCCACGCCGCCTCAGCGACCAGTGCCCCTTGGCCATGCAACCAAACGACCAATGGCCCAGCAGCCCACCACGCGTTCCCTGCCATCCCCTTTCACCACCTTACCCGCCCATTTATCCACCCACCCATCCACCTGACCTTTGGATGCTTAGCCAATCAGCCATATAATAAACATCTTCCGTGTAAGTCGGTCATCGGAAGCCCCCTGTGACCCCCAAAGTGGATTGCGTCGCATCTATCAATGTCGTTCATCCGCATTGACACTTCTACCACCCGGTAGCTGTCCTCTCACCCGATCAGGCATCCTAATCCCCCTAACACCAGCAAACGCCGGCTCCCACCCACCACGAAGTCCCCTGCGCACATGGACAGGAGCCCTGGCCCCGCCACCAGCTCCCCGGGCAGTACGTCCGGCACCGGCACCGCCCGCAGCTGATCCGCGTCGCTTAGGTGGTTGCAATTGGTGTGCATCCAGGGGTGCACCGTGAATTGGTGCCTCTCGGACGTGTGGTTCAAGATGAAGGACGACCTGAAGAAGGCCCCGCAGACACAGGCTGTGTGACGCATAATCAGGACGGAGTGAAGTACCCCGGGTACGGGTTACACATTGCATTCAATAATTGCTTCTTCATCGATACGGCCCACAACGTGCTGCGCTACCTGGAAGTCATCTCCCACACACTGACCCTAGGGGGCACCTGGATCAACCTGGGGCCGCTGCTCTACTGGGGCAGCATCACAAAAGCACGGCAACAAGGGAAGATGGCGTTGATCGAGTATGAGAACATTTAGCTGGCTTCCTGCTGGTGATGGTACGGGGTATGCGGCAACATGTCGGTCAGAGCTAGTGGCGAGGTGTGATTGGGTGGCGTGTGGACGGGTGATCAGGGGGCTGCAGACGGCGGGGGAACATGATGCAGGACTGATCAAAATGACCTGTTCCTACCACCACCGCACCACGCACCCATCCCCACCGCTGCAGCCCACCGCTACCGGCCCTCCTCCACTGAAGGCCCACGGTCCCAGGCGCCCTGATCTCTGGTGTGCCGTGCCGGGACCTATCCCTGGCAGCAGCCAACGGCGCCCCCATTCCATACCAGCACTGCCACAGCGGCCGCAACCACAACCGCAACTGCTGCCTTTGCCGCTGCCTCATCGGCCCTTCAGAACACATAGCCCTTTTCATATGACATCGGAAGAATCACAAACACGCAAGACGGTGAGCCTTACGCAAGCAACATGAAGTAGGAGAACTCATTGCCCTGAGCCTCGTATCCCAGAGCCGCCACTTCCACACACAGCCGCGCCAAACCCGCACCAGGAATGAGCACGCGGGGGGGCCGGTGCGTATTGGACCTGGTGGGAAAAGTACGGCAGGCAGTTGGCTTGTTTGGTACTTGACTTGCGGATACATCGGACTGCCTAAAATTCCTGCTAGGCGGGTGGTTAGATGGTTCGGGCTAACGGTTCATGCAAGCTGCCATTAAGTGCACTGCATACAGGGCTGCGTTTACACTCCTGCCGGGTGGGTGAAGAAGTTAAATCGGGCATGATCAGGCGTGAGCTCCCACAGACCATATCAAAGCTTATCTGCGTAGAGTGGCGCTGTGTGTTTCCTGGGTGCCTCACTTGGAGAAACGAACCCTTATATGAAACGAGCTGGAGAGTAATGTCAATCCCTTTTATTGTCCATCCCTTCGACCCCCCTTCGTTAGATTCAGAGGAGTTCTGTGTGGGCACAGCAAAGCAACGGTTGTATCATACGGCCACTCCTCCTCACCAGTCCTCGCTGCGTCTATGACGTACCAGTCCTTAAACGTGAGCTTAAGCTCGTCCAGAATGCGGCCGTATGACAGCATACGCTCCGCCGCTCCCTCCACTGACCAGTCCCGCGCCAAGTTCTTCAGCACGTAGCGAACCTTGAACGGCGGCGAACGCACGGCAGGTCCCCGTGTGGAAGGGAATGTGGGAGAACATACACCGCATGCTTCCACATCTGACGATATACTACAAAACAGTATCACTAGCAAACGCGGCGTGTTACAAGGATCATCGCACTTTAGCACACGTGACCGGGCAACACATGTTTTCTCAGGAAATGATCTTGGCGGATGCACGCACAGCACAGCAGAAGCCGAGACCGACGTAAGGGAGCCTCCGTAAGGGCCCACTGGACCCCGGGCCACTCGAACGCAATATAGGCGCGACCCCTCAAGCCCCGTATCATGCAAGCCAGGATTGCGCATTGCAAGTCGGATATCCAGTTTGCAGTCCGCGCTCTTACCATATTATGCCATGTCAATTCCCTACCTTGTCCACGTCGTTTGCATTGACCTGGTACTGCTCCTGCTGCTGCTGCTGCTGCTCCTGCTCCATGCCGCACCCGCTGTCGCCACCGGCAGCCGTGTGTGGCATGGCCAGGTGGGGTGGCAACGGGCCGTCGGCGCAGTCCGGGTCAAAGGCTTGTAGCAGGGCTTTGATGAAGAACATGTTCGTGTGTATTGCACGCCGTGCCTCGACGAACTTGGCGCTTTGGCGCGGCAGCAAGCGTTTGTGCTTCAGGGATAGCTGCTCATAATTTATCTGCCAACGCGCGACTTCCCATTCTGCAGAATGTTGGTAGTCGCGAAAGGCGAGGATGATCCTGAGGGCCGAGAGAAAGAGGATGGAAAAACCCCAAGTGGGGAAGGAGAACAGTTGTGCGAAAAACAGAAATCACAACAAGGCCAGTAAAATTTTCCTATAATTATAGGTTCTAGTTTAACATATTGGATGGTGATGAAGGTAATGAAATGGCGAGGTGGGCTTTCCCTACGAGGGTACTAAAACCCCCGATGGCATCAGCACGTCATATCAAAACTAAAGTGGTCAATAATTTGAAAGGGAGCAATTAAATTGTCAAGATAAGTTTATCCGGCTACATACCGTGCCAGAGCAGCACGCTCTTCCTCCTCCTGCCGGCGTTCATCATCGCCGGCATCCTGTGGCCGATTCGGATTATCCATACCTTAGAAATATATTTCGTTTGACCTCAAACAGAACTGCATCGAAATCATAAGGTTATCGGGCGAGTTCTTTCATCTGCTCAGCTTGATGGCGTGGACGTCAATAATTTATGGCATTGTTAATTCCTGCTGTTACCACGGAATTCGACAACATCCTACATCAAATCAGTGACTGATGTGCATATGAAATACTCTTCCGCCATCTTAGCGGACGTTGTGAGATGTACGACCTTTTGGTTGGCTAACAACAGTGATCGAGTCTGGAATAGGCCGTGGGGCCGATAAAGCCGTTAAATCGTATTTCTGGTACTTAAAGATTATCTCCCTGGGTCATATAGTTACGCAAGAATACGTATGAGGTTCTTGGACCGGAAGGTAGGGGTGATGATAATTGGTGGCCCGATTAACATTGGAGCTTTGCATTCAGGTATTCCCTGGAAGCTCCTCAGAAAACTGGTTTGCTCAGCTCCCACACCATTTACAGCGTCCACAGAAGAGTCAGTAGCAAAGGTGTCGTTTTGGCTGTTCTTAATACCAGATCTCCCATGAATGCATTAGGGGATCCAGCAGTTTGATTATGAATTAAGACCTTAGGAAGATTATATTGTGTAAAGTACCCCAACTGCTCAAACCCCCAAGAGCCCTAAGTGCTCGAACCGCCCATTCTCACGCAAGAAGCCGCCCATCGCCGGCAAAAAGGGTGACTGTCCCTTGACAGTGAAGCTGCTGCATCTTCTCTATGCAAATCCTCATATGCCCTCTCCATATCATCATCCCTCCCAAGTTACTAAATCCACTGCAGACCCTTGCGAGCATCCAAGGACAGTGGGTTAACAGCGGATGCAAGCAAGCCATATCATCGACACAAAAACTACCTGCATGTGCAGCGCCAAATGTACAGATCACGATCTGCCTCCCCCTGGCGTTGAGCTCCGCGGCGGCGTCATGAGGGGATGCGGACCCAGGGATCAATTGGATGTGCTCCGGGTTGGATTGGGGCAGGCCTTACTCAGAAGGCTGCACACCTGACCCAACTGTACTGACGACATTTACATGCACGACCTTTACATGGTGACGACGGTATCAAAGTTGTAGGGTTTTCGGGCTGAGCCCTTTCTTACAGCTTCCTGCTAACAATGATTAAACATGAAAGTTAGGATGATAGTGCATAAGAAAAATGTACAGCGTCCTGAATGAAAAGCGCACGCGTATATAATATGCACGTGGCTCTGCCGCCGAACCTGTCTACAGCGCGATTTTGTGCAGTCAGGTGGCACCTTCATGGCACGACTGTGCCATATGCAAACAACTTTGCGCTACCCCTCCATGTTCTTGTAAACGAAAACAAGCTACTACCATACGTCACAATCTACTTGACATACATAGTACTTTTCGATCCTTATATTACCGTTATCAATACCCAATATTTGAAAGGATTCCATGCATTTCCATGCCAATCCATAAACTGCTGCAAAACTGCTCTGTAGTCTCGGTGCCTGTAGGCACTAAGCGTCCACGTGTCGAGCCCAACGAGAAACTGCCCCGAAACTAACATCACTTGTTAGCGACATCAATGCCTGACGACATGCTACTTGCTTAACGGATGAACTCCATGCACATACATACAATTGCAAAATCCTTATTTGCTGCCTGAATGCAGTAACCCTTTCGCAAGACACCAGACTAAGCTCCGTAGTCTGGAACACAGCCCTTTGGCCAGCTTCGGCTGTTCTCCCTTGCGGGCCTCCGTCGCTGGCAGCCGGTCAACGCACACTTGCACCCGCACCCACTAAAATGTCTCGCCATTCCCTGAAGCGCTTAAACGGCGAATCCACTTGCAAAGGCAGTGGCTTTCCCAGCTCGCCACCATGTCCAATCTCAAATGCCATCAGCGTCAACTTCAACCACACGGGCCTGCTGTTCCCGCACAGCCAGCATCGTCGCTTTTCCACTGCATCGCGCAATCCATTCCAAACCGAGGTAGGGACCTTCCGCGCCATCTCCTCCGCGCTCCCGCTTTCCGTACCTATCGGCTGTTCAGACATTCCATGGTCTACGAACTTCACGTAATTGAGCGACGAGCCCCGCAGGTCCAGAAGTGTGCTAATGACGCCGTTCAATACCATACGCCGTTGCGACTGCCAATTCGGGTTCAGTCTGGCGCGTTGATCCGGCTTCTGTGGCAAATCCCGCTGCAGGTTGTCGTGTGGTGGAGAAGGGCCGGCCGCGGCCTGCACTAAAGCACAGCTGCCGACATCAGCAGTGTCTGTGGCTGCGCCGCGCTGATGAAGGTCGGTATCGCTACTCCTGCCTTGCACGCCGACGTCCGGGTGGTCGATAATCGACAAACCTATGAAATCTTGGATGTCCTTCAGATGTTTCTGCTCGAGCTGCTGGTAGAGCTCCGGAACCATCACTACGTCGATGCCCTCGCGAAGGAGCTCCAAACTCACCTGCAATCCAATTTATGCAACCGACATAGGTAAATTCAAAATGGGAATGCATGGACATACGAAGCGAGGCGTATGGAGCAGGGCGTATAGTGGCACATAGACATGTACAATACCAGATAGAAGAAGTAGAGTGAACCTGCCCCGATGCGGGCACTTGCCTACCTGCGCAGCCAACAACACCATACGCTCTACTCCACCGTCCGTGAGGGCCATCATCGACAAAGCGTGATGCCGCCGCAGCCACTGACCGAATCCTGAAACATCTGTGCTATGCTGCTCCTTCGTGTCGCCACGCACTCGCGCTGAGATGACGTGATTATTCGAGGGCACGGAGGCCAGCGCGATGTGGTGCGAGAGAGCAGCCGGCAGCGGTAGCAGCGTGACCGCCGCTACGGAGGGTACACCCTCGGGAAGCCAGAATGGGTCCAGCTTCTGCTGCTGTTGCTTCTGCGAGCCATGTATGAGGCAGACATATGGATATAGCGGTAAGAAGGTGTGGGTCAAAAGGAGACGCCGTCAAGGCGGAGTGGGAGCTGAGCATGTGCAAGAGTGCAACACTGGAAACCAGGAAGTGGGCAACACGGGCATTGCCATGAGCACCGGCAAAGTGGGGCAAGCACCCTACTTTCACCAAGTTTGATCACGTCGGCGCTTAGCATGCACCCATGCATCCATGCTGCCTGATTCCCTAACGACTCTTGAACATATTCGCTCCACGCCCCAGCGCCGCAGTGTTTCCTGGAGCCCACCACACCCCGAAGCCCAGAGGCCCTTTTAAGCCCCGGGGATAGCGACCCTTTTCGTAGGAATCATATACCCAATCTCGCAGGAGTCATATATTATAAGGACAGAGCACCCGATCGCTCCGAAGCCCTTTATGCACACCTGCTGGCCATCGGATAGTCCCGCGGGCTGATCCCCACCGCGAGGAGCCCCAGTCTCCATGGTAATCTCCGATGTCCCCAGTATCGCCGCGGGCTCACGACAGTGCTGCATCACAAGTTGTGCGCTGGTCATCAGCCGCACCCCCATTAAGCCGTCGCACAGGACGCCACTCGGTGAGGAACTACTGGCGCATGATATGCTGCCCACACTGCTGGTGCTGATACTATTGTTGCTGCCGCGGCGCCAGTTGCTGCTATTGTTACTGTTGCCATTGCTGGTGGCACTGCCGCACGATGAGGCACGCTTGTGGCCGTTGGATGTAGCCCCATCGATGTCCAGGCTGAGCGCAGCGATCGACTCGCGGGAAGCATTATCATCAGCCAAGGGCCCTTGCCGCAAGCCATCTCCGACTTTCTCCGTAGCGCCAGCGGCCAGAGCCGCAGTGTCAGTAAATGCCGCGACCAGCTTTGCGGAATCTTCCCGAACGCATCCGAGCGCTGCGATGTTTGTTAGAACGGTCTTCATGGTCCTACCGCCCACTGCTACCAGCGAGTGACGGCACTGGCTCGGGCGGAGAACGGGAGGGGCATGTATGGTGGGTGAATCGATACAGTGCGGGGTGCACAGTTTTGATGAAGAACAAACGAAGGTTAGGATGCGAAGTTAGGAATGCCTTAGACACTCACTCCGTCCAGGGCGGCGGCCAGCAGCATGCGCGCCAGCTCCGTTCGTTCTTCCTCGTGCGTCGCTGACGTCAGGCAGAGCGGCGTCTCACGGCCTCCCAGTGCTCCCCAGCGCCGCAAAAGCACCTTAGTCATTTGCCCGGCGACCAAATGAGGAGTCACACCGGCGCCCTCGAGGCTACCGTGGGATCCAACCCGGAGGCTCCCAACCCAGGAAGCAGGGCACACGAGCCCGGGGGCCGGGCCGGGCCGGGCGGATTGTGGGACTAGGGGCAGGGCATCCTTCGAGAATGAAGTTGAGAATCCCCGCACGTAGAGGTTGATAAATCGCAGAGGCCGCCGCGTGTGCAGGTCTTCCGCTTCGTCCATGGCAGCCTGAATGCCCGCTTGATGCTGCAACAGCAGGACCCTGCATAGCTCCCAATTTATATTTTCAAATTCCGCCAACCCAGGCATGGGACACGAGGCCAAGGTTCGTGCCAGAACCACAAGCAGCTCCAGCGAGGTTGCGGCCGCAGCCCGGTCTGTTGCCGCGGCGCCCGTCAAGAGCAGCGTCACAGATGACTGCAACAACAGGCCGTCGGATAGGCGGGGTTAGGGCGGGGTGAGGTAGGCTGGTCGAAATGGGAGCTGGGAAGAGCTGAAACCCAGCAGCCGGAGGGGAGTGAAGTTGGACAGTTAAGTAACGAAGGTGAGTGTTAATATGGCATCCTAAATAGATGGATGAGCCACAAAGGGTTGAGCACCTGTAAAGTCGCGCGGGTGTACGGAAGACACTGTGGTATGGCTCAACGGCCTCACACCTATGAAAACTTGCTTCTCTATGTACAGTGAAAGAACAAATGTCCCCTGGTAGCCGCAATATCGTCACACACGCCAGCCCAAACACTATGTCGAAGTACTCGAACTCCATCTATGTCACGTGAATAACCGAGTCGACCACATTACCACTTAACAACTCTGCATCACCCTGCACCAGGGCACCCGGGTTGACAGCCTTCACCTTATTCCACAGGCGTACCCCGGCAGCCCAGTTCCATTTCTTCCCCGAAACGCATACCTGCAGTTGCGTGATGATCGTTACGAGACAACGCAGCTCTGGCAAGGTCAGTGTGCCGGCGCCTCGGTGCTGCAGCAGTGCGTCCGCCAGCACCATTGCTGACCTCATGTGTGCCTCCCGCTCAGAGCGGCATGGCACCATGCTGCTGCTTCGGCGGTTCTTGTCGGTCCCTGTCAGACTGTTCTCAGAGCTGCGGGGTTCCTCCCCCAACCGTTCCGCCATCGCCAGTGCACCATGCACTCCGATCAGCACGGCCGCACGACCAGAAACACTTTCCAGGTTTTTGTCCTTGTGATATGTGGGAAGGGGAAACGAGTCAGGGTGAACAAGTTGGGGTGTGGGAAGAGTTCAACGGCAAGGGAAGGGTGCAGCCAGCCTACCTCCTATCAAAACACCGAGGGAGCTTGGTGGCACCTACGGTTCATATACTGGAGATCATGGGCAATAGGGTTCGGTGCCAGGCAGCCCTCAAAACCTACACACCAAGACGACCCCAAGATGATACCGTAGCAGTGGCGCCACCCGCTCCGCAACAATTGTGTAAACGGTTTATAGCCTTGTGCAAACCCAACCGAACGTTCCATGCGCTGCCGTACCTGTGAACGCCGACACTTCCCTTTGCTTCCCTAGTCCCGTGTTGCATTACAGAAAGGAAATGCCTGCGCTGCTCAGCCCCTGAGGCAACCCCACGAATGCATTTTGCCGGGCTACTTGACAAATACACACATTTAGATGTATACAGCACCTTAATTACGGCACTTCAATCGCTTCATTACCCTACGTATGCCCGGGGCTCACCGCCACGCCGGTGTAGATTGTCTGCAGCGTGAATGGCCGGCTGGCAGCTGCCGCACATTGAGTGTATGGGGAGGAAGCCAGCAACCGCTGAGAAATGTCGCCCGCAGGATTTCGAGAGAGGTGCTGTCGGATATTGGTCAACACCCGACGGATGTCATGGAACTTGTCGCTGCCCTGTGCTCCGTTGGAGTCGCTGCCCTGATCCGTTGAAGTGCTGAAGCCACCATTTGCAGTAATTTCCTCTCGCTTATCCGGAAGGATTTTGGGCAGTTCTACGTACAGCCGGTAGAAGCGCGGAATGGTCACAGTGACCATGCTTACCCACTCCATATCGACGTCAGCGCTAAGTCCTTCCGGCACCTTATCGTCCCTGGAATTTTTCACGCTGCTTACATGTTTGCTTGTATTGAGGCAACCGGAGGCGTTCCTGATGTCCCTGTCACTAGTTCTTGTTGGGCAACACGTAGCGCGGTTCGCTTGGACCCGTCTGTACGCATGCAGCGGAGTTGATGCGCCGACGGCCGCGGAAGTCGCCTCCGCACGCAACTGTGGGCGGTATTTGGCGATGGTGTGCGCCACCTGCGCTGCCCGACGTTGACGATGCCCATCCAGCTTTCTGGGCCGACGAACCAGGACGTGCCCGGGAACAGCAACCTTTGCCGCCACGATGTTGCGGAGTTCCAAAGCTTTGAGTTCATTAGTGATAGATGAAAGCGATTGATAGCGTCTAAGCTGGTAACTGGAATACTTTTCGGAAGTGTTGGCAAATCCCGCCATCCTTAGGTCACTGCACTAACCGATGCCGCTCATAACCGTGTGTGATTATGTTGAATCGTGAAAGTATTGAGTATGCACATAATCTCCATGGCAACAACTGCCAAAGGCCTGGGCGCCTCCAAACGTGTAAAAGCCTTCCTTTAAAAAGACACGCAAATGTACATTAATAACGACTTAGACCATCTGAAACGTCCAAAGGTTGGGCCGTTCGTGCACGTTAGCTTATCATAAATGTGACAGGACATATCCTTCGGATATAGATTGATTAGGAAGATGTGAAAAACATGAACCAATGGATGACATACTAAAGAAAGCATTTGGGTATGAAAAGGGCATCGATAGCAGCCGGTTTGCGACCCGGCCGATGTCATGAAAAGCGCGCTGAGCGCATGCGGGGCGTGCCATGACAAGGTGGCGACTTCATCTTGACTACAAAATTACTTGCTAACTTAACAGCAATATTTGCCATTTTGGGGGAGTGTTTTCGTACTGGATGATGCATGAGGGTTCAACTGATATTCCATGGGTTGGGAATCATCTACGCAATCACAAGTTGTCACTGTCATCAAATGTAAGTATATTATAATAAAATGGAATTTTGTTGCATAGGTAGGAAATACTTAGGAAGCCCGCTTCCGTGCCAAATTGAAAACAGGGGAAATCTATTAGCTTCACTTTACTGATCTAATTCGTGTTCCACCAACAACGTTTTCCATGAATCAATTGTCGTCTTCCACGGAAGTTGATACAACTATTGCGTTTAAGCTTAGGCGTTAGCGCTCTTTGTTAGACACCAGGCATCAACGCGCAGCGGAGTATTCTGTTTTAATTTTGTATAAATGACAACCTTAATTATACATCGGCTGCATCGGTGATGAGCGCATGGATGGAAGGGGTAAACTTGCGTCAGTTGTCGCTCACTGACAGCAGTCGTTCGGAGTAGGCCCGCTACCCTCGCAGTGGGTATCGCACCACATCAGACGCCTATTCGCTGTTTCTATACACAAGATGGGTGACTCTGACGGGGATCGAGATGGCATGACCGTCTTCACGGACACAGTCGACGGCACTTTCAGGTGGGCACGTCCCGTCGGTTTGCTGATCCACCAACACATGCACATACTATGTTAGCACTAGCACCATGATCCGTCCAAAATTGCGATCTGTCAAAACAAAGGCTCTTACTTCTGCGGATTTGGCGGAAAATGCTAACGATTGCGACGGTGCTACGGCTGTCAGGACCGTGCGGTGCCAAGGCAAGAGTAGTTAGCCCAACTTTGATGTCCTAGGCTTTCCGCCGCCGCCGCTGCCGTCAATATTTTGCAGCCTGCAATCTTACTGCATCAAGGTCATTGACACTCCGGCCTTCCAGCGGTTGCGGGGCCTGTCTCAGCTGGGCGTCACCAAGTACATGTTCCCGGGTGCAGTACACAGCCGCTTCGAACACTCTTTGGGCACAGCGCGCAAGGTAGGACGTTTCAGGTGTTGCAACAGACAGGTGCCGGAGTGCCGACTGATGGCTGCTTAGCTGGAATGGAGCTTAGCCGCATGATCCCAATCTCGCCAAGCGATGGTACAGCGTCTACAGCATGACCTGTGGCGCGCATACCCACCTCGTACACAACACGTTTTCTTCGCACTAACACATATGCTGAAACACAGCCACAAGCTGCGATGTTGTACACGAGCGAATGCCGCTTTGAAGATGGTATGTCATGCACATTTTCCACGTCTATCCTGCTGCCGGCACACACATTCACACACACACACACATATTCACATACGGTGACGCCCTCATATGACTTGCAGTCGTACAAAGTCGCCCGTAATATCTTCAAGCAACAGGGGGGCGAGAGAGCAGCCGCCGCAGATGGTGTGGTTGTTGATATGGATGAGGAGGACGTCAAATTTGTGACGCTGGCAGGTGGGAGCAGGGACCTGGCGCGGAGGTAAAGAAGGGCGACCTGCAGCTTAGACTACCCGGCGCTGGGGTCGGACTCGATGAGATGAACAGAAGAGAAGCGGGAAAACGTATATGCCAGTCATATCACCGGGGCCCAAGTCACCTTCCCTCCGACCCAACATATGACCTGTTGTGCTTTGGGATGATGCAGCCAGGCACTTCTGCCTGTGTGTCGTCTGCCCAGGTTTCCTGGTCCCTATCCAATGATACGCTATCCCTTCGCCGTGCCCTGGGGCCCCTCGTGGATCATGTCGTGCCATTCCGAGTGACCCCTCTCCCGGCCGCATCGGCACACTCTCACCCGGGGTGTCTCCCTTCAGGCCTCACTCATGACCTTGGTCATGGGCCGCTGTCGCACCCCTTCGAGAACTTCCTGAAGCGCCTGGGCATCACGCATTGGTGGGGGGCTGGGAGGGCTAATGGCAGTCCACTGATTGGGTGGGCAACGCAGTGTTACGTGCACAAGGGTGTATCCGACGCGGGTCGGGAGGTACGATTTGTAGGGTTTGGTCCAAAACTCTTTATGCCCGCTTAAGACATGGCCGCGAGCATCTAGCTAGTGCTTTGGGAACTGGTGTGGTAGACTTTTTGGTGGACGGGCCACGTCCTCTCCCGTTGTCCAGCCCCTCATGGTGCCTTGCTTCTCCCATCCTCCGCGCTTCGCCCTCCTTCCGTGCTTCATGCCTTGCTTTGAAAGGCGGCACGAGGACATGTCAGGCCGGATCCTCGACTATATCGTAACCAACTATGATTTGGACATTAGCCGGTGGGTGGGTGGGTGGGTGGGTTATTCTTAAGGGCAGATGCTCCTGCTGGGCGATTGTGCCGGGGAGAGGCCATCCATGTCAAGTTCTGAACATCCTGTTATTTGCGCATTCTCCATAGCCTTCTCCCTCTTACCACCGGTTAAGCCTTTCTTACCAGCGTTTTTGGATCCACGTTCATGCCCCGTTTCGTATTTCGTCGTTGTACTGACACGCTTACTTCCGTGTGCCCCCCGCAGCTCTGGTATAGCACGCATCACCGAGCTTATCCATGGACTGCCTCCGGAGCACCGCCAAGGTGCTGGAGGGGGGCTGTGGCGTCAGGGCCGCCGCTTTCTGTTCGATATTGTGGCGAACAAACGCAACGGGTGTGTGCTTGGACTGCGTAGAGGTTGACAGCGAGGGACTACTGAGGCCTTCACTCACATTCACAAGATGCACATCATCTTTCATGTTACCATTATAAAGAGCACTCCTGTGTATGTGTAGCTGTGTGGCTGTGTACCCGAGTATGTATGTGTGTGTGCATATGTATGCGGATGCCGGTGTTTATTGGGCTTTGGAGTTGAGCACCTAGATTTCCTCGTGACACTCTCATCCCCCCATCCCTTCACCTTCCGGCGTCAGGTGCAGTTTTAGTGATACCTCTTTCCTCGTACTGTTCCATCGCCCCTCGTACTGTGAATACGCGAACCCACCAGCCATCTCTCCAGCACCTCCTTGGCTGCCCTAACGCTCTGTACCCTGAATTAGTTGCCCATCGTCTTTGGATCCCTCTCGTCCCTGACCCTTCCCCACCTTGCATCCTGCCTTCCCCTAGGCCCTATCCCCTACCCCACCTACACGCACACGCACACACGCACGTGGGTGCAAACCCTGTTTCAAACACACGCACGCAGAGTGGACGTTGACAAGGTGGACTATCTGCACCGAGATGCCACCATGTGCGGCGTCAAGGTGGGGTGCGACTTCGACAGACTCTTAAAGAAGCGTTTCATCAAGGTATGGCCTTACTGCTGGTGGTTAGGGGATGATGAACGGGAGGGAGAGAGGGACGCTCAGGTTCAAAGGAGGCCACGACGTACACCCTGAACTCGTCCTACTTACCACAAAGAGAAGTCCTGGGGTTGGGCTTTGGAGGTGCAGGTGTCAGGGATGATGCCTGGGGAGTGCGTATAAGATCATATAGCTTGTTATGCCTGGAGGATGGGTGGGCACCTGGCATATGCCGTAGGTGGTCTGAGATTGCGGGCCTAGTAGTGGGCTGGAGTGAAGGGGACCATATGATTATGTCATGGAATGTTGAAGAAGAATCAATTCCAACCTTGGAGGCATTCTTTTATATATATTCTTTTATATATATCTTCAACATTCCATGACATATATATATATATATGCATAATTATACAGCTCCCTTCCCCTCTCCCCCATCAACATACACACCACCACCCTCTCCCGAATCCCACATCATTTTACGCCGTGTCATCACTATCGGGCTGCACCCAGGCTTCTTGTTACCTTTCCTCGTGCAATTCCCACAGCTGGTGTATCCTCCGAGTGACGACTGCTTTTCTCGAGATACACATCGGCGTCGCTCTCGTTTCCATTCTCTGCAGGTAATTGATGACGAAATCTGCTACCACTGGAGCGAGTACCCCAACATCTTGGACTTGTTTCGTGCAAGAGAGGCTATGCACCGGAAAGTCTATACCAACAGGTATGTCACCCAGGGGCCCCATGTGGAGGGACGCGCGGTTGGTCATGTGCAGCCTGGAGGTGGGGGCGGCAATGTGCGCCCTGACAAACATGTAATTAGAGAACCAATGGTTGGGGTTGGGAGTTAGGTTAAGTTGGAAACCACACCGCTTGGTTGGGGACCCCAAGTTGTCAGTGAGCGGAGGTCCTGCTGGGAAGGCCCCTTCCCTTCTGAAGACTGGCATGGAGGGCTCGGGGGCAGGGATAATCCAAATATTCCAATCAGAAGAGAGGTACAGATCCGACATCTGCACAAGCCGCATAGGACTCTTTTAAGCCCTTCCCCGCCTCCCATCTACCTCCCAACTTACATTGCAGGAAATGCAAGGCGGTGGAGCTGATGGCGGTGGACGCGCTGGTGGCGGCGGAGCCCCTGCTCAGAATCACAGAGCGGCTGGATGTACCGGAGGTATGCATGCTTCTTGTCAATTTGTTTTCTCATCGTTCCTTAAATAGCTAGCCGAGACTGGCTCTATGTCCAATTAAGGGGCACAGCTAACCCTAAGCCCCCTTTTAACGAAACGCCGTTGAAGAAGCACTCTGCCCCCCAATGGGGGAGGAGGGCCCGAGGGACCGCTTCCCCTTCCCCTCCCCCAACACCGCTTCAGCTCGACCGACGGCATACACCCGCGCGTCTCTTTTATGGAGAAAGGAGGACGGCGCAGGAGGAAGGGCCCTGAACAGTCAGCCTAAGAAGGATTAGAGCAGTCCATGCTGCATGGAAGGCCCGGCTGGCCAACCTCCCTTGGAAGACCTGGGCATATCTACCCCCCATACTTCTCCCTCTAGAGGGACGCCCTCATCCATTCGCCACCTTTATCGACTTCAGCATGTATCAGTACGTATCAGTACGTATGCATGTGTATGCATAACTGGTCAAGGACGTGTATTACGCGGACTATATGACTGCCAAATTGATTCATCATGGCAGCAATTCCATTGCTTGACTCCGGTCTTCGGCACGTATTATACAAGGTCATTGCGGCTGTTGGGGTCGCCAACGTGCGCCGCTCTTCCCGTTCTTTCATGAATCCGCCACACAGGACTTCATCAGCCTGGATGACTCATTACTCAGGGTGCGTGGGAAGTGTTCAGGTTGAGGGGGTTGTGGAAGAGGGGCGAAGAGACGTGGCAGGGGGGGGGCCGAAGGCGAGTTGGTGAACCTTGCGTGCTGGAAACCCGAGTTTCGGGACTCCCAAGAACACACCCACACACCCACGCATACACGCACAGACGCCCTTGACACATGCTGGCGAGTTGTGGTGGTTTCGGCCCTCTGTTCCCGCCGTCTCCAGCATGTTGGGGGATCAGGTGATCCGACATTTGGTTGGCCTGCGCTGGGCTGCCGTCCAAAACTCCCTGAATGGCACTGGCCGTGAAGGGACCTAGCCTTGCATCCGAGCGATGCGAGTCCGGTGCCGACACCGGAACTGGATGCTGACGCAATGAAACGACTGCCAGGCCCCAGGGGTGCTGGGCATCCATTAGCCGGACAAGCCGACTGTACTTTGCCCACATCCTTAGCTGTATGCTGACACATTTCGCTAGCTTCACGTGCTCCTGCCCTGCTGTATCCTTAGGGAATTGTACATGTCCACCCCCCCGCCATTTCGGATATTCGTCTAGCCCTCCATTGCTAAATTTTCTCAGCATAATCATATTCACTTCGGGTTCACGACTGGGCTCAGTATTTCCATCTTTCAACCCCCACTGCTACCGCTTTACACAATGTGATTACCTCACCGCTGTGTTACTGCCCGAACAGACGATAGAGACTTATGAAAAGAACTACAGGTGAGATTTGGCGTTGGCTGTAATGTGACGTAATGTGATGTGGGGCGAAGGTCTTTCCATCTGGCGAGGAAAGCGACAATCCCCGGATCGAGGACACACAGCAACTTCCTATTTTTGCGCCTTTGATGGAGTATGTGGGCGGGTTCGGTCCTTACAGCTCAAACTTGATGATTGCGGCTTTCACGTGTCTCTCTCACCCTCTATGGTTTGTTCCCGACCTCTTATGCACGTTCCCTCATGTACTTTGTTGTGGCCTCGTCCTCGTGGATCGCTACCTGGAAACGCAGGGCCCAGCTGAACGACGTGGAGGAGAAGGCTCTGACCAAGGCGCAGGAGATTGTGAGGCTGATCCGCACCCGCAAGCTGTACCGCTTCGGCAACCAGTTCACGGTGCCGCCTGAATACTTGGCCGACTGCCGTTGGGAGGTGAGCAGCCACCGAAAGACAGACAAGTGGACAGACGGACTCGGGTGCAGCATCAGTGGATGAGGAGGGTCCCGACTCGACCCCATTGTCCGGGGCACCGCTAAAGAGCGGTGGGCATACGCGATATAGTCGTACCAGGGGTATCAAACAGGAAGGGCCTAATCCACCTCACCCACTTCCTCACTGTCTGTCTGTCTGTCTGTCTGTCAATGTATGTGTATGTCTTGGTCGGTCGGTCGGTCGCTCTCTTCCTCCTCGCTCTCTACGCGCTTCATGTCCTGCGCCTAACCAACTCTTCTTGGCCTGGAAAAGCACGTGCATACATATACGCACTCGGTGTTTCCGCAGTCCATGAAGCGGCAGTTCACTCCAGCTGAGGTTGCGTCTTGCTACGGCGGCTCGGACATACCCGGGGGGCTGCAGCCCGATGACGTCATTTGCGACGAGAACAAGATCGATCACACCATGGGCGGGGCCAACCCCGCGGAGAGGGTACGTAAGGGCGCCGGGGTGTCCTGAGGTCAGGAGAGGATTAGAGGCGGCACAACGGTTGTCTGGAAGGCACCGTATGGCCAGAAGTGAGGGTCGTGGTGGCGATGGGATCACGAAGGTGTTGAGAATGCTCCGGCTCGCGACCACACGGAGGTTGTGGACGGAACATCCATAGGCAAGGCGTGCTAAGGCTAAAGAGGTGGCTTTGGTAGTCAAAGGTGGGCTGGGGGAAAGTAATAGCTATGCCACCGGCTTCCGGCTTGGTGGGAACTAAGCAACAGGTTCCGAATAGCGCCGCTGTCCTCCTCTTTCAATATCGACCCTTTTTTTGCCGGGAGCTCTTGCGTCCCGCAACCCAGCAGTTAGCAATCCACCTAGCATGGGCCTCTTGCATTACCACAGCGGCCTCTCTATACTCCGCGCGTACTCCCCAACCACTCCCCAACCACTCCAGGTTGGTTTTTTCCGGAATTACTTTAGTCGGGAAAAGTACTACATCGGGCAGCACCAGGTGGTGGGGATCATGCCGCACTTTTTCCAGGTATGGTTCGGAGCGTATCCTGTGAGGATACAAACAAGAATTCATAAATTATGCCTGGGCCTGTGGATGATGAATCATACATAATTCATGACCGACTGTCAGGTGAACACTGATAGCTACACGTAACCTTCCATAGCCTTTCAGGGATGGCGCTTCTATGTCTAATTGGGCCTTAGGAGGCCCGGCGGTCCGTACCTAAACTGTTTAATGTTATCATTCATGTTCTCGGGTTAACTGTGCTCGTTTCCGGGCCTTATCCGCTAACTTCATAACATGCCCCTGGGTTCTCCAGGAGCGCGTGCTTCGAGTCTTCACTCGCCACCAGGAGGAGCGCTACGTTCGGGCGATTGAGGAGGCCCTCCGCAATTGGTGCGACCAGCGGTTTGGCAGTGCCGCACAGCTGGCCACTCCTGTGCGCCCGCGGCGGCAGCAGTCCGCGGGATCGGGAGCGGCTGCTGTGAGCGATGTGCCGCACCTGGTCTTCCCTCGGGAGGTACGTGCTCCGGCTGCCGGGCTGCCGCATGCCGAAAAGACGACAATGCCAAGAAGGCGAGGCAAAAGATACAGTTAAGGTACCATGTGCTATGAACACATTCGCCGCAGGTTCTGATGAATCAGCTGACAGACGGCATGAGGCCTCAGGGGCCCGCCGCGCGCATCCAGGGAGGCCCGCCCATAGCCGGTGCTGCGCGGGGCGGTGGGGGCTGCGGCGCACTGGGCTCCGTCAGCACTAGCGTGCGGGAGGGCAGTTGCAGTCATAGCGGAGGACACGCGGTTACCATGGGGCCCTGCAGCGAGTCCACACCGGTGCGGGCAATGCTCCGGCCGGCGCCTGGGCACTCGTGGGCTCCCACCGACGCCGCCACCGCTGCCACAGGGGGGAATGCTGCCGCTGCCGGTGGTGTGGGAGCAGGACCAGGAGACAGGGTCGCAGCGCCGAGGGGACTCCTGCTGGAGCATGAGTCCGGCCGGGTGAAGCGGCAACGCACGTCAGGCCGCAACGCAGGATTGTGAACTGGCGGAGCGGTGGGAGGGTGCTGCGGGGCCAATGTAGACCATGGACAAACCAAAATCAAAGTTTCCATACTCAAGTACACAATCATTTGCCATAGTGTAAGCGGAAGGATTCAGATGTGAGCCTTATCCTTTTTTACTATACTAAGTGATTGACTTGCTTGCAAGTACAACCACCCTTCGTGTACGGCCGGTTAGGGTTTAGGACGGCTGGTCCCAATGTGCGGGTGAGCTGGCGTGCAGTTTGTTGTCCATGGTAGGTGTCAGGGAGGCTTTGGAGTGCGTTCATGGAGGAAGCTTCGGAGCGCGAAGAAGAGTTGGCCCCGGGGGATGAGGGTCTGAAGGCATCTGTCATCTCTGTATGTAGGTAGCAGCAGACTCACCCTGGGGGGGTAGGATTCAGGATTTCCGTCAGGAGGCGGTGGCATCACACCAGGTTCTGTAGAAGTAGCATCGTGTGTATCTATGAGCCGTAGGGTAACCACGTACTGTTGGTGATATAGGCCTTTGTTGGAGGGAGGAAAAGGACAAGAAGGAGAGAGCAACAGTTTTCGTGTCTTACCTTCGTATTTTGGGGTGGTCTTGTGCTTGCGTTCATCTTTGTGGGAGTTGGTTAAGAGCGTTGGAAATCTTGAGTTCATTGAACCACGGGCAAAGAACGGAGGGGCCTAGAGGCTTAGAGACTGGTGGGGCGGTAGGTCGGCAGGAGAAGCCCTTATAATTGGATCCTATAAGTAGATAAGTATCCACGGCTGGATTGAGGTCCCGGGTGCCCTCCTGGGGGAGTCGGGCTTGGCGGGTTACCCGAACATGAAATGGCACGGAGGCGGGGTTGAGTACTGGGATGATGAAACCCTACGTGAAGGTATTGCCGGGTGGCGGACTTGAGCGCCTGGTGGTATGGACAGATTGACGGATGTAGTGGGGCAAGGTCAACTCGTTGCAGGCTCGTAACATTGTAGTGTGAAGGGAGCCTGTTTCTGGGGCAAGGTGCACGAACGGCCTCAGGGAGGGGCCGTGTGCGCAGGTTGGAGCGCACGGTTGTAAGCGATTGCCGATAAGCGATTGCATGTTCAGCCGTTCGGCGCACCCGTCAGCCGTCACCCCGTCAGCCGTCACGCCGTCATCACCCATGTTCCTGGCACTCTACCCCAACGCCAATGCCCCTCCACGACGTAAATGTTATGGTAGTTATAGTACGGAGGTTATTATTCAAGTCCTGATTATTCATGCCTATGCCGTTATTGAAATCGTTTTGGCATCATCATTGATTTTTGATATGAATCTTAAATAGTAATAGTCATCTTGTTATGTCATCAAGTCGGGTCAAATACACACACTAACAGACTCAACGAACACATACACATATATATGGGTGACATCTTGTTGTGTCACCAAACACACCACATCAACATTCACATCCACATCCACACACACACAAGCACGTACATATACACACAAGCACGTACACACACACACAAGCACGTACACACACACACACACAAGCACGTACACATACACACAAGCACGTACACATACGCACACAAATACAAATAAACAACCCACGGCTCGTAATGGCTTGTGCGGGTGCCCCTGCAAGGCCCCTACAGATGCGAGATGTGTGCCCCGGCACCTAATATTCCATGAATGTGTGTGCCGTACATATCGTACAGCTGCTAACTCTCCACCTCCGGAGGGCAAATTTCGGGCGCCCTTATCGCCCCCGCCAGCATGCGTCCGCCGCTGCCTACTTGGAGAGGCCTCTTCAGCGGCAACTACCACAGTTCTGCAACGAGAAATGACCGTTAGGATTGGACCGTTAGGCCCAAACCTAACCAACAGTCCCCACAGCCACTCAGCCAGATCGCAAAGAGCAATCTGTCCTGAGGGAGTGGTCAATCCGGTCAAACTTCAGCTTACCGTGTGGATTGGTCTGTCGTACTCCCAGAATCCCCCCAAGTGGGAGCAGTGGCCGAACTGGCGCCAAGGGAAGCTTCCAAGCTCGGACGCAGCCAAGGACTACGACATGCCCAGGGCAGGCGATGATAATCAGCACCCTGGCGGGGGTAACAGCGCCCCAGGCCCAGGCCCAGGCTCCCCTCCAGAGACGGGGGCACACACAAACACAGAAATACAAGGTGCCCAAAGCCCACAGACTTGACACCTGGAAAGGCCTTGTTGGCTGCATGTACGGCACATAGACCAAGCCTTAAGTCCGTGACAGACTTAAGGTTCGCGTCGGGGATCACAATGCTGTTTCCAAACACAACCACACACACACACAAACTGACAAATACATTTCACAATTACGTAAAGCAACCAACACACACACACACGTACCAGATACACGCACGCAAACACGCACGCACCCGCACGCACGCACAATGCACAAGCCAGGATAGGCGGTCGTTGAAGCCATACGGGCCGCAGTGTGCAGCAAATATTTTGTAGCCATAAGTCGGGTCACTCCTGGTAATAGCGGTTTAACTAAACAAAATCACTGCTGTCCTGCGAACGTTGAGCCCGGCCAAGGACAGTTACTACCCCTCCCTAACCGATTATGAACCCTCCAGCCCTAACCAATTACCGACATCTGCCGTCACCGACCCAAAGCATTACCAATCGGAAAATATAGCCGGAATCACCCCCCTTGCGAGCCAACCAACAAGTGCGACCTGCTGGTGGCTCACATACTTTCTAGGTGCGCCTACCCCCTTTCCCCCCCCCCACACACCGAATCGTCGTACCACGCCTCCACTGCCCAACACCTGGGATAGAGATCCCCTTTCCTACACATGTAAGAGCTCCCCGCTGCGATCATGGCGACGAGCTGCCACAGCTTCCGCTGTCACTGCTGCGGCGGCGACGATGAAAGCGAACACGGCCGCCTCTGACGCTGCCGTAGACGTTGCCGCCACCGCTGCCGTGGCCGATGCTGATGCTGCTGACGCTGCCATGGCCAATGCTGCCACGGCTGACACTTTCTTCTGTCGGCTCCGCCGCATCCACATCCGCCACCACTTCCATATCCGCCGCCATTTCCACATCCATCATGTCCGCCTCCGCCTCCGTCTCGTCCACATCCATCGGGTCTGAGAGCTGACCATAATGTCGACCATCGACCTCTAGAAACGGAACGCAGTCGGCGCGTCGGTTCATGACGGACCTCCTGTGTAGGGTGGATCGAGATACCGGGTCAAATGTAAGTACGTGTGAGAGTGTGTGTACGTGTGTGTTTGCAGCGCCCAAATTACTTGCTCGGCGCCCCAAACCTCAAACCCGACCTCATGTCCCCCAGAAGACTCAACAAGTATACCTGAGGCGAGTCCCCTCGAGCAGCCCCTGCGCCTCATAGCTCTGAAACCATGAGATGTGGTAAATCCGTACTCAATGGGAGGTGACCTCAGGCGCCGGGGACTCGACATCCTCCTCCATCATCTCGACACTTGACTCGGGGATATCCCAGTCCATTGTGTCGAAGACACCTACAGCCTCCGGCTCCATCACTGCGGGCAGCGCCGTGATCTGCCTCCTGATGCTGTAGTGCACCGCGCGACCGGGTGCACACGAGCAGCTCAGGGTCTCCACAACCTCCTGCACGCGATGCCAAGGGGGGTGTATGAGCACATTGCGATACGGCAACAGATAGGGCAGCAGTGCATCACGTCACATGTACGAGGTAGACAGACAGAGGTAAACAGTAAAAGCACAGTCCGTAGTCTCAATCAATCACAGCACGATAGATTCATTACGATTTACCAAAAATCCATTAGGATAACGAACAGCTCATCAGGCGCTATACAGCGCGCCTTTCTAAAACCTCCAAAACCAACCGCGAAAACGGAAGTAGCCAACAAAGCAATGACCTGCCGTCGTACTCACCTCCATGGTTGCAGTGCCCATCCAGGGCAACGTGACGCTGATGCACGTTGCCGGCTGGCTCGCCACCGTTGATAAGCCGCACCTCATGCAAGTCCTGGTGACTTGGACTTCTCCTGCCTCGTTCCGTGACATCACGCCTGGCGGCGAGGGTGCACCAGCGGCCTGGTGGTGGCAGTGGGCAGTGGGCAGTGGGCAGTGGGCGGATGGGCGGCAGTGTCAACTACAGGCGGCGCAGCAAGCAAATGCTCAAATGCTTCTATACAAAATTTTGGGTGTCCGCGGACGCCGCCGAAGGCACCACCAAACTATACAGCCGTAACGTATCGGAAAAACTATCAACAAAAAAACCTGTAGCCTAGCGAAGCGCATACCTGCGAAACCGCATTGTGGCAAGAATTGTTCCCGAGGTTCCTTAAACCAATCGGACGCGCCGCAGAGACAACTTCGCCTTCCTGCGAAAAAAAGCGTTGCTCATCATAAGACTATAATTGCATTACGTCATACGATGCACGGCGTGCGATAAACTGGTTGAGCCGAGCTGATGAGCTGAGCCGGGGGATGTTGGGACATCACAACTGGAAAGCTTCAACGAGCTCACTTCAAAGTTTTATATTTCAGTACTAACCTCCACAGCATTGAGGATAACATTCATGACTTTCGGCGCTTGCGTGTTAGAAACGCCGATGCTCAGCATGCCCAACTCGGCCCGAAGAACCGAAACTCCTGCAGCCTGCAAACATCCCCATTCCGTCAAAATGCCACCCTACATTCATTTTATGGCTCCAGAAGCCTCATTGAACTTACCCGGTCGCGAGGACGTGGCGTGCAGGTAGTCGGTGTCTGCCGATTTGAACTTCCCAAGCCTTCTAAGCTCGAAGAACGCAAACGGAAAGTGGTAGCTGGTAGTAGCACATTGTCGATGAAGATTCTACACATTTTTACAAAGGATTTGCACTTCTACACAGCAATTGGGACGTGTTATATCTTGCACCCCGCTTGCATCCGTACATCAGGGGAAAACACACCAGGCTACCGGTGCTTGGTATTTGCTGTGAAAAACTGGTTTATCAGACTCTAAAAAAGCTCGGTTTTATTGCTGAATGCAATTGTGGAAAGACAGGTCGGAAGAACGCAAAGAGGGGGAGCTGATATCATGACTGGATACAATTGCCAAAAGCCGATTCCCTGCGAGAACCTGAAGAATGAACTAGACCGTTTCGTGTTTGGACACGGCTGCTCCTGGACATAGCCGAAGAGGGATTCCTGCTCAATTTCGCGCGAAATGCCGACAACTGAACGAACTTGTTTCGTGCTTGGCCCCAACCCTCGGGCTGAGATGAGTCATACCACATGGATGTGCTTAAACGACCAAGTGCTCAGGCAGAGCAGATGGGCTGAAAGCACACTTTCAGTAATTCGGCTTGCGGCTGGGCATTGACACAACTACATGAAACTGCATGACTCATCGAACCAGTATCGCATGGAACCCAATAACCTGACTGTACCCTGGTCTCAAGCGCCACCCTGGGAATGGCGCTGTCGTTTGCCCAGTCGCTGTCACAACACGAAAAAAAAACAAAAGCAGATATGGAATCGCAAGATGGAAATGCAAACAGGAAAGCACTCCGGCACCTGGAAAGTGTAGTCCAGGAACAGAGCCAACCGAAAGAACCCCAAGCCGTGCCTTCGCGCCTCAGGGCACCTGTTCTATCCCGCACCTGACACCGCATCACGCTTCCGAAAACGCCCAATCTATCTGATGCTGCCTTCGTCTGCTGCCGGCATCTGTCTGCCCGCTTACTCGTTGTCAGGGCAGCGCTGCTTACCCCCCGTGCCCAGACCGCCCTCTACCGCTGCAATCCATCCAACGAGAGCAACTCCCTCCCAGGGCTGACCACACCCATGGAGCACCGCTTTGCCCCCTCCCCTGCCTCGTGGTACTGGCTAGTTCATTCGACATGCCGCTCCCAATATATACGTCCTCTGTATTTCTTCTCTAACGGAAAGTTACCAAGATGTTTATACGGGGTTCATGACGAGCCATCCGGCAGACCGTTGGCAATACCTGATGCCAAAAAAATGCCTGATTGGAGGAAGCAGGGGTGCAAGGGAGTCGCGCGATGGAGCGGAAGGTTAAGGACAAGTGCACGAGCTAGCGTTAGAAAGATTTTCCTCACAGCACGAATGACTCACAGCGCTGGGACCACGCGGCAGCATCAGAGCAACAGTCTAGACTGGCATGGACGCCTGAAAACGCACACACGCTTCATGGTGTTACACACCGCTTGGGATGCCGGTGCAGAAGCCGATGGCCTTCGCCAAAAGCTCAAGGAGTAAGGCTCCGCCGTGGCTGGCCTAGGGAAAAGCGTACTCCCCTGCCCGATTGCCCGAAAACAATTTCGAATCAGCAACACTAGCTACGACATCCATAACCATCACTTACGTTTTACACGCAGGAGAGGTACATGACAGGATTGTTCAGGTTGCGTGAAGGAATCTGCGAGTGACACCGACAAAATGCATGTTACGAACTTGGGGGAGTTGAAGTGACGGACTCTGACTTATCTTCAGGTAGTCTTCAAGTCGCGCATTTTATAAAGTGATTCCCCCTGCGAGACGTGCGCCAAGGCGCTGCGGGTAACTTTGGTCGCGTGTAGCGATATGGAGATTGGTGCGAGTGTGAGTGGATGCATTATTCCGCTGGGCCAAATGGGCCTGAATGAACTCTTTTATCTAGACGTAGGTGTTGATTGTGAAACTGAAAGGGGAGGTCGTGAATTCTGGTACATTTGTCCGAGCAGCCACGTCAACGTTAAATCGTTGGATCTAGTCAACCTACCTCCCCATATCACCATTTCCATTGAACTAGCCGTCAGGATGCTGTCCGATCGATAAGAATCACTGCATCAACTCGATAGTATTTCTCCCTACCTGGCGCCTTCAGTTTGCTGCTCAATGCCAATCACTCGTAATCGGAATATAGAAACGCAGAGAAGAGGTATACGCGCAGGTTTAAGCGTTGCAATCAAACGTTTTCACGTTGTTGAGTCATTATATGCACAAGCTTTGCTCCCACTCTATCTTGCGTTACGAGCCAAGAGGCTCAGAGATCGCTAAGCTCTCGAAACCAACAACAAGACAAAATATCATAGTAATTAAAGGCCAATTAAATATTTACTTATTGGATTGTGCTCGTCGATTATGCGTGCCATACGTATGAGTTCAGGCGTCTCTCTTCTTCCAGGACAACCTTCCGATGTGTGAATTGTTATCGGGTATTCCAGCTATATGTTAGAACACACACGGAATGTAACGCATATGTGCATGACCTCAGCGCGCGGATGGAAGATGTTCCGCAGCCAGGCCCGTCCTAATGCACAGCTTTGCAAGATGACTTGATTTCGCCTGTATTTTTCAAATCGTAACTGTCTCTCAGCAGCCGGACACGGTGTCGACTATCATTTTTCCAAATGGAAACGCGGCAATGTGGTCTCAGTCTTCAGCCAAATACATTCAACGCATTCGCCGCACAGCGACACCCATCCAACCCAACCCCAACTCCAACACCACCGGACTCCTTACCAACTTGGTCAAGATGGCTGATAAGTTGCGTCTCACATCAGCACATCGCCAGAGTTGGTTTTGAGACCCGACCTTTCATCTTCCCCACTCGCCCAACCCCCCACTGATGGTGGGGTGCGCGTGCAGGGGCTTTCCTTATGTCTGGGCGTGTCACATTCGGGGGCCCCACTCTTCCCCGGCCCGCGACGATTTGCCCCGTCAAACTGTGCCTTTATTATTTCACGTGTCAGGTTTTACGCTTCAAATCCGCATATCATCAGCACCTTCGAGCCATTCGTCCAGCCTAGCGCTTGATGAATGCGCAGCTCCACTTATCCAGGTAGCAAGGCGCAGAGGCGGCAAAAAGAGAGCATTTCATACGGATGGAAGAGGATGAAACCGCAGGCGGCAATGGAATACGTCTTTGCTCCATGCATGCATGCCGGGGCCAGACGTCCTGCTCTATGTAGCCGCTAATGGTGTGGAGCGAACAGTCCTACAACCTGTCGTCGGCAGCAGTGGCGGGAGATGCCAGATGACCGTTGCGACATCAGCAGCTCCGCGGGCGCCGCCGTTCCACACAGGACGGACGACATAGTGCTACTGCCAGCTTCGTGCGAGAGAATAGAACCGCAGCTATAATGGCGGCGGCGGCGGTATTTACGCGGCTGCAGACAACGACGACGGCCGGGTATATATATATAGCGAAGTGGTGGCCGCAGTGGCCGCCCCGGAAGGAGGGGCGGGAGCAGAAGGTTATCACCGCCAGCTGCGGCATGATCGGTCACACATCGACGTACCCAATGCATCTCTCGCACTGCACACAAACACCGTATCATCTTCCACGCACTAAACGATGGTGCCGAAGAAGGGCTGCATGCACGAGGTGTCGCGATGAGTCTGAGCACAACAACAGGGACGACCGGCGCCGGGGTCGGGCCCCAGTCAGGTGGAAATGCTCAGGGCCGCGCTCATCTGGCAGCTGCAGAGTGAGCTTCAAGTGTTCACCGCCTACGTTTGTGTAACGGCGGCCACAACGGCCTCTCACAGCACTACAAAGTAGAATCCGGCAACTTATGTGACGGCAGCACCCAGCAAAGGGCGGCGCCAGCAACAGCAACGACAGCAGCGACGGCGACCAAAGCTATGAAGAACCGCGGTCAGCAAGAGTGTTGACTGGGTGATGGCGGGCGTGGCCGTGAATGTGACAGCGTGCCGCCGTACAGGTATCCTGGCGCATCGACAGATGCGTGACGCACAGTTTAGATTACCGCTAGTCATGAATTGATGGCCTGCCCACTGTTAACTGTTAACTGCTAACTGGTCTCTGCCGAACGTATAGCTACTATCCCGGCAAGTAGTGACCGCAGCAGTCCTATGTCAGTGTTTGGGTGGCAACAGGGACGGCATGTCCAGGAAGGGTCAGCGCACGCGAGGCCTCAGCGGCGGCAGTGGGAACACTGCTGTCGTGTGCGGCCGGCACGCACTAGCTACTGGGGTCCTTGGATGTGCCGCATTGCTGGAGGCAGATAGCAGCGTAGCAGCCCGCCGCCGTGTCGCGGCAGTCCACGCAGACATTTATTTGTTCAGCCACCTAGCCTGCCTACATCATATTACTTTTTATTTGTTACCTACCTACATAGCTAGCTAGCTGGATAGATAGGTATGCGTGCTAGCTACTCAGCAGCTATTTTTCCTAGCTGGATAGACGCATCCATGCAGCTGGATACATGCGTGGTGAGACGGGTAACATATATTTACTTGAGGCCATGGATCGCACACGCCGGTAGATAGGTGGCGGATATGTATGTGTGTATGCATGCATGCATGTATGTATGAATGTGTGTATGTATTTATATATGTACGTGTGTATGTGTGTACGTATTTATGTGTGCATGTGTGTATGTGTGTATATATTTATGTAAGTAGAGTTTTAGGCGGCAGGGTTACCAGGGTAACCATCATAATCAAGTGGCGATGGTGTAGTATCGATCATCACAATAACATAATCAACTAACAGCGTCGTTGACAACAGCTGCACACTGTTCCTCGCTCGGATCAGCACGCAGACAGGCGCCAGGCATGGCAGGCGCTACTCTCGTGATCTGCTGCGAGTGAGTGTGCGAGCAGGCAAGGAAAATGCGTTTGCTTGCTTCCATCCGCAGTGCGTGCATGGGTTAGTTACCGAACAAAGATGTCGTATGAATAGGTTATTTGCGAGGGTTCATAAATCGATGAGTGAGCACATAGTGCGTTATGGGGTTATTAGGTGTGATTGCACACTCGTTCGGGGAAAAAGGGGGTCTGCCAGCTACCCGTAAAATTTGGGACAGTTTGAACCAACCGTAAAAATTGTCCTCTACGGTCGAAAATCGCGCACCCGAATACGGCGGTTTGCGTAATACGTATGGTTTTCAAAAAGTGGCTCGCTGGTTTGGTTTCCGTGCGTTTGTTGATCATCTATCCTGTCATGCATTAATCAGCAAATAACTAATAGATGTACGAACTGCAAACAATACATAAATACAGATAGATAGGTAGATAGATAGATAGTTACATGGATAGATAGATAGATAGATCGTTTTCGTTCCGAGAGCGTCTCAGCATGACGCATGGATGGATGTGCACGCACTCACGCATGCATTGTCGTACACAAACATCACGCATAAGTAGCCAGCTGGTCATCATCACCGAAACTAATTATATATATATATATATGTACATATTATTAATGTCTTATGAAGGATAGGTGACGGGGAGGCAGGATTGGTTTATATGAGACCTTAACGATTGTGATGTCGGCCATGCATCGCACTGCAGGTCGGACTGACCCACGGACCCCAGCTACTTCTCGCTCGTTTCACGCGCATGGAGTATAGGTCCGAATCCGACGACAAATTTCGTTTTCTCACCACCGGCGGTCACCGTCTGCCAAACCCCTTCCTGTATGCATCCCTTTCATCATCTTCATTTCTTGACAAGCAAGTCGAGGCAGGTCATCATAATCAAGGAAGTGAGCTAAATTTACATAGCTCGAGAAGCGTGTGGCTTTCGCACGCTCGCTCGCGCGGCTGCTGCACGCACGCACTCCGTCATCACTCCCGTCATCACTCCCGTCATCACGCGCATGCGATGCCCTATCTAGCTATTGTAATTGCTTGCTCGGTGATATAAGTGTAATCATAACACAGGTCACGAGTCGAAACACGGGTCAACGAAAGCTTTCTTCCTTGCTTTTTGCTTTATTCATTCCATCTCCCGTGCGGGATACAAGTTGTTTATACTTTGGTAACCCAGCTTGATGCGATAAGCAGCAGGCTATTTGACCAGCCTTATTAGGTGGCAGACGCTAGGTAGCTCTTTTCTTTTGTGATGGGTCACGCAAGCAAGGGTCTCATTCATTTATGCCTTCCCTCCTTCCTTAACTTGTTTATCTGCATATTTTTTTATTTGCCGTACGATAAACCATAAATATTTGTCTCGCCGTGCGGGGCTGGCTTGTCACTACTCGCTTGATTAGTCTTCAGATTGGAATGCACCGACAGCAACCCCCTCAATTCCCTGCTGCCTCTGTCGCTGTCATGCAGCGCGGCGGCAATCAGCAGGGCAGTCGACCACACAGCAGCACTTCCTCCCGTTTGTCCGTCTATCACTACTTCCGCCGGCAATCCGAACGGCATTTTCAGGCCTGTTAGCAGCGGCAACTGAGGCAGCAGTGGGAAGGAGATTCTGAAGTAGTATCAATCTTTCGTTCGTACCAGACTGATTCGATTATGATGGAGCCCGAGCAGTTGGAACCCGCCGGTTTCCAGCACGCCGACACATTCGCCGCTACGCCAGTTAAGACTTTGCAACCACCCGTCTCGCAATTTAGTAGCCGTGTTGTCATGACATCTGGTGAAGGTGACGGCAGCGGCAAGGGACAGCAACGCCCGCGGCGTGGACGACGCGGACCGGATGCGGCCGCGCCGCTGGAAGACAAACGGCCGCACGCGTTGACGGAGGCGACCGCAGAGATGGCGCTGCCGCCACCGGAAGCCGCCCGCTTCATCGAGGGAGCATCAGCGGCAGGGGCGGAATCTCTGGCGGCGGCGCATCGGTGTGTCGCGTCAGGCTGGCAGGTGGCGCTGTCCGCCCGCGAGGCCGCACTTAATGCACGTGAATCCACAATACAGGCACGGGAAGCGTCGTTGGCGGCGCGCGAGACGGCAATCAGATCCAGGGAATCGGCTCTGGCGTCATTAGAGGCGGCCATGCGCACCATAGCCGTACATCTGCAGCTACTGCCGCCGTCGACCGGAGCGACGATGGCAGGACCGGTCTCATCCGGGCTGGCAGCGGCGGCAATACCTGGGGCGTGTATCGTCCAGCATGCCGTACCTGCCGAAGCCGCCACTGGCTGGAAAGGCGGTAGTGGCAGCAAGTCGCTGACTAGCACGCAGCGGCGGCGGCAGCAGCGGGCACGTGCCCGGCGGCGGGAACAGGCCGCCGCGGAGCTGGCGGGCCCACCCGGAGAGGAGGCCCTCCCTGCAATGGAGCGGCCGCCGCAAGGGGAGCTGGAAGGGGAGGGAACACAGCAGTATACGGGCCGGGGAGGGCAGGAGGACCAGCTGTAGCACCTGTAGTAGCAGCAGCAGCAGCAGCATGTGGAAGGGTAACATGGGATCCAGGATGTGGCTCGCGGCAAATAGAAAGTATATGACGTAACTCTTAAAAGGTCTGACATGGATCTTGGGGTTTTTCTGTTCTGATGCCCACCTAGCCCACATATTGCGCATGCAGGTGGAGGGACCGCAGAAGTACGGCGGCGGTTTGGGCAGGGCACGAAAGGAGCACTTGGGAGGAGGAAAGGCGGAAGCGGGAGGTGTTGGCTTGGGTGTGTGTCGGTTTTCGGTCGGGTTCGTTGATGATGTTCGGTTAGTTCTGGAAGATGAATGAAGGCTTGCGTGTTGTCGGCTGATAGACACGGAGCAATGGCAGTAGCTGATGCCCATGCGCCCCAGCAGTGGCGCTGCGCCGTGCGAGCAATTACGCGTGACGACGTTTTGCTTGGTGCAATTTGGCGCCATCTTTGGCGCCATCTGGCGCAAACCTTAAAAAGCAAAATTTTGGCACAAACGTACGGCAGTTTGTTTCGAAAATCACAATGCTACCCGGCAGTGCTTCCTCGTATAGAGGGTTTGGAAGGAGCGATTGGGGAGGGCGGCTGATGAGTCAATTACGCACATCTGGATTCTGCCCTCAGCAGTGCCCATCACGAAAGGTGCGTCGTCGTCCCTCTTTGGTGTACGGCATCTCCCCATGCAAGAACGTCTCCTAATTGATTTTTTAATCGTTCCCAGCGACTTTGTCCCCGTGTGGAAAAACACTGTCCCATTGTTGGTAGCTTTTATACAATCCAGGTTTTGGATTTTTTTGAGCCTACATCTTAAGCCCAGTGCCGTCGTACATGCATGTAGTCGTCCTGTTGTCGTACATAGATGCATGTACGGGGAAGAGGCTTATGGGAAGTGCCATGCATGGGCCGCCCAGCAGTTTTGATACTGGGAGTTCGTTGTACGCGGATGCGAGAGGCCAACAAGCAACCGTGGCCAGGACGCATATGTATACCGACATTGCGCGTGGGTGTCTGTGTTTTTGAGGATCTGTTTGAGCTCCGAAAACGGCCGTGTCCGATATTGTGTTGTCGTCGTTAATTGTTCGTTTAATCGAAAGTTCTCCCATCCGCACGTTGTCAGTTGTCACTTAGCTAACACTTCGGGATGCACGTTTCCGTGCTCGTACTCACCGAAACCGTCATCTACCTTGTCTGTTTTACGTTGTATGACTCAAGCCGCACGTTACGCGCAGCATGTCTTGTAGCTGGTTGGTCCATTTGTGCAGGAAGAAAAAGAGGGTACCACATCTTACGTCACGAGGGATCGTATTCCCAAAACCCAAGATTGATGTCGTATTTTGGATTCTTCCTGACCAGGTCCCCAACCTCTTCGCTGTATCAACTGAAGCAAAGGTTCTCTCTTCCGACAACTTTCGTTCAGTTCCCCTCCGCCTCCCACCTTCATCTCCAGCTTATAGCCCCACTCCAGCCAATACAGCTGTTCTGCCGCCAGCGTCGCCGCCAGTCGCATGTGCCGTACGTGGAACGGACGCAGCCAGCGCGGGCAGTACCAGCGGCAGCAGAATCCAGATCGAGGGCAGAATCCAGATCCATATTCTGTTCAGGATTCAGGTTCAGGGTTGATGGAGGGCGTGGATGGACGGAGGGTCAAAGAAGGGGAAAACGCAAAAAGAGGATGGAGGGCAGGAATGCCCGGGTACGCAGTCACCAATACAAACACACACACATCTGCAACTGGTTCAACCGGATTAACCGGTTCACGGGGGAGCAGGGCCAGAGTGGTGTGAAACACCCTTAAGCCCTAAATCCCACCAATCCACCCTAATCTGGCCGTGCTCCCCTAAACTTAAAACCCTAAACCCTAAGAGGTCGTTGCTGTGTGCATGTGGAGCAAAATGTCTTGAGTCTTTTTAATGGGCTCCCAGGCCTGAGAATGGAGTGGGAGCCTCTTTTGATGTCTTACGACGACTAGGAGCCAACATTAGGGCGGGAGTTTGCAGCTTTATGCTGGTTTATTCGTAGAGTACGGCGGTGATATACCTGCAGTACACATGCTGCGCTGCCTGCTGGTTCCGGAGTGATCAACGCGGCGCGGGGGAGGCACGTGGATGAGGCGGCGCTCATCAAAGCGCTGGATGAAGGTGCGGGTTAGGAGACAAAGGGAGTGGGAAGACGTGGGAGGAGGAACTGGGGGAAGGAGAAAGTGGGGAGGGACATGACAGCCGGTGGAATGGGACATGGGGAAAGGGACTAAGGATGGCAGCAGGGGAGAGGAGAGTGTTTCCTTAATACTAAATGAGGGAGGTTGAAATCCGTCCATCGATTTTGTAGGCGACGAAAAGAATGGTCCAGTAACGCAGAGAAACAGGCGGTTTGGAAGTGCGAGAAGTGGTTTGAGCGGGCATGTGCGCGTGTCTTATTTCTGAAACCCTACACGAAGGTATTGCCGGGTGGCGGACTTGAGCGCCTGGTGGTAGGGACAGATTGACGGATGTAGTGGGGCAAGGTCAACTCGTTGCAGGCTCGTAACATTGTAGTGTGAAGGGAGCCTGTTTCTGGAGCAGGGTGCACGAACGGCCTCAGGGAGGGCCGTGTGAAGCGCAGGGTTGTAAGCGATTGCCGATAAGCGATTGCATGTTCAGCCGTTCGGCGCACCCGTCAGCTGTCACCCCGTCAGCCGTCACCCATGTTCCTGGCACTCTACCCCAACACCAATGCCCCTCCACGACATATAGATGGCTGTGTGCCGCGCACGCCGTCGTCACGCTTCCGATTCACCGTCTTAGGGTCTAACGCAACATCTCACTTATTCGTGGCTTTCGTTTGCGCTACGTATTGCTCGTGAGCTTTCGCACGCAGCAAGAAACGCGCTCACCTGGGGGCGGGTACTCCTGCTGTTGCTGTTGCCGTCGCCACTCCGTTTCTTGCCATCCAGCCCGAGACGCTGCAAGTGTCTTGCAGCCATTACAGCAAGGTCTCTGTAAAAGCATTGTAAAAGCAGGTAAGTTTGGGCATGTGATTGGATGTTGGCGCTGGTGGATTGGTCCTCGATTACGTTTTCAGGAAATAGCTAACTCGTTGGATGTTCACCCCAAACCCGCCAAGTAATAGTAATGTTGGAGGTGATATCGGATATGGTTGGTGGTTACTTGATGACTCGTGACGGACTCGGTTGTAACCGGATCTCAGCAAAGACCAGGCGCTCGTGTCACCAGGCAGTCGTGCACCTTGTCTTACAATTGGCTAAAACCAGAACGGCAGTGAGAGGTGTTCCTAGTCGCGGCCTGCACCGTTGAACACCTGTTTTTATGAGCGTAAGAAGTGAACCGAGGTGTAGGGTTGACAATAGGGGTCGACATGTCCCTGGAGAATTATTCTTAGGAGACAGTAACGTGTGCACAAAGCAGGGCCTCTTCCTGAAAATGCGCACACCTCTAGACCCTAAGCCCCTTATGCCGTCCTCGCTTGCCCTAGGAAATGGGACCACCGGAGACTTCTTGTCAGATACAAGTACCAGTGATTAGTAATAAATATATTATTATGTCTTCGTTTTGATAGTGTTTGGGAGCGCTAGTTTTGGAGTGACGGTTACACGCTTAGTCTTTGAGTCTATACCGGTAAATGTCATAGCATTGAACGCAAATCGGCATTTGTATTTCGGAAGCAACTGGGGAGCTGAAATTGGCCTGGCGCGGTCGGTTTCTTTGGATAACAGCCATGATTTGATCAGCTGAACAGCACCTTCTATAAAAATTGATGCGATAAGAATATTCATTGATCGCCATATTGGCCTTGGCTATCTGCGAGGGTGACGGGTACAAGCACAGGACGCTTATCTTGTCCGTCTTACGCATGTTCGTACAGTACCATGGCATGTTGCAGGAGAGGTTCCCTTGCGAGACAAGACAAAGCCCACAGGTCATACCCAGGTAAAGTTTTAAAACCTACGAAAACGTTATGACTTATCAATAGATTGGTCTGTAGCAGCAAGTCTTATCTCTCAATGCACGCTGTGTCAAGTATTGGCGAAGTACACAGAATGAATTCTTCCTCTGTCAGGCTTGATATGATGTTGAAGATGCAACACTAGGAACCTTTATGTTTTGACCTTCAGTCAGCCTATGGAATCCACGCAGCGTCACGATTTGAGGAATAGGACATCGGTCGAAGGCTGATGCAAAATGGGGCCACGTCGCTGTTGTATACAGCTGTTGATTGCGGGCATTGTCGCAGCTTCGCTTGTCACCTGCAGCTGCACAACAACCGCTACGCCGACCGGTAGCGGCCAGGCGGTGGTGGACTTTGATGCCATCTTGCTCAGGCGTCTTATCCTCAACAACAGCGCGATATCAAATGCAGCAGATGTTGCCGCGGTTAGCGTCTATCAGATTATGGAAACTATTGGGTACCTCTTCTTGGCACCCCGCACACTTAATGAGACCTTTGACAAGGCCCCTGAGCTGAATTACGAGTTATTTTGGGAAATCGTTGATGGGGCGGAGGCGCTTGCAGGGATGAAGGGTATACTGGCCGAGCCTGAGGTGGTAGCCCTATTGGACTCCATGGCAGCCCAAGTCGCGCAGCTACCTACCCATCTCTGCTGGCCAGTCCTGCGCCGCGTTGTGCTCGCTGCGCTCATGCAACGCCGCTTACAACACGGCCCCTTCAGCCTTCATGCGGCTGCCGCTGCAGCACGCCTCTGCGTGCGGTTTTTCTTGCTGCACCGCACCGCCGCTGGCCGCAAGGGCATTATTGACTTTTTCCACATCTCAAAGGCTGGTGGCACGACCTTCTGCCAGCTCGCCAAGCTCAATGGCTGCCGGACGCAGTCCTTCGCAGCACGCCGCAACTGCCTCATTCGTGAGTTTGATGATGTGCCGCGCTGGGTAAACCATACCTTGCACGTCTCCCTCGCACCACGGGGCCTGCGCACACCCTGGTTCGCCAACTGGGGCTCCAAGCAGCGCAACTCCGTGTCTTGTCACATTCGTAAGCGGTTCATGATGCGCCGCCGCTTCAACATCCTTGCGAACGAGTTCACTGTGTACGGTGCTCAGCGCATACCTCGCAATGCACATGTATGCCCGGGACATCTCAACGTGCTGCAGCTGCGTCACCCGCACCTGCGCTTGCGCTCTCATCTAATGTGGGTCTGGGCACTGTACGATCATCATTTCAAAGATCAGGCTTCCGAATTTTTCCCGACCCACGGGTCGGCCCACTGGCGTGCACTGCTGCCCGCCGCCACTGACAACTACTACATTCGCTCTCTTCTCGGGGAGTCAGTGTACTTCCTGCCGCCAGAGAACCTAACCCTAACGCATCTCGCCGCAGCGCGACTTGCGATCACACAATTTGACGTACTATTGCTCCTCGAACAGCCGTCCATGAATGAAGTGCTGTATGAGATGGCAATCGGCTGGGGCTTAGGTTTCGGAGCTGTGCATGCGCGCACGAGTAGCCAGGTCCATGAGGTCGGCCGCCAAGGCCTGCCTGATTCGGAGGACTGGAAGCAGCTGCTGAAGCAAAACGAACTGGATATGGATCTATACCGGTTTGGGTCGCTGCTAGCACTGTTGGATGCTATTGTGTTTGACATGGCGCGGGAGGCCGGGCTGGGCTCGGGCTACTCAGCGGTGTCAGCTGAGGGCGGAGAAGGAGGAGGGGCAGGGAACACAGCGGTAGCGGGTTCACGGGCGGTCAACCCGGGGGATGATGAACAATGGGAGCTGCCCGGAAACTCCACAACCCAGCGAAGCATGTGTGGCTTTGTATCGGCAAATGAGGCAGACGACGCGCTGCCGGCGTGGCTTGTAGTATGAAGTGATTCGAGGACAGAATATAATGACTAGCAATAAGGTAGGCAGCAGGATGGGTAAGGTAGGAAGCCTTGCCACTGCATGCCGGTATGCGTACAGGGTGCGACGGTGCCGGACCGGTCAGAGGCCTTCGAGGCCTCCATGGGTATTTTTAAGGAACGGGTTCAACAATAATGGAGTGGCCCTGCGCTAGGGAGGGATTTTATGGCCACGATGGACAGGCGGACGTTGAGATTGTGCGAAGAGCACGTGGTGTGTGATGTGGAAGTTGTGGGGTACGGAACACGTGCGTGGGGGAAATATGCGCGCACTTGGTGATATCTATGTATGTACTTTGGAGAGGAGGACACTGCGTGCGCTACAGGCATGCGGGATGGCTGAAGGCACACTTGGATGTGCGTCATGATCTTGGAACAATCTTGGAACGATGTTCCGATGATTCTGGAGGGAATATCCTCAAAACTGGCTATATGTGATTACTCTTGACGGGCGCCCGGATACGAACGGACATGTCGAAAGGACCAAGTGCAGCATGTAGAGACATTATTCGCTCGCAGAATTGAAGGAAGAGAGAAAGGGAGATGGCTGTCAAGAGGGGAGGGCTGCAGACGGGCCCGCGGGCCTGCACCTAGGAAACGAAGGACATCTGGCCGGAAGGCGTCATACCAGGCCTGGTGTGAGCATCAGGGGATGATGAATTTGAGGAGTATTTTCCTGACAGCTTATTAAGCGGCGGTGGCGTATCGAATTTTGCAGTGTTGCCACTCTCTCGCTGCGCCAGGAGTAATGTTGCAATTATTAGTGGTATTGAGGGCGTGGCTGGCGAGCGGAGGGCGCTGTCCCTTTCCAGCCGTACGGGGACATGTCGCACATCCCGTGCATCGCTGCAGCAGAAAGTAACAATTTTGCATTTAAGCACACGACGAACTATGACACTTGCAAAATGGTCATGCACAGATGCGCACGACTAAGGACTATCAAAGGACTGGCACATAACCATGACTATTACAAAAGGAACTACGCACATGTCTGCCGCAAAGGAAGGGTTCGGCAAAACCATCAGCTACCGTCACACGCAGCTTGTCGTCTGGACATGCTTTCAACAACATTGAAACATACGTCATTGCTAACCCCCTTGCAAGATGCCCCACTCACCCGCTGTGGGAGGCAAGATCCTGTCGCATGCACGGGTGCTTTCCACAATCCACAAATTGACCAACGTGATAATAGGAGATAATAAAAAAACCCGCAGAGGAAAGGCATCGCTGCCGGCTACTCCAAAGGCAGCAGCTGTTATGTATAGCGCCCCAGACCTCCAGCTGCCACGTGCGTATGGATTCGTACAAATTGTTTAATTACTTTTCGTAAGTTACGTTTAAAATTTGCCCAGAACTTCTCTCACCTATGAAATTAAATCCTATTTTTTCTAAATATAAAGGACCAAGAGCTTTTTGAATGCAAAATCAGGTCATCCGGGTATGCCTCTTGGTATGGCAGATGTTATGACTGTACTTGCTTTTAAATTTTTAAAATTTAATCCAAATCAACTATCAAATATGCTCTGAACAATGAAATGGCGTTAAGGAGATTTTAAGTTATTTAACTTAAACATATTTGTAAGGCTATGGCTAGAGTAACAGTTGAAGATTGTGTTGAACGTCAAGCTCTTCCGGATAATTCTAAGGTAACACATTTCCTTCGGCAATTACTCCTTCATATAACCAGCAAGACAAGCTAAGACATGCACAAGGAAATTAACAGGCGACCTGTGCCTTGGTAGTACTTGGCGACGATTTTCGTATCTTTTTTATACAATTAGCAAAATGACCAAGCTCAAAAGCTACTTTTGCTTCATCATCTACAAATCCCAATTTATTAGCTGCCTTATTTACCAGTTCAGCTTGCATCCTGTTACGCATTGACCAACCAACAACTTTTCTGGAATACAAATCCATACGAATTGTTTAATAGTACGCCCAGGGAGGTTAGTCGGAGGCTCTTCACGTGCCCTCGCCTAATCATTTTAGCTCCGAGCCTGCATTCAACTCCACGTTCCGCACGCACGCATGGACAGACCGGCTCGTTCTGCGGGCTGCCCCCTGGAAGAGCGGACAGCACATCACAAGAGCACACTATGAAACACCAACCATGGGACAACAACTCTCTGCTGCCTAGACCATGGTGGCACGCCAAGCGCCAAGCGCCATCGTACAGCCCACATCTGTCTCCCTCGTTGGACAATCACTGAATCACAAATCGCACGCCAGGATGATTCCACCGCACAGCCGAGCTAACGCTAGTGAGTAACGCTGCATCGGACATGGGCGATTGTGTTGCATGATCACCCGATGTACGATGCCCCCTACGGAATAAACGACATTAGCAGTTCGAAGGGAGGGTCCAGTGCAATGGAAAGTACTGCCCTGCCTAGGATGTCTGCTAGGCTACCGGGCTTAAGTTCACGATGCGGCAAAACTTATTGACTATCGCTGCAGGATACGGACACGGTATGGCGGCGGTGGGGAGAGAGCAGGGGACTAGGCTGGGGAGGAACAACCACCTCTCAATATAAGAGAGAGCCACGCAGGTTCAGTAGTGCATCGTGGATGATCCATAAGCTGGTGGGGCAAACAGACGGACAGACGAAAGACGGGCACGGGCGGGCGGGCGGGAGGGATTAGAGGACTTCGAAATGAGGAAGATAGTTTGGGAGGAAGGAGAGAAACACGCGGCCATGTAGGGCACAGGGAAACCAAAGCACGGAGGTCCCAGGCTAGGGGGCAACGGTTTGTTGGGTTAAACCGACCATCGAGAAAGAGCAGGCCAGTGGGGTGCAGCACATAGATGGCGAGACGAAAAGAGGTTTCGCCGTGTGATGTATACAACGATGAACACGATGGGCATTGGTTCCAAAACATATAATCCGGAAGCCAATAGCACACGGGTCAGTGTGTTCCTTGAGCAGCTCAGCGGGTATTCAGCGCCACTCGTCGTGGGTGCGCGCTTTGGCTTCTTGTCGCATAGAAGCTTTAGCATCTGCTTGACCTGAGTATTCGCCAACGTGTCATAGTCAAAGAGTCGCACCCAAGGGATATCGGTCCCCTGCCGTTTCACTTTGCATAAACCTAAGCCCTTCTCCCTCTCTTTCCCTCCCTCCCCCCATACACAAGTCCATCCCTCTCACTCAAAAGGATACACAAATCATGCGAAAGATGCAGGCATCCTCCTTCACTGCCCTTGCCACGTCCTCTATCTGCCGCCCGCTTACTTGGCCTCTAGGCGGTAGAATGCATGGTACTCCTCTTCGCCCATTTGCAGCTCATGGTCAGCAGCGTTGCGCAGCGTCCAGGAATTGTACGCTACCTCATGCACCAGAGAGTGGGCGATGTCCACCACATCAGAGGCGAGGCCGTGAGGTGTGAGACGGCCCGCTGGCAGCACTGTCACATGGGGGCCGGACCAATAGGGATACGGGAGAGGCATGGAAACACGCCACACCACGTAGAACAAGGCGCGGGGTAACAAAGCACAGAGCCGGTGGCTAGAAGGTACATGACACAATCGGGCGGTGCGGGTTATTGAATTGCGGATCGGCAGCAAAGACCCTCGTAGCATGGTAAGTGTCCCGGACAAAAGAAGATGGGCACAACCTAATATAATATATTTGTACGGGAAGCCTGCTTGAGACGAGGAGTCTTCAAGTGGTTACATGGTTGCATAATTGCTGCATTATTATAGATTCAGAGACGTCAGCGATATGACACGGCCGTGAAGGCACATCGAGAAGTGGAGTGCCTCAAGTGCAGACTCGGTGCAGGTATTGTGGCCCAAGGTATTGGCGAGGGTGCCACAGCCACCATAGACCAAGATATGGAAGTCGACTGAGTTTCCAGGGGGTCGACGGATTGTGCTTTCAAAGTGCATAAAATTAGGAATACTGAACATATCTGGTCCTAGTCCACGACTGCAGGGGCGAGGAGAGATGCCACGGGCACATAGCTCTCGTACAATAATGAGTTTTTAAATGATGATATAAATACATCTTCTTTTCGACCCTAAGTACGAGATAGCACAATACGGCACCGAGAAGACATACTCCGGGCAACTGTGGTGTTGCCTCAGTGAACTGGCTCCAAGAATGGCCTACCAGGTGGCGATGGCGAAATCGATTTCATTGGCGACAACAACAACTACATCGATCAAGAGATGCTGAGGGCTTTAGCCATATACATAGGGTTTTAGATCTGGGCAGGCAGGCGGGCAGGCAGGCAGGTACCGATATCGGACCCAACCCTGGCAATCGGAGGCCCTCTGATTTCGCTTGACTCTGGGGGCTCCACCAACCCAACCAGGAAGTCCTCACTGTGCGGCGCTGCGGGCCTTACCCGCATCTCGCACGAGTGTTTGTACGGCATTCGCCACGTTGTCCACAATTAACACGGCGCCTCGCTGGGCCGTAGTCCCATCGCCGTCGCCGTATAGCTTGAAGTAGTAATCATAAAACGATGGCCACCAATAGGCGTCCTTCAGAGTGCCCAGAAGCTCCGTGAAATTGCGGGCATTCACAAGTTGCCTAGAAAAGGGACAGGGACAGGGACAGGGACAGGGACAGGGACAGGGACAGGGACAGGGACAGGGACAGGGACAGGGACAGGGACAGGGACAGGGACAGGGACAGGGACAGGGACAGGGACAGGGACAGGGACAGGGCATTCAAGAGGGGCATGCGCCTAGTGGCTCACAGACAGTTTAGAGAACGAGACAGGCAGGGTGCCTACAATAATTGTCCTATGAATGTTGAAGAACATGAGACATGAGGCTAGCCGGGAGTGAGGGCTAGGGAAAAACGCGAATGGGTAGCTGGTACATAAATCACACATTTAGATACTAGGTGTACGCATGTATGTATATCTGATATCGTTTTGGCCAATTTAAGCGGAATTAAAACCAAAGAAACTGCCATTTAGTGAACTTACGTAAGGTCCAAATTGTTTTGCAACAAATAGTCCGCAACTATGCTGCCGGTGTCCGTGTATAGGGCTGTCTGGAAGGTGGAGTGCAAGATCCCGTACAACACGTCGCCGACCGAAGGAACACGGTACGGAAAGAACGTGTACTCAGGATCTGCACACGGGGCCAAGACAGCCGGCATATGGGGAGCGAAGTCACAGCGGATTTGGAGACCGCGGGTTATGCTCACCACCATCATCGTCACCACCACCACCACCACCATTATCATCACCAGCCCTACACACCACCACCCCGCACACACACGCCAATGTGATCCAGGCTATCTACAGCAGCCTAACAGCCAAGTACTGATGTTTGTCCGCCTATGCACGCTGCAGACACATCACCCTCGCACAGATTAACAGCAAGTGTCCAGTGCTCCGTTCCTGAATTCACCGTTCCTGACATCTAGCGAACTGAGCCCCCAAATCCCCATTATCCACCAATCCCCTTACAAGTAGGCTGGTAGGGGTCCAAGCCGTGCTTTAAGAGCTTGTACACGTAATTTGCAGTGATGGGCAAGTCTTCCAGCACGTCGCGAACAGCTGGATATGCGGACTGCGGTGGAGGGATGGACAAAGCCCCGAGGACCGTGCCGGTGATGGGGTCAGAGAGGGCGGAAGGGTTGAGGCAACATTCCACAACGTGATGAAAGCGGGGTAGGTGCGTGGGTAGGTGCGTAGGCGGACGATAACACTAGTCAGTGTGTGAGGGGCCCCTTGTGGGCTCGTGGACTCGTCTAACAACTGAACACACGGCAGACAGTGTGTGTTAGTAACAGCGCGTCGATGACGTTGGCCCGTGCCGTACCACACTCAGCCGAGATGTTGGTGCTTAAGCCGAGAAAGAGTTTTATTATAAGAAAGGTGAGGGGAGCTTGAAATGAAAATTGAGCTTTCAGACAGTTCCGGAGTCCCGATGCTGTTGTTCGCTACCGTTACTTGTTACCGTTAAAACCCCAGAGACCCGTAACAAACACGAAGTCATATAGATACTCTTCCGCTGGAAGTTCCCTTTCCCTTCATCATTCACATCATGTCGCGCTGTTTTCCTTACGTTCTGTGGTGTCCTGTGCATTGTAAATATGTAATTCAAGAGCCACCTATGGGTCCTTTCCAACTCGCCTGGGTGAAGGCCACCAGGAAGTCAAGCCCTAAGGAGTTGGCAGTGTTGCGTAATAAGTGCAAGCCATCATGGAACGGCTGCCGTGGCGGCGTGATGACGTGGCGTGGCGGCTGCCATGTCGGAGACAGCAGCGGTGACTGCTGAGGAGAGGGCGTGGTGGAATGGTGATCGGGGCCGTCGTTACTCCCATCCAAAGAACCTATCATTGGTAAAGTCAACGCGGGATCCAAAACGGGGGGATGAGCTTAGGTAGGTAGTGAAGTGATGTAAAGACGGTATTAAATGGAAGAGTGATATTAAGGGTTTGATAAACAACAGACCATTGGGTGAGGGACCAGAACGAGGGCTGCTGAAGCTTGGAGACGGATCAACCGCGTGGAGAGCGGGGCAGGGCAGGGCAGGGCAGGGCAGGGCAGGGCAGGGCAGGGCAGGGCAGGGCAGGGCAGGGCAGGGCAGGGCAGGGCAGGGCAGGGCAGGGCAGGACAGGGCAGGGCAGGTGGCTACCAATACATTCGGATGGGCGCTGGATGCGGCCCCGAGGTCCCCCAAGGTTATCATGAGACTGTGAGAGATGTAACTGGGACGGGGATACAGTCTGGCTTGCTTACGAAAAGGCGACGATCCTATCCGCACGATCCTTACTCCGTACCTTCACGGATGCGGGTCTGCATTTCAGCAGTCCCCCTGGATATCATGCTCATTTTGAGAAATCAAAGACATATGCAATTCCGTGATGCAAACCCCCCTACCCAACCCCATGCGCTACCCACCTGACAGCTCCAACAGTGATGACCGCAGCCGCTCCAGACTGCAGCGAGAGGTGGAAAGGGATAGAGGGGCGATAGAGAGGCGGTAGGGGCCCACGATGTTGGAAGGGCAGCGTAGGCTAGGCAGAAGGCAATCGTAGGCCCGCGCTCATGGCGTAAATGGCGCAAAAGCACTAAGGTAAGCAGCGCAGCAACGAGCTTGAGACCGCTCAGTGCAAACGTAGGCTGAGTACGGCGGAGTACGACAGGCGCTGCTGCATAAACTAAATGCAAATACATATATACATATATGCAGGTATGCACATTATTCCACGGCTGTACTCCGTACACAGAATCCAATGTTTATGACACTTCCCGCACCCCCCTTCCGCCAGCAGACTCACTTGCGCTGCATTCTCTGGAACGCGGAGTACTCCTCGTCACTCATGGACAGCGCCGCGTCAGCATTGTTTCGCAGCTTGCCCGCATTGTCGACCGTTGCGCTCACAACCGCCAAACTGAAATCCACAACGTCACGAGCCAGCTGGATAGGGCCCAGGCCGCCGGATGGGTTCACTGCCGGATGGGCGACAGAGGAAGGCAAACCACAGCGCTGACTAAAGCTTGTGGCGGTAGGAGCAAGGCGATGACGCCAGGAAGAGCCGAGGAAAACCTCTGATTAAACGTCCAGCGTGTTCCCAGATTCCTCTTTTCTATTAAAATGCACTGAGACACAAGGTAAGGCCAATATGTCCAATGAACCCCATGAAACGTTTTGGCAAGGTAGATTACGTGAAGGGGGGTGCGGGAAGTGTCATAAACATTGGATTCTGTGTACGGAGTACAGCCGTGGAATAATGTGCATACCTGCATACCACATCAGCACCCGTACAGCTTCCATGACTGAATGTACGATCTCCGCTGCTGTGTATCGGTCCGCAACGCTGCCGTAGTCACTCTGATTAGTTTTGAGGACAGAGATGAGGTGGGAGAAGTTGTGAGTCCTCGCCAGCGCCCTGTATTTAATCCAAACCCACATGTTGAGAGGAGGAGAGAGGCGCCCACAGAGGGGAGGACTTGATGTCTGAGTGAAGCGGAAGCAGATGAAGGGGGATACAGGAGGCAATACGCCCGCGTCGAGCAGGTACTTGTTCACTAAGACACAACCGAGCTAATAGATTTCATTCCTGTGGGAAGTGCGGAACAGGCCGTTATGAACGCACCCTATCATCACGTGGTGATTCCGGGACGCGATGTTGACGACGACACCGCCGCTCGGGGTGGAAGCCAGGCTATTAAAGGCTGCCTGCATGATGCGGTACAGTGAGTCAGCTGCCGGACCATTGGAATCTGCGGCAAAGGGGGGTTGGGAGGAAAGGGGGGGGAAAGGGGGCGGGAAAGGCGGGGGGATAATGGGAAACTGAACAAATACCTTCATTGCGCACGAACGGTAAAGTGCGCCCTGTACTCTCGATTCTCAAAGAGAAAAAGCGGGGCATGAAGTTACGAGATAAGCACCGGGTGTCCACACCGCCTGAACAGCTTCGGGGGGAGCTATGAGGAAGCAGTGGAGATTAAAGGCGGTTGCATGTGGCCGAACGCTGCCCTCAGTGCCCTGAAAGGCTCCCCCATGCCATCTGAGTGCAGATTTGTGCGACCGATGTGTGATCGTACTAACGTACACCGACCCCGATCCCCACCCCAAGGCACGTCGACTGCCTGGCTTCGGGCACCATGCCTCTTCGGGCAGCAAGCACATGGTGGACGACGTGGGTCACACGATAAGATAGCAACTACCCTTCTCAGTTGGGGCACTGATTTGCGTGGCTGGCTGGCGGAGAGGTGCTGGCTACACGTACGTGAAGCAAACCCTCTTGCCCCCGTCTCACCCCTCTCCCTTATAAGCCTCTTTCACCACGCACCCGAGAGGTACGGCCCCAGCCCTGCTTGCAGCAGCTTGTACGTGTAGTTGGCGGCGATGGGGGCGTCCTTGACAATATCTGCCACCGCCGGAGTCGAGGACTGCAGAGGGCCGTCGTGAAGCGCAGGAAAAGACATAAATCGAAGGTGAGAACACTGGCATGCGGAATATCTCACACACACACACACACACATACACATACACATACACACACACACACACGAGCGCGCAAGCCCGCCGTGGGGCTTCTGATGATGAACAGTTGTCCCAAGAGGCCTGATTCGCTGCCCCCTTCCCGACACCTCGAGAACCCTACCGCCGCCGCCACTGCCGCCAAAGGCACACGCCATTCCATACCCGTCTGTCACAACTCTCCGTGGCCACCCATGCCTCGTACCCTCCCTACCTCAAAGAACTGGATAAGGAAATTGACCCCCAACTTGTCTGCTGTGCTTCGAAGCAGCTCCAGCACGCCGTCGAGCACTGAGGATCCTGTCTTCTTCGACTGAGGCGGAGGAGTACTCCACCACCAGGGCCAAAACAGCATATCATCCGTTTGGTTATCCACAGAAGGCGGCAATGGCGGCTTCGGCTGTGCTGACGGCGGCTGTGTGTACGACACCGGCGGCGGCACGCCAATCGACTGACCCAGCGTAGAGGGCCTCGGCCATGAAGGAAAGAAGGGCGGATAGGGAGGATAACCCGGGTATTTAGGGGACGTATAATCCTCCCAGGATAGAGCCCTCCGTGCCCCGTGTGGCCCGAGCTCAGTACCCCAGACGGAGGTGAAGGGCGGAAAAGATTTGTTGTAGTCGTTCGGGTCGTACTGCAGAAACAAATCTTCAACAGGAAGGTTGCCTAGGAGGTGGACGCGGGACGGAGGGGTTAGGAAGTCGGAAACATCTTCGTTGCACTGTTGTAATGCAATGAGGGGGCCTAGGCCGACTTGTGGGCGGGGTTCATGGGACGGAGCGGGCGGGGAGAGACGTTTGCAGGCGGTAAGGGACGGGTTGGAGCGCCTTGAAGATCGCTATCTCGGGATTATTGTGCATCAGCCCAGGGGAGGTGCCCTGGGACCCCGACGCCTTGGGACCCCGACGCCGCCGCAGCGCCAGTCTCCACCCGCCTCCTGAGCCGCTTTCTCCCCAATAGTCCCGTATATAGCATAAGGTATGTAGCACCATTGCCCCGTCACGTATCACCGGGAGCCCCCCAATCTCAAATACCAGCACCAGCATTAGCACCATATTGCACGTCACATCATACCAGCTTCCCTACGAGCAATAACAGCACAGCAACCCAACTCCACGATACATGAAGACACATAAACACTTACTTTGCAGATCTCTCAGAGCATCTCGCAATGCTCCGAAGCTGTGTCAAGCAGCAGGTGATGCCAGCATGAGCAGGGCGGGGGGGGGTTAAGGGGTCAGTAAGCAGAAGCGGCATGCAGCCGTCGGGAGCTCCGGCCCGGATACTGGCTGAGGGCACGACAGGAAGCGATGCGTGTCTGCCGATACAGAGAGAGGGGTGGGAAGAGAGGCAGAGAGCCGGAGAGAGAGGTGGAAGAGAGAGAGATAGCGATCAGCCCCTTCCGCCAGCAGACTCACTTGCGCTGCATTCTCTGGAACGCGGAGTACTCCTCGTCACTCATGGACAGCGCCGCGTCAGCATTGTTTCGCAGCTTGCCCGCATTGTCGACCGTTGCGCTCACAACCGCCAAACTGAAATCCACAACGTCACGAGCCAGCTGGATAGGTACAAGACGGCCGGATGGGTTCACTGCCGGATGGTGTGTTACAACAACGTACGGAAAGTTACAACGCAGCATAGTTTAGCAAGGAGTACTTGATTGCGGCTTCGAGATGGAGAGGAGAATATATACTATCTGACGTGTACAGCTTGCGTAGGCTCACTTTGATAGCGGGGTTCGTGCAGAGGAATTGGATATGTTATTATTATTATTATTATGTTACCCCGCCTCTTACCCCGGCTGGTGTGTTATAGCGAACCCCCGGGGTTTAACTTAAGGCCATTGGGCATGCGTACCCCATTGTTGGGGCTGCTAGGGTTCACTGGGTAGTTTGATTTCGCGAATTCTGTAGCTGTCTGCGGCCCTTTCCATGCGCCAGCCCCGAATGGACCACCTCCTGGCCTTCAGGTGGTTTTCGAAGTCACCCCGCACCTCATGACCCTCTAGAGGGGCCTTGGGTTCGCACTTCCCGGGCGGAATATTCAACCGCTGATGAGGCGTGACAGTGAGGGCAGACAAGGACTTGACTGAAGAGCTGTGCTATCCCTGCTGCTCACAAACTCTCACTGGGGCCCCCGGAGATCCTTTAGCACCCCTGTTCTCACAAAGAAACAACAATCCGGATCGAATTTGTGACCGCTGATAAGCAATCACGGCGGCACCCTAACTCACAGGGTCATCTTAGAGAATATAAGATCAAAATCGCACAAGAACATCTCGATCCGAAAAGAAGTTCCGGAACGGGAATGAGTAGAGGCGGGACATTCAGCAACAAACCCGGGACGTACAACAACGCATAATACATAGTGAGAGGTAAGTACGGAGGACGAGGTGGAGCCAAGGCCCCATAATGCAAGACTCACACACATCCCAAACCAGCTCCTCTATGGCCTGCGTGACGGAACCCACGATGTCCACTGCTGTTGACGCGTTCACGCCACCGAAACTCGGGGTAGCTTTAAGGATGGAGATGACATCGGCAAAGCTCCGTGCCCCCACCAGCGCGCTGTAGATATTGATTCAACACGCGGGGAGACCGAAGGGGAGGCTGAAGGGGGAGATGACTGTAGTGGAAATGATAGGAAAAGGGTTGTGAGAAGCTGCGGGAAGGCGCCGAATAGCGTACTGATCGAAAACCAGGACACTGTCGTTATGTATGTGACAGCATCAGGATCACAGCCCCAGCTGATGTTTGTTCGTACTCGTATGTATCTGTCTGTTTGTCAGTGTGTCTGTGTACGTGCACGTGTACGTGAGAACAATATGGTACCGACATTATCACACAGCTGAATCAGAGGGATGTACAGAGGGAGGTAAAGCATTGTAAAGTTATCCAAACTTGTTCAGGTTTACCCTCATCAGGTGATGAGTGATACCGCGGAGACTATCAGCAAGGTGCTCGACGCAGCACACCCACCCAAGATCGAACTGATGGTTTAGGAGAGCGATATCAACGATGACACTGCCAGTTGGGGAGTAAACCAGGCTATTAAAGGCTGCCTGCATGATGCGGTACAGTGAGTCAGCTGCTGGACCATTGGAATCTGCGGTTAAGGGGGTGGGAAAGGGGGGTCAGACGAATGGAGGGAATCCTGGTGTTGGTACGGAAGGGACGAGGACTAACCATGCAGGTGCAATGGAAAGGGAAGGGGGGGAAAGGCGGGAAAGGGGCGGAAGGGAACACCAAAGTGAATCATTCATCGTTGCGCAAAGCAAAGCGAGCGCTGCTTGGTAAACATATCACTTTCTCTTCCCAAAATGTGAGAGTGTCTTCCTTAAAAGTCAAGACTCCTGACAGCTGTTTGGGTCAATGGTGTGGGGTGTGTGCGTGTGTGCATGTGGGGTGTGGGTGGATGGGGACCCAGGAGAGGCAATTCATTACGGCAAAGTGGGGAGCAAAGGTGATTGGCAAGCAGTAGGGAAAGACGATATATGTAACGTGCAGGTGCCTGTAAAGGGGCGGTTTTGATGGCTGGCTGGCGGAGAGGTGCTGGCTACACGTACGTGAAGCAAACCCTCTTGCCCCCGTCTCACCCCTCTCCCTTATAAGCCTCTTTCACCACGCACCCGAGAGGTACGGCCCCAGCCCTGCTTGCAGCAGCTTGTACGTGTAGTTGGCGGCGATGGGGGCGTCCTTGACAATATCTGCCACCGCCGGAGTCGAGGACTGCAGAGGGCCGTCGTGAAGCGCAGGAAAAGACATAAATCGAAGGTGAGAACACTGGCATGCGGAATATCACACACACACACACACACACATACACATACACATACACACACACACACGAGCGCGCAAGCCCGCCGTGGGGCTTCTGATGATGAACAGTTGTCCCAAGAGGCCTGATTCGCTGCCCCCTTCCCGACACCTCGAGAACCCTACCGCCGCCGCCACTGCCGCCAAAGGCACACGCCATTCCATACCCGTCTGTCACAACTCTCCGTGGCCACCCATGCCTCGTACCCTCCCTACCTCAAAGAACTGGATAAGGAAATTGACCCCCAACTTGTCTGCTGTGCTTCGAAGCAGCTCCAGCACGCCGTCGAGCACTGAGGATCCTGTCTTCTTCGACTGAGGCGGAGGAGTACTCCACCACCAGGGCCAAAACAGCATATCATCCGTTTGGTTATCCACAGAAGGCGGCAATGGCGGCTTCGGCTGTGCTGACGGCGGCTGTGTGTACGACACCGGCGGCGGCACGCCAATCGACTGACCCAGCGTAGAGGACCCCGGCCTTAGAGGATCCATAGGCATATAGGGAGGATATTCCGGATATTTTGGGGGCGCACTGGTATTCACTGGTTCGCCCCAGTGGTGCTGATTCGACGGAGCCGGTGTCGGGCGAATCCACGACCATGGAACCGGCGGATGATTCAACGAGTACGGCGGCGATGGCGGCAACGGCTGTGCTGACGGCGGCTGTGTGTACGACACCGGCGGCGGCACGCCAATCGACTGACCCAGCGTAGAGGACCCCGGCCTTAGAGGATCCATAGGCATATAGGGAGGATATTCCGGATATTTTGGGGGCGCACTGGTATCCACTGGTTCGCCCCAGTGGTGCTGATTCGACGGAGCCGGTGTCGGGCGAATCCACGACCATGGAACCGGCGGATGATTCAACGAGTACGGCGGAAGCGGCGCGTGGCTTACAGCCGGGAGATTACCTGGGAAGGAGAATTGCACTCACACATGTGTATGTGTATGTGTATGTGTATGTGCACAAGGCTGTGCTCGCTGGTGCCGTTACGGAGGAGCCCATTGCAGCGTATGGGAAATTCGCAACACGATATTCATTTCAATCGACGCACGAGCCCGTAGCAGCTGGCCACGGCTGCAGCGCAGGAGCTACACGGAGGAACGAGAACTGATGTAGTTCCAGAGGGCTACCTCATGGTTACCATCTGGCCTCGGTGCACTCCGCCTCACCCCAGCCTCGTGTCAGATAACCTCGTGTCAATACAGCCCCCGCCATCGGCATCAGATGCACCAGCACCAGCACTAGCACCATATTGCACGTCACATCATACCAGCTTCCCTACGAGCAACAACAGCACAGCAACCCAACTCCACCATGCATGAAGACACATAAACACTTACTTTGCAAATCTCTCAGAGCATCTCGCAATGCTCCGAAGCTGTGTCAAGCAGCAGGTGATGCCAGCATGAGCAGGGCGGGGGGGGGGAGTTGCATGGCAAGGATTGCGGGTTTATGTTATTGTTACTGCGAAAGGGTCATATACCCGTCGTCACAAATCCAAATCCCCCCTCCTACTTCCGAAGGGGATTTACAAAATCTATTCCATATTTCTACGTTTCATGGGGTATGGTATTTATGTCGTTCTGCTCGTCCGTTTGACATACAAAGAAAGAGATGAAAGAGGGAGTACGGGCATTCAGTCCCAGGCTAGCTATTGCAAGCAGATTGATGAGGTCTTTCACAAGCGGAGGGAGGCCCCCCACGCGCCCAGCCGCTGTTCGGATGCCTGCTGTTCAGGTGCACTGGAGAGCGAGGGCTCCGCGGAAAACGCGGGTGGTCTGCTGTGGTACAGGCGTAACTTCCCCGCCACTCGTCGCCCAAAACCACATGCGACACGATTGCCCCTCCCGTCAACCCCCATCAGCATAAACTCCAAATATGTGCCCGATCCTCAATGTGCATCCAGACCCCACTCATTGACATAAAGATTTCAGGGAACACAAGCGGCCCTATTTTCTTAGGTGGAGCGGGTGTTAAAACACATCGACGACATCAAGGGGTTTAATTAAACAAAGACCTCCACGGGTCTTTCCGCTCACAATCACTTTTGAAGTATCATGACATAATATTACTTAAAATCCCTGAACCCCGATGATACATTTGTCGTTATCTACTCGCTCGCTCATCACGCATGATGAGGCCTTTACAAAAACATCTTTAAGGGCATGATGACAACAACAACGTTCCTCCGTCACACACGCACACACACTCAGACAACCCGAAGTAATTCGTCTTACCTTCCCTTCAGCCCGCTAAACGCCTGGTATTCATCATCGGTCATAGTCAGCGACACCTGAGCCCTAAACCGCAGCGGGTCGGAGTTCGCCACCACACTGTTCATCGTCGTGTATGCGAAGTCGACGATGTCTTGCACGAGCTGTAACGGATCCAGACGGCCGTCCAACGTTGCTGTAGCGACAAACACAGAGACGAGTTAGCCATCAACTACGTGACCGCAAACCAGGTCGTCAGGGGCCAAAGGGGAGGTGCGCAGCGGTACGAGCGGGTACCAGGGGAAGGAGGAGGAGGTGGTGGATGGAGGTGGATGGAGGATGGAGGCAGTTGGAGAGAACATAAACACCCAAACGGTGCATATGGCCGTGCAGGTCTATCTGCCGGGGCTATACGGGTGTGTTTTGTTTACATAGTGTCGTACTGCGCGGCATGGGCTTGGCAAAGGGCAGCTTCCGCACCACCAGGATGGAAGAGCCGCCAAAACACATCCCTCCATTTGGTGACTCACTGGTTTCGTGCACCAAACTGGCGATGATCTCCCCCACGCTGCCTATTACGTAGCTGGGTCCGTCCGATTCATCGAAGATGTATCTGCCCCAGACCGCCTCCTTGAAGACATTCACCATCTCGCGGAAGTTGCGAGCTGCACCTAAGGAACTGGGCAGTCCGCAGGGATGGGGCACGTAGGGGCACGCAGGGATGGGGCACGCACTGCCCTACCCTACCCTGTCCTGCTCTAGTTGCCACATTTGTTAGTCGTTGCTACATCACCTTGGTGATGCAACTTGGAAAATGTCGCACTTACTACAGGTTGATGTTATGGTTCGACAGGATGGAGTCCGCGACAATGCTGCCGGTGGGAGTGGAGGGCCAGGTACGGATGGCGTCGCGGACGATGTCGTACAGCGCATATGCAGCGGCGCCATCTTCATCTATGTTTCGTTTCAGATGCCAACGGGGGATCGTGAGTGTGGCTACATGCTTGAAGTGCGAATGGGACACAGCCAAACCCGAAGGCAATGCAAATTAATGCTGATGGGTTGAGAACACTTGCACGCCCAAGCCCAACGTTCTATATAAAATATTCACGCAAAGAACTGTCATATCCAATGAGCGATTCCGTCCTCGTAACTGAAACCGCAACAAATCAGTCGCTGCTGTCCGCCTTTCCTCTGAGTCATTTTGGAATGTTGTAAGCAACGAAGGATGATAACACATGACGTTTCTTTAACGCTCCGATCGATCTGAGTCCCATGTTTTCTGGTCAGGCTACCGAGCTCCCACCACCTTCACCAACGATGCCAGTGGCAACGCGTCTGCTGCAGGGACATGTCAGTCTGCTAGCCACTCACTTGACAAATCGGAGCCCAGACCTCGTGCGAACAACTTGTAGAGGTAGTCGGCGGCGGCAGGTGAGTACACAGAAATGTCGTCCAGAGCGCTGGTGGCGTCCTGTACGCAAAACAACCAACACACAGACAGACAGACAGACAGACAGACAGACAGATACGTCCCTGCCGCTGAAGGGTCATCTATGCCCCTTGCTGGCAGGATTAAATTGATATTGTTCAGTTGGTACTCCGCGGAGTGTATAGCACAGATGGAATACACACAAGATTCCTTCGGGACCAGAATCGTGAAGATTCGGTCAAAGATTCGACGAAGTAAGGCTTACATGGTAGGTAATAGGCATGATGCTCAAACAATGTCTGTGCATGCTTATCTGTGTATGTGTGCGTGTATGTTAAATAGCTACCCGGGACTGGCTCTATGTCCAAGTAAGGGGCACAGCTAACCCTAAGCCCCCTTTTAACGGAACGCCGTTGAAGAAGCACTCTGCCCCCCAATGCGGGAGAAGGGCCCGAGGGACCGCTTCCCCTTCCCCTCCCCCAACACCACTTCAGCTCGACCGACGGCATACACCCGCGCGTCTCTTTTATGGAGAAAGGAGGACAGCGCAGGAGGGAGGGCCTTTAACCCGACGCAGCACCCCGGGGGCGCAGCCCCTCAGCCTCCCGAAGCCTTTCCGCACTACCTACGTGTGTTCCCTTGCCTGCGTGTGCGTGTACGTGTGTACGTGTGTACGTGTGTATGTATGTGTATGTGTGTGTGTCAACAGGGTCGCTGCGTGGACAGATACACGTCAATGAAGGGGAATTAGGAAGGGAACAAGTGCCTCAGGGTAAAACCCGTCCTGAGTTGTTAGGTTACAAGTTGACGCTGAGGGAGTTGTAACTCCTCCCTTGTAAGGCTGTGTTTATAGCTCGCCCGCTAGGCAGCGCCTACCTCCAAGAACGTCAGGACGAAGCTGACCCCAAGCTTCTCAGCCAGGTTCCGAATAACAAGTCCAATGACACTTCCGGGACGCGGCGACTCGGGCCAGGAGGGCCAGGAGGGCGTCCAGGGTGCCCAGGGCACCCAGGGTGGCATCCTGTAGGGCGGCGGCGACGGTGGCGATGGTGGCCCTGGCGGCGGGCGTGGTGATGGTGGGGGCGGGGATGAAATCTGGTGCTTCTCCTCCTGCTCATCAAGATCGCCTGCGAGCGCGAGGGGGGGCAAGGAGGCAGAAAGGGCCGAAGGCAGGTTTGGGGAAGGGGAAGTGAAGGGGGAGGCAGTCAGGGAATGATTGGCGCGTGAGGCCCTAGATAAAAGCTTCCATGGGAAGTTCTGTAGATGCAGTTACCGGGGACCGGGAGACGCGCCTCGGAGCGAGGAATGGTGACCGAGGAGGAGGGTATACTCAACCCTAGCCTGAATCCACATAAACTCTGCTGTCTGATTGGCACGCCGTATAGCGTTTGGGCCTGATCCCGGCAAGCGCCGAACAAGGATCCGTATCCCCTGCTGGCGATATGGGCCCTGGCGGCATATATATAAATAGACGCCACACATAACAACCCCTGCTCGTGAGAGAACTTCCTCTCCTTAAACGGGATGGATAGGAGGGGCACCAGCCAGCGTGGAGAGTATTTGTGCGTTGGGATATGCGCCAGTTACCACGCTCTCAGAACCATCTAGCGCACCTGACAGCTCCATCAAAGACCGCCGTAATTCGCCCAGACTGTGCGGTAGATTGTCCAAAGAGCAATACAGAGCAGCGACAGCGCAGTCAGGTGGCAAGAGCGAGGAGGGGGTGGAATGCCGGTCGGAAACAAGCATGGCAAGGCCAGGTTGCCATAAGCAAGCCCTCCCAGATCCGATCACGTAAACACACAGACATACAGATAGACAAACAGAAGTACAGATAGATGCAGTTTTGTTTGGGCCCTTGTTCATGTCAGGGACAGACACCGCCAGACGCATAACCGGGATTCAGAGACAGAATATAATCAGACTCCCTTCTCCCGGCCCTTAACGCCGAAGCCCGGATGAGGTTTCGCCGCGCCTCTGCACAGGTTTGGCTCCCTCTGCGTCGCACGTATACCATATATACCTAGGACCCATGCCGCCCACATCCCTGCAACTTTCTTCGTCAAAATTACCGTACTCACTTCGATTGCAATCGTACGAAAGTATCGTACTCGTCTTCGGTCATTTGAACGGCTGCGTCAGTATTGCTGCGCAGTGACTCGGCGTGAGCCACAGTGCGGTCCGCCAGTGCAGCCAGAAGGTCCACGGACTCGGAGGCCAGGGTGACGGGGTGCAGGTGTCCCCAGGGACTCACTGCAGTGCGAGCCCGGGACCGGCAGATGTGGAGGGTGAGGGACACTGACACACAATATGCCAGACTGCGGTTTTGCAGTTGTAAGCGCCGCAGCAAGCCAGAAGGACTGCTTTGCGGGTTGAATCGATTCATGAATCTTGTGCGAATCACTGTCATCCAGGAAACACACACGCACACGTATTGAATTCCCCCTAGCTAATAGCCTCCCCGTCCCCCGCACGGTCCTCCAGCCCGCACGCACTCGCTTGCTGTGCGAGCGTTTGCACCACACTGCTAACTGTGGACAGCACCTCCTGCGCTCCCCGTGTGGCATCATATCCCCACCACCACCATGGGGGATACCATCGCGACCGCCTGATGCCCGCCACTAGGCTAGCCATGTCTCCAGACCCCGCCAGGGCTCTGCAGTATCCCGTTCGATTACGGTTGCATGCAGTACACGGGGTGGTTAGGGAATCAACAACTGTTCAAGGCGTACCACCCAAGGCGGATGCCTGGAATGGCCAAATTAGGTCCCGGGGTAGAAGAGATGCGTGAACTCCCCAACCTGATAAAGCGTATTCCTGAGAACGGACTGAGGTCACGGTCGAGTGACGACCCTGAGAGTGGCGGATAGAGGCCAGGACCCATGGCAGTCTCGTGTCCTGACCCCTCCCTGGCGCTCCTGATGGCGCCGGTCACGGGCCGGTGTGTGTGTGTGTGTGTGTGTGATGGTGGTGGTGAACTTACCCCACGTCTATATTATGCTTGTATAAAATGTAATCCGCCACGATGCTGCCACTGGTGGTGGTCACAGTCCTGCTAAAGAACGTCTGCAAGATGTCGTACATGGCGGTTGCCACGGGGCCGTTGGGATCTGCATATGGGAGGTGGGGAGGGTTTACGGACGGACGAACTCTTGTTGCTCCTTAAAAAACAAAGAAAGAAAGAAATCCCAGTCATCCAGTCTCAGAAAGTGCAGGAAACAGGGAAGGGGGGGGTGAAAGGGTATCCTGGCAGGGCGGAAGGCAGGGTCTTGCTGATGGCTCGAAGGAAAACGATTTTCTTGAGGAGCCATGATAAGGAGGAGCCAGGACAAGGGCACAGATGTTCCCAAGATACAAAAAGCGCAAGATCCTCAACAGAAGTCAGCCAGCCAGCCAGTCTGCTTGCGATTCAGTTCCTCACCCACCCGCCAGCCTGGGGTTCAGGCCCCGCTCCAACAGTCTATATATGTAGTTGGCTGCGGGCGGCAGGTCGTCCAAAACATCACGAGCAGCGGGAAGGGCCGCCTGCACAGGGAAACAAACACGTATACGCACACAATCACAAATGAACGATCGGGCCCTCCAGACAAACGTACTGCTTTGCATCTTCACGCGGCTCAGCCATTAGAAAGGTAACCTACGAGTGCAAATGCACACATACATCTTTACTATCAGGGAAACTTTCCAACAAGTCACCGCCCGAAACCGACAAACACCGACACACTGTCACCAGGCCTTCACTCTGCTGTGGGTACCTCAGCAAATGACACCAGGAAGTCGAGGCCTAAGTTATTGGCAGTGCCCTTCAGCCGGGTAACCATATCTGGTCTGCTGTCCCTTCTCGGCTTTGGACTCGGCGGCTGCGGCTGCGTCAGCTTAGGACTCGGCGGCTGCGGCTGCGGCAGCTTAGGACTCGGCGGCTGCGGCTGCGGCAGCTTACGACTCGGCGGCTGCGGCTGCGGCAGCTTAGGACTCGGCGGCTGCGGCTGCGGCAGCTTAGGACTCGGCGGCTGCGGCTGCGGCTGCGGCAGCTTAGGACTCGGCGGCCGCGGCTGCAGGGCCCGCTTCAGGGGAGGCCCCGGACTCGGCGGTTTTTGCCCACGGGCAGATTGCAGCAGCACTCGATCCCCATCTCCTACATTGCACCCCGACACGTTACCCAGTACCATGCACCGAAACACCACACCGAAGGACGGGAGGTAGTGGGTAATCGGCAAAGGTTGGCGTAATGGATGTTGCAATACGGATTGAGTTGTGTGAACATCAACAGCTTGTTGGTTGGCCGCCTGGCCCAGGATGCCGGAGAGCGGCATCAAGGCATCTAGTATGTGGTGGAAAATTGTAACAGGTTTGAAATGTGTCAGAAATCTCTGGGCGTTTTTATGTGGGAGGATATGCGGGAATGGTTGGAGCTACACGGTTTAGGCCTCTAAACTTTGCAGCATGTTAATTGTCCGGAACCAGGAGAATGAGATTTCTAGTTTTCCGCGGCTAACAGTGGGAAATGCATGCAATGCATGTAAATAGAATTTGTTGTGGCGATAAACGGAGTCCTGCTCTCGCGTCGCTGGAGTGGCTGAGGCTCGGCTGTCACCTGCTGGATGTTACACCAAAGGTATTCGGTCGGGCGTACTCCCTTGGTTTTCCTTTGGGATTTCTTAGCAGCAACCGTTCAAAGGTCAAGCTGCCTAACCAGCTATCACATTGGCAGCTCCCCTTCCCGTGTTTTCGGCTGGCAGGGTAAGGTGCGGAGCAGGGCGCACACGGCTGTCGTTTTGGTCCCCAGTTATTTCTTTAATTGCCACTGGAGGGTCATAACAAAGCTATGGTGATGTAAATCCGCTGGGATTCATCTTACAGGATAGCCCAGGAGAAATCTGCATCGCGTTCCTTTCGTCGCTTTCCGAATATGCCGACGAGTAGTTCTGCAGGCTGCGCTCTTGCCTTAATCTCAATTTAGGTTGAGAGCAGCAGACAACAAAATTTTATCTTTAACGTACCATTATCGCCGCGCAATCTCTCAGCTAACGTAACAGAAGACACTGCGAGAGCTGATATAAGCACAAGTAGAAGCGTTCGCCGCGCAATCTTAAACCTGCAAAAGCCGAGTTCATAATTGGACTTAGTTTATGAACATTACGTGCTCCCGGTGGAGCTCAGGAGCAGCTAGCAGTTAAATTCTCGTGGGCTGCACGATCTTCCGCTACCAATCACTTAATAAACTTTATATATGTTTTGTAGAGACTTACATCATCTTGGGATAGTAATCCTACAGAACACTTGACACCTGACAGCACGGACAAGGTGGAGAAAGGCTGAAGCGAAAACGCACTTCTGGACCAGGTGATCAAAAGGAGTTGCTGATTATAAAACGAACAGTTTTTAATGTCACATATGATATGTACGACGAGAAAAGTAGGTTTAACGTGCTGAACGGGCAGTGATAAAACCCGACTTTTTAATGTTGCTAACAAGCATGAATATAAACTACTTTTATAACGGTTCATATGTGGATCAATGCAGTCCCAAGATGGTATATTGCCAACTGCCAGGCAGCTACATCTCACACGGAAATGATTAGGGTCAGATATTTAATTCCGCCGGCGCGCCTCGAGTCGGTATCTACCTGGGCATCGAGCCCTGATGGGCTGCTCCGAGAGACGTGTTACCGCCGCTCACTAGTCCAGAAGTATTGTTCGGGCATCATGACGGTTACTTCACGAGCATAACCGCCGACCACACGAAGATGAGCAGACTGGATGCCGAATTTGCCACCGATGATGGCAATGAAAACATTATGTCCCACAGCGGGTACTGAACTCGTAGAGTCTTGCTGAAGAGCCGAAGGCACAGCAGTTAATAACAGACAGCGCGCCAAAGGCGCGGGACCAATTTAATTGTTCAGCGCGTGCTGAACAACAAACACGAGATAATAGGAACGACTACACACGCGAATAAATACAGCCCTGAGGACACGGGCTGAGGTAAGGCCCTTAGTTTAAACGCCTTACCTAGGCCTTACGCCTAACTAACCCGGCTTCCTTACGCAAGGCCGCAATATTTAATTTTTAATTCCTTTTGATTATATCTTCACAAATCTACACCTAACAGCTTTTGTTGCGTACACGAAGTACTACATCAGGGCTGCCCTGGCGTAGAGCGTCGTATACCTATTGGCTCGATTTGAAAAACCTGAAGGCTGTGTAGTCGCATGCAGTCGATAATTCACCATTTCAAAAGGCATGTCGCACGGTGAGATGTTTGTGCTCGGGCAGCTGCTAGAGGGGCTCACGACCGGGCCCCACACGCGTCCACATAGGTGCACCGTCTGAGTCCCTGCCCTACCTGGCTCTACAGGCTACCGGGCAACTTGTCGTATCCCCAGGGGCAAACAGAACCTGAGATCGCCTTCAATGCTGTGTGGTTCGATTGGCTGTTATTCCAAAAGCACGCAACGCACATCGAGGCTCAAGATGCACGAAATATTCCTTATGTATTGCAACGGGCTTTAATTTGTTTTCATTAGTGTCTTTTTATTACATTTTGCCGCCAAAAGAAGATCATATGTATGTTTTTACGATGTACATGACCCTGAAGACCACACCCTCGCCGAGTTGTGCCCTGTTGTGCTTGCCCACGCTCGGGTTAGTTCGGCTTCAGCTCTGGCACTTTTGTCCTGCCTCCGCTGCTGGTCTCCCCTTGCCTCGCCCCACGTCGCGGTAACTGCATGTCCTGGCATCATCTGCTACAGCATCAGCTCCATTTGCGAACAGCATTTGCCCGTCATTTTCTTGACGATGTTTTGGTCTCACTATGACCCCGTTCCTGTGCGGTGACCTGCTACTACTTGGGACCGCTGGGGACCGCGGCTATCCCGAATGACTGTTGGTACCGGCGTGGCGTGGGGATGGGCGCATTGGCAGGATAGCGTGCGGTAAGGGATGACTGCATGGATTTGCTTCGTAAATGGATCGGCAGCTTTACCAGTAAGTGTGCCTATGTATGTCAAGCAATCAACTTCCTCTTCTGTCTGTCCCCCATGTATAGGACATCCCAAATGAACCATGTTGCATAGTTTGGTGGCTTTAACAGAAAACCTTGACAGCGTGTTCATGCCTCGACCAGCTGAAGATTTTACACGACACGAAGTCGAACGTGATCAGCCATAAAGCTGCGTGCGGTCCTTGGGATCAGGCACCTTGGCGTCCCATTTGCAATTGATTACGAAGGCTTGGGCACAACCTTGCCCGCCAGAACGGCTATAGCCGTCGGGCCTTACATAGAGTCAGCGTTCTGTTCAGCTGGCGGCAGTGATGAAATAGATGGGCGACCATTAATTTTAGACAATTGAAGATGATCTGTGAAAGACTCTGTTCAATGCCCGATGTGCCGGTGAGCACTCAGCAGTAACTTAAGCCCTCGTCCCGTGAAGGGAAGCGCGGTACCCCATCAACGGTTGTTGTACATGTGCTTAACGGTTATGGAAGCCGGTTGTGAGGCCTTGAGGTAGATAATTGCCACTGTTCATTAACGACCTTTCTCTGATTTAATATCTTTGTATTTTTGCTGCCTTTGACCACTGCCTTATGGCGGACGACCTTGATGATGCTCTTTTCTCCCTAGCTGCCGGCCGTAACAAGCCAACGTCAAAAAAACGTATTCGAAAATCCTCTGATAGCGACGACGATGGAGTCGTTGACAGTGGAGCAGATTCAGAGGAGGCACCTAGGCGCAAGAAGGCGAACAAGGGAAGCGGGAGCAAAAGAGGAAAACGACATCAGAGTGAAGACGAGGACGATGAAGATGATGGCGACTTTGATGACGAGGAGGGACTATATGAAAACGAGGAGGACCGCCGTAAGCTCATGGCCATGACCGAGCTCGAACGCGAGATGATCCTTGCGGAACGTGCTGAAAATCGAGACAAAGAGCGTCAGAGGCGTCAACTGCTGCAACAGCAGCGCGCGGCAACTGAAAAGGTGCGACTATGCCGCCATGCCCCCCAAATGCAGCACCTTTATTGTCACGACATGATGTTTGCCGGAGCCATGTAATCTGCAATAGATTGTCCCTCCCATGACAATAGGCAGACAAGAGCCGTCGTAAGCAAGATAGGCAGGACGCGGGACGGGGTAAGGGCAGCGACGGCAAAGGTACGCCTCGGAAGGCGGCCCGGGGCTCTACGGCGACACGATCCGCGCGCGATTGGAGTGACGAGGACGAAGATGGTAGAGGCAGGTCCTCTGGAGACGAGGAGGAGGTAAGGGGTCTGGCTGTCTACTTGCATGCTGGGGCACCTGCGCTGCCGGAAGTTTACCCACGCGCCAACGAAGGCACAGATGCTCTCAAGAACCGATCTGCGACCGCACTGCGTGATGTACGTGCGTTCAGTGCGGGCGGAATGCATATTTGCGACGCGACATAGCTCAGCCTCATTGGGCACGGGACGCATGGGCTTCGTTTGCAAGTAACGGCCTCTTGACATAAATGATGGTAATCTAATGTTAACGGGATTGCCCTGGGTGGGAGAATTCTGAGGTGAGACGGGGTGGGGCAGGGGTTAGCAGGCTGCAGGAGGATGGGGCGCATGAGTGCATGGCAGAATTGAATCCGGAAGATGCCACTATCGCATCAGTTAAATCCAGGCAAGTAACCGGATTATGCTTTGTGCTCTTTCTCTGTTTTCCTGTAAATTCTGCTGCTTTCCATTCCGACGTCTTCCCGCATAGCAAAATTGGATGACTAACTGCCCTCCACACTCGTCCCTTGCTGACTTTCATCTTAGCCCATAGGCCTTCGCACCTCACACTACCTTATCCCTCCTCTGGCCGCAGTTCCGTCCCAGCAGCAGCTCGGGGGCTGTCTCTGAGGAGGAGGAGGGGCAGGCGGGGAGACTGGCGGTGGAGGAGGATCACGGGGATAGGATCCCCCGTGGAGGGGAGCGCGTCCAGGTGAGTTCAGATCTGAGATCTTGCCGAGGGGTCTCCCATGCCGAGTGGGTGGGTGCATGCGAGAAGTCGTCATCTGTGTGTGATTGTGAGGGCAAAGGAGGTCGGGACCCGTAGCAGGCTCCTGGGACCTGAATCCGCGCAATACTGAGACGAGTGGTCATTAGGAAGGGGCTGCAGTGAGAGAGAGCGTAGGTTGGGGCAGGGGTTAGGGGCATTAAAGCGGTGGGGTGTTGAATGTAGCAGGATGTAGGGAGCAAGGGAGGGGCTGTACTTGAAGGGATGGTAATTGATTTGCGTGCTTGGTCCTATACCTAACTGAATATTGGGCAGGGCAGAAGAGAAACGCCCATGCTAGGACCCTGTAAGCTTTTCACGACCTAATTCTCTAACACGTTTTCGTATGGCACTGCCAAACTGCCGTACTATCCTTCCAGGCCAGCCCATGGGGCCAGCAGGAAGCCCGGCCGCCACCACCGCCGCCGCCAATAACGGGTGCGATGGGAGGAGGCAGCGTGTGGGGCGAGCCCGGGGAGGATGAGGACCGGCGCCAGTCGGTGGCGGCAGCAAGGAACAAAGAGCGGGAGCGCGAGCGGATGCGCGAGCGGGAGAGGAATATTTCGGACGATGAAGAGGTGTGGAGGTTCAAAGGGGCTGAGAGGAAGAGGCCGCTGAAGGAATGAGTACCGCACCTGAGCGGCTGCGGTGCGCCGCTTGGCGCTTGGGCATTGAAGGGGTGGTGTGGACGCGAGGGACTGTCGCGGGGCAATATCCGGCACACGCTTGGGTCAGGCAGTAGATGTGGAATGACCGGTGAAGGGGTTTGTTGAATAACGGACCGGTCCACTAGGATTCGGGGATTGGGTCGCCAACTCTCACGTTGCAGAATGTTGAGGGCATGTGTGTTTGTAATGTATGCATGCATACACAAACTGTATCATAAGCACATATATGCATTTAATATGTTTTTTATGAAGTTTTATATCTTATGCATATGTACGCGTGAGTGAGTGGGAGGTTGCACTTGCAACGGGCCTGACCGGCGAAGCTCGCTCACTCCTTTTCGTTCCCATAGAATCTTCCGTCGTCGGACCTCCGCCTCCTCACGTACACCCACGCGCTCGGGATCCTGACTGGTACTTCCGGGTTGCGGGTCACTTTGGTGTCGTGCCATGACCCATACCATGCTGTTTTTCATTAAATCATCGTCGGCAGCTTGGCGCACCTCAGCCCGGTCCCTGGTCTCTTGAATCATCCGTATTACCCTTTCATCCACCCGGTCTTCTCGTTCACAAGGCCCATGAGGAGGCCACCCTGGAGGAGCTGCTGGCGTGCCAGGTGACCCGCAGCCAGATGGAGGAGTGGTTCACACAGCCTTTCTTCGAGCGGGACGCGCTCAGCGGTTGTGTCGTACGAATGGCTTACGGCCCCGGAATGCGGGACGCCTCGGGCAACACGCACCCGGGTTATATGATTATGGAGGTGCGAGGTTGCCTCTGCTGTGCTAATATTTTGCTGTATTTTGTCGTGCAGTGCTGTGCTGTGCTGTGCTGTGCTGTGCGTTATATTGCAAAGGATTGACATTCATGAATATGCAGTCGTGATTGACTGCTGCTAGTGTTTACTGTAAATCAAAAGTAATAGAATAGCGAGTGCGGCAAAACTAGCAACAATTGTAATGACCTTAACTATGTGCGTGTATGAAATCATTAAATCTTCTCCACCGCACCACTCCACTGCAACACTACAATGGTTGGACACCGTTGCAGCGCGGCTGCAGCTGCTCGCACCTTCCCACGCCGCGCCCACTCTCCGCCGATCTCTCTTTCGCCCTCGCCCTCTTGTGTTGTATCCCGGTGGTTGTGCATTGATGGCTGCTGCTACCTCTCGCGTGCGCCTTCGCCAGATCACGGACATCCGGGAGTCCGGTCGTGCATACCCGTTCGGGCCCCGTGGGGAGCTGACACACAAGCACCTGGCCCTCCGCGATGGACTGGGCATAACCCGGGTCATGGCCATGGCGAACGTGTCCAGTAAGCCGGTGAGCCACATCTAACAGCAAAGCCAAAGGCCCGAAGCAGCCAAAAGTGCTGCAGCTTGCTGCCTGCAATGAATAGATGGCCCCTGTTAAATAGTGCAAGGCGAATGGGGGTTTGGAGGGAAAGGCGGGGGGTTGGGTTGGGTTAAGTCGCTTGCGCGGTAAGTGGTCAGGGGCTCGGGGCTGGGCCAGCTATTGTAAGACTCTGCGCGGTGGAAGGGGGGGTGAATTGGCCAAGACCTCATTGCTGCATTGAGATCTAAGCTCACGCCTTCCTGAAGACGTAATTGACGATTTCCCATTATCATGCCTGATAGTATCCGTCTTCTCCGGGTTTGTGCGCCCTCTCGTGTAATGGTGTTTTACCTGCGCTCTCGCTGTTGTACGGGCAGTTCGATGAAGCCGAGTACGAGCGCTACAAACGGCATTGCGGTCGGGCCCATCGGGCTCCCATCACCAGGGAGGAGGCCGCGACGGCGGCGAAGAAGGTTGAGGCATCTACAAAGTAAGCGGCGTGGTAGAGGAGGAGGACGACCAAGTCGCAGGATAACGTGAACTCACTGACAGCTTCAGGTGCTCAACCTGGTAGTGTTCGTCAACCCACCTTTTCCAATCCCACCCACTTTCACGCCGCCCTAAGTTGTCCCAAGTTTAGGTATCTCAGACCGCATACTTCAACCCCTACCCGTCTCCGTCCCACACGTGGTCCTCTCCTCAGCTACCGGTGGACTTCCGCTGACTTGAAGCTGGAGCTGGAGCGCAAGAGGGCCTCTCGCGCCGCGCCTGTCAACCCCGCAGCCGAGAAGGCCATGCTCAAGCGCCGTATTGAGTTGGCGCACGGGGCGGGCAACATCGACGAGGTGGCCGCGTGAGTCCGTGCTAGCGCTGGGAAAACTGGACCGCGAAAGGGGATGAGTGTCTTTCAAGCCCATTTTATCCCATCTTATCCCACTTTATGTGCTTGGTTCTCCTACACTTTCCCGGTTCTAGGCTTGAGGAGCAGCTTGCATTATTGGAAGCGCACCTTCTCAACCAAAACAACAACAAACGCGCCTTCGGCATGATGGACCTCAACAAGCGCAACAAGCAGCATAATCTCACGGTGGCGTACAAAACCACAGCTGCGGAGGAACATGGTGAGGAGGGGTGGGCCCGCAGTGCCGGACGTGTTGAATGGCCGCTTCTCCCCCTTCCTCTACCCCTTCCTTTTTCATCCCCCCACGGCCTCTCCTTTATCCTGCCCGGCTTCATTCACTTTTGCATGGGGCACTGTTATTTACTATTATGTTACTATTAACGCATCGCACGTATGCATCTCCCTCCTGGTCTCTAACGACGGTCTTGCTTGAGATCTCGGTCTTAAGGCCTGGCGCTTAACGCCATACTCTCGCACCGCGGCCGCACAGCACCCTTCCCCTCCGCCCTCCTCTCCTCCTGCGCGCGGGCAGCTCTTTGGCATCATTGGTTGCTTAGCCCACTCCCACCCAGAACCAATGCATGTCCACCCGCGCCGGTTTTTCCGGGCCGCGATCGGTATTGGCGACTCCGTGCCCACAGGAGGAACCGATGGCACTGGCGGTACTGACGTGTTCTCCCGTCGCGCAACAACCCTGAACATCTACTGGAATACCAAGGGCAGCCGCCGCGACGGCGTTGACGATGCCGGGCAGTCTGCTGGCGCTGCCGCGGCAGCGCGTGCGCAGGCGTCCTTGCCTGACAAGCTGACGCGCGCCCAGCAGCGCATGGACCCGGCCGACCTGATACGCCAGCTGGGTCTACAGGTAGACCTGATGCTGCTCCGGAATGCTCCGGTGGTGCCGACGTTGCAGCAGCGGTTACTGCCGCCGCGTTGGCGCATGGCGGTAGTGGCGGCACACAAGCAGGACCTGACGGGCAAGAGTGTGCTATCAGTCGCCGACTGGAAGCGTCGCGCTGGTGAATATTAAGTAGAGCGGTTCTTGTGGTCAGGAAGGTTGCTCTTGTTATCTATTGGCTGAGGCATATGCCACAAGGATTGGGAAGCACTGTACGACACGAGCATGGTATCGGAGCTGTCGTTATCGCCCGGGGATGGGTGACCGGATATAGTTTAGAAGGGATTGGCCAGGCATTTGGTAGGAAGAATGAAGAAATCCACGTAAAGGAACTTTCCTTTATTGCGAAATTCTTCTGTACGACAAGCACGTGGTAGGGCAGCGGTGAGGCCACGAGTATTTTGGGAAATGGTCTGTATTTCTTCCCGAGTGGGTGTGTACAGCGGGGTAAAAAAGGGGTTTAGCGTCTGTTCAGGGTGAGGACCTGCGTTGGAAGGCAACCCGCGTCAAAGGCATGGTCAGAGACTGGATTTAAGCAGGATATCAGGCATTGGTGGCGTTTGGGATTCGCTCTGTCCTGATGCGATGCCTCAAGTTGGCCCATGGGGTCATGGCTAGGGTTTCCAACGGTGCTCCACCAGTTTCCGGGTTGGGTTTTGGTCGTGCGCTGCCATGGCCTGTCTGCTTGTCTGAATGTAAGGCTCACATGAGCGGTCTAGCGAGGTGCATGCGCTGAGCTGTAGTGTAAGCAAGCTGTAGTGAGAGTGTCGCTAGGTGTGGTAGGTATGGTGGTGATGGCGTGGTAGTGCAAGCCATCAGGAATGGGGATGCTCGATGACCCAGGTTGTGACGCGTTCACTCCTGCCATGATTAGCCTCAGCGGTAGTATGTACCGGGGTTAGATTGGATGCATCCGAGCTGCGTTTGCAGCGTCCGGGGTTGGTTTGGAGAGCGCCATTTGTGGAAAGGTGAAGTGGACCCTGGGGTCTGTGTTGGGAGCGAAGTTGAGTCTCACCGTATTGGTCGCCAACTTCGCTCCTCCAAATCTATCTGGTTCGCTTTTAAGTTGTTATTAATTACTTTGCAGCAACAAAACGCTTGCCAGCGCTGACCAAACTGCAAAGGAGCTAGATTCCCGCATGCATCATACAGATGTGTGAAGATAAATTAATGGCGATAAATGTTGTTGCGTTCAGCTGGAAGTTGTGCGTACAACAAGACTTTGCTAGCCGTCCCGTACGCCTCTCCTGCGCCCTTACTGCCCTGGACCTCTCAGGACCTAGCTAGGTGGTCTAGGAAGCCAGATTGGCAAGCTCATGGCTTATCAGTTTTTTAGGGAAAATGGCAACGAGGACTTCTATCAGACCTAGACCAGTCGACACATCGCGTCAGCTTAACATTGTCCGAGACTTTGCTGAGCTAGACAAAACAGACGACCTTGATGCATCTCAACCTCAGCCACCAGCGGCGGCATTTGAGCAGGTCAGTCAAGGCTTCAGGGAGATCGATATCTACTTGAACCTGTTGACGCTCGCCCTGCTACAAAATAAACAGTATTGCATACAAAAATTCCTCTATAATTTTATCCTTTATACAGCGCTGCCTTGGCAAAAGAAAGACAGCTTGTTGACTTACTTCGCGCCATCATGTCGGCGGGTAGTTGACCCACACACATGTGTCGCACCGAGCACGACTGATCCCTCCCTAAAGAGCCGCAGCATCTGAGTGCACGGTAGCTGATATGGGGTATTTGGATTTCTTGCTGTTTTCTTCTGCCTGCAGCCCCCGGCGGGCTCACAGAAGAAGAAAAAGGAGGTCAAGGAAATTCCCGTGCCGGAGGTCCGAATTGTGGCCGGTTACACCCGCGAGTACCTCCCCCTTTTTCGAATACCTGATACATATATCCGCGGCAAAGGTGGGTGCTGGTGCGCTAGGAACCATACAGCCAGCACGTCTTGACCCAACGCATGTTCGCAGAAACCCCAATATGTACGGCACATGGTCCATAGTCATGCTTTTCTTTTGGTACATGCTTTTCCTCTCTCCCTCTCTCTGTGGATAATAAGGAAGCATTAGCGTCTAGTTCAGTCTTGTCCATTTCGCCTTCAATTTCTTCCCGCGTGACCCATATCACTTCCGGCAACGCTCTGCATTAGTGTACACACGTCTACTGTTTGCCATCCTGTTTGCAAACCCAGTTCCCACGCTGTCTGTGCCTCGTGCCGCCCTGTCATGCGTGTGCATGCAACACCGCACGCACAGGCGGCGTTGGTTGGGCGCGGGAAGATTACTGCGAGTATGACCTAGACAACGACGATGAGGACTGGCTGGAGGCATTTAATGAGGGGGGCGCCAACCGGCTGTCGGAGGAGAAGTTTGAGCTGATGCTGTGGCGACTGGAAACGGCAAACGCGGAGGCTAACCAGCGGGTCATGAGCGAAGCGGGTGAGGCCATTACTACAGCTTTGGCACTAGTTATGCGTGTACTCCCTGAAAACAGGAATGCGGGTCTGCGCGGATTCCCTTATACGCGGGACCTAGAAGCAGCCCTTCATGGTTGGGACAGATGTGGAGCGGGACAGGCAGTTGTCCGCGCCACGACCCCAATCCCGAAGAATTGTTTGACTGCAAATGGGAATTTGTAGGTGCAATAGAGAATTATCGTGTATTCAATGCCGGGTCCCCATGTGTGGTTTGGGTTGCCGAGCAATCCAACTCCTCATGGCAACACAGGGCGCGGCATGAGGTGATGTCGTCAGCCACAATAACGGCCTGGCTCCGACGAGGGCAGCACCGCAAGCGAAGCGGACAGAGGTGGTTGAATGTTCTGTAAACGCTGAGCAATGCTATAAATAGCAGTGGACAGCGATGAGTAATGCATGCCGTCCAGGATGCGACAGCCCATGGAAGTTTCCAACTCCAACTCTCTGTTGCGAAGAGGCAGCGCTATGCGTATTCACGTGACAGGCATTATAATCCTAAAGATATCGCCTTAACGCGCTCAATGCATTTGCAGCAGAAGCTTTGCGCGCATACCCAGCTGCTGACAAGCCTAATTTCTCACTGCATAGCCTAACCACCAATGTAGAAATGTATGCCTTGTTATCCTGTTGCCGTCTTGAGCTTGGTGTTACGATGCTCTTCAGCCATTTGATTGCTGACAAGCTGCTTCTCTCTCTCTTGCGTTCGCTGCTGCCCAGGCTCCGGTGCACAGGACTGGCGCATGCTGCCAGCGGCCGTTGCAGCCACGAGCAATATGAGTCGCGATGAGGCATTATCGGTGCTGCGCAAGTACGCGTGCGCGCGTGACCCAATTCTGCATGCCGTGTACGACTATTGGCGGGCAAAACGCGAGCGGCTAAACAGACCTATCATGCGGCGGCTGCAGGTGTGTCCCTGGGTTGGGTCCATCCCGACTAACCCGGTGATAATCTAGTCCTTAACGCAAAGAAGGCACGACCTTCATGAGAATTTAACCGTCATGCCTGCTGTTGTGGCCAACTTATCCGCTGCTCCCTTGACCGCCCTATCCCACAGGCACCAACCAACCCCAGCGACACAAACCCGTATAATGTGTTCAGGTTGGTTAAAGAAAGGCTGGGTCTGTCTAGCACTGCCGGCAATGCAACGGCTGCTCTGCTGTTTGACGTGTTAGTGAGGATCATCCAATGCAAAGCGAGTGGCTCGCCCTCCCGAGCTGCACCCATCCTACGGCCATATGAGATATACCTTACGACGATGGTGGTGGTGATGGTCTTGATTGCAGGCCTCGTGAGCGCGTCAACCGGCCACAAACACGACGGCGGCGAGAAAATACTCAAGATTGTTTGGACAAGATGCGACAGATACGGGATAGCATGCTCAAGGTGGGTGCTTTAGCTGCCTCAGCATTCTGCGGGTGGCAAAAAAGGCCTTATGGGGATAGTTAGTTCTAACTTCCATATCACAAACGTCTGGTGCGCATTGTACCGCGAAGCAATCCGGCCTTGGCCTGCTGCACCTAGTGCTTTCCAAAGCAAGTGCATCACGATATATTTTTGTATTTCGCGCTCTCTCACATGACAACGGCCACTTTGGCCCTGACGGTCAGATCGCATCCTTTTCCCAAGGTGTGTCCACCGCTGCCGCTGTTTTCCTCGGGGAGCGAGAGCGGGCCAGAGCCCTAGTTGCAGACCACGCTTGTATAACTTAATGTTCTGCATCGTGCTGGGACACCCTGGATTCGATATTACAGCAGGGCTTGCACGCCCATGGCAACCAACTCACCCCACATACCCACGACTTATTCACGCACGCGCACTTACGAACGCTCTTTTGGGTTTCCGGCTGTCCACAGTCGCTTGAGATGACGGAGCTGTTGACCTTTCGGGAGGCGCGGAAGCGGGATATCCACGTGAGTGCACCATGCTGAGGAGGTCGAAGGCTGGGAGGGAGGAGAAGGCGAAAAGACAAGATCTGGAAGTAGGGGATAAGGAGGGTGAATGTCCTCCCACCCAACCCGTAGCCAGGGGTGGCCATGATACGCACCTATCCCCTACTTACCTGAAATGCGTCTTCGCTGTTTCAGCCACAGTAGCTGCCGTGGCTGTGACCCAAGCACTTTGCCGCAGATTTACTAATATGGATGTCTAGGTTGCGGCAACTTGGCCTGCAAATTTGTTCCTGCCTTGACGCGTTTTTACATAATTTGAAAAGGCTACTGTATCTGGCCGTTTTGCTGTTATATTGGTTATCTTCTTCCCTTAACACATTGAAGCATGTATGGAGTGAATGGAAGAACCTTACCAAACTGCCCTACCGGCTCACTTCTTTCATTACCTGTTCAGCGTCTGGAGGTGGATATGCAGCGCTATCAGGTAGCTCGCCACCACCAGCCCCGCCACCAACTAGAGGCCGTTGAGGCTGAGGGCGCAGCGCACCTGCAGGAGACGCTGGCGCGCAGCCGGCAGGGGGAAACCAGGTGTGTGGGCGACCAGAGTGAGACCTAGAGGATTGAGCATGTTCATGAGGATTGCACTCGTCTTGACTCCCTTTCATCACCAAAGGCCTCCAGGCACGGCTGTATGCACGCGTCCATCGTGCCTTGGTGCGCCCAGAGATCCTGATCGCTGTAGGTGACAGTCCATCGCTGCAACATATCTGAAATCCGGTTACGCATTGACTGCGCACAGCCCAAGCCCACTCATCCTTATTTACTTGTTCTATTCTGCGTAGGCTACGAGCTTACCTCGACGCTGCCGGTTCATTGAGCGCGCCCAGCACCTCCTACGACTCCCCGCTGCGACGCGCACTCATGCGCAAGCGGCGGCGGCAAGAAATGGAGGGCTGCGTCAATGGGGAGGCCGTAGGTCGCCTACCGCCGCCGCCGCTACCGGCCGACGACGAAATGTTGATGCTCTTTTCTCCCGAAATTAGCCATTTCCTTGGGCAGCAACAGCAGCCTGTGGCAGGGCAGTCGGGCACAGCTGCGGTTGGCTTGTTGTCACCGCAAGGCTCGCCTATAACTGTCGCTAATGGTGGCGGTGGCGGCAAGCCACCTCTCATAGCTCTCCCTCAGGGTCTGGACCTCCGCTGCGTCCGTTCGCGTGTCTCCCGCTGCGGGCGGACAATGTTGACACGGTGCGACCCCCTGACAATGCGACCGCACTCCCCGCAGCATCAACGGCCGCCTGGGGGCGCCGAACTCGCGATCCCAGCGGGATTGGCAGCGCGCCACCCGTTGCTTCATTCGGCACAATTGCCTAGCGTGCCCTGGGCTGCAACGCTGGATCTTGACCTGTTGCCGGAAGGCATCGCCGACAAGGCAGCCTTGCGCGCACAGAGGGAACGGCGGCTCAATGCCGACCGGCTAAACGCTTTCTTGCTACGGCAGACGCGACAGACGGTTCACCAACAGGCGGCAGGGGGCATGATGGGTGCGGCCAGTGTAGCAGGTGCGGCGGCCGCCGCTGCTGCAGCATCGGCAGCCGTGACCGCAGCCGTACCAGCGATGGGAATGGTATCGGCTTCGGGGCCACCTCCGCCAGTTCCGGCCGGCCCTGTGGTAACACCGACCTCGACACAAAGACCGCCGCCGCCGCCGGCTGTGCCAAATCAGGGAACTCCCGCAGGCACGCTGCCGCATGCCCCACAAGGGGTGGTCAGCGGTACGCTTCCACATGTATCACCACAGGGAACAGCGGCGCCGTCGGTTGCATCGACACAGCCGCCGTCGTCTGTGCAGCCGGCTGTTCCCAGCCAGCTCGGCACAGCTCCAGGCAGTGGAGGGGCTGCCAGTGCGGTCACACCACTGGGTTCAACACCGCTGCAAATGCCGCAAGCTCCAGGCAGTGCGGGAGGCCAGGCCCGCAAGGTGCCAAAGGTGGCGGCCGCGGCGGCGTCGCCAGCCGGAGCCCCGGGGGCGGCAACGCCATCTGCCTCAGCTGCAGCAGCTGCTGGGGTGGCCGCGGCGCGGTCACCTCAAAGCGGGGCCTCGTTGCCGGCCTCGAAGCAGGGGGTAGGTCCACGCTAAGTATGAGACCTACGCTTAAATGGTTAAGGTGATGTCTGGACCCAGGCATCACAGCTTCATGACGTGGGAGGGGTGTAGATGAAAAGCATAAGGACTGTGACGATCATGGCTTGCAGATTGCCACCTGCAAAAGCAAGGCGCTCAGGTAGCAGACGGCTCCATTTTTTTGGCATTCCTGATGCAGTTGAGAATGGGCACGTGTTTTGATATCGGTACGTGCTTCGGCGTGATGTATATGTGCACTTGAGGACCGTGAATATATTCAATTTATCAAGACCACTTAGCTCGGCCTGAGTAGCAGGGGGGAGAGAGATGCGTCTGAACGCACACGCTTGCAACGGCCCCGCAGGCGGCCGCCGGTGCGGGGCCCGGCAGCACCCCGGGGGCAGCGCCGGTGGAAATACTCGCTCAGGCTCCGCCGGGAGCCTCCCAATCGGACAGCACACCCGTGGTGGCAGCCACGCCAGCGCCTTCTGTAGCCGGCCCAGGCGTAGCGCCACCGGGCTCAGCACCGCCGGCGTCCGGGGCCGTGGGGCCACCTGCAGCGGGTGCATCAGCGAGCGGCGTCACCACAGCTGTAGCTGCCGCTGCTGGGCCTTCACCACCAGGCAATGGTGCCGCAACGCTTGCGGCGGTCGGTGGAAACGGGGGCTCCCCGGGGACAGGACCCACCGCCAAGAAGCTGCTATCCACCAGCAAGGCGGTTGCGGGGCCATCGTCCTCCTCGGTAGCGGCGCAGCTGAAAAGAGGACCCGGTCGACCCCCAAAGGCAGCCAAGGTAAGCTGTAAAGCTGTGCGTCCTGCAATTCCGGGCCGGGAAGACGTGGCGAGGAGGTTTCCTTAGCGTTTCTCCTCTCCCGAACTCCAGCCGCACTGGGAAGGAATACAGTACTGATGTTCACAAATGTTCGAATCGTGCATTAGTTACCAGTTGTAGGTCTTATCACGGTCTCTGCATGACCCTTCGGATTGGTTAGAGCCATGTAAAGAAGCCGCCCTGACCCGTCAGCTGAACGAGTCTCCTTCTGCGATGAGCCCTTGCTTATAAAGCAGCTTTGGGCTACTAAATCTTTCGTGGCGGTCCACGATGGCACTTCGAAGTTTTCAGTTGTTAAACTCCGTTGCATCTGGTGCCTCGCTGCGCTCACAATCGAACTCCCACCGTACTGCCTGACCGCCATTGCAGACGCCCAACGGCGATGCGCCGCCTCCCTCCAATACCACGGTTCCAATGGACATGCTCTGAGTTCAGCGACTCTAGGCAGAGCCGTTGGCAGATGGCTGTCTCTGGAAAGTGGCTGTGCATTTGGAACTGAGCATTGCTCGTAAGCAGCTATTTCCTTCGCGGCTCGCTGTTGAATCAGTGCGCGAAGCTGCAGCAGTAGCAACAGCGGGGACATATGACTGATAAGGCTGGAAGCCGCAAGCTAGCGGGCTATCCAGATGCCTTCTCGGGCTGATGAGGCGCTTATTCGGCTCTCCGCCAAAAGAAGCCGAAAGGAAAGCCAACACAGCAGTTAACAAGCTGGCAGTAGAGCGTTGAGGACCAAGTGCTGCAGTCCACATATCTCCGGCCAACGGCCCCCTTGCCTTTCGGGGCTTGGAGGGTGAAAGAAGCCGCACCGCGGTGCCAGCGCTACCGCTTATATCCTCCATCAAATGAGTGGGGACGCAGCTCTAGCAGCGGCAGGCTCAGGGTTGGGGATTCACGCTGTTCGACAGGTGGCCATTGACTGCGTGACAGCTGCCTGCATGCTGCCGCGTCAGGACGTTGCACTATCGCGCGCACAAGGCGGACTGCTGTTTTGGTCGCGCTAGTGGCTTTGGATGCTTTGTGTATTCGGGGTTGGGCAGGGGCTATACCTGGATGGGCGCAGTGATCGCCGCTTGAGCCTGCCCGGGGCTGGTTCCCTATGATTTTATTATGGGACCTGGCAGTTGGAGCAGGCGGGTTCCACAGCATTGCGAGAGTGTTGCGGTTGGACTGGCAACGCGTGGCTGGGCCGGCGAGGCGCATCGGACAGGATGACTGCGGTATAACAATGGTTGTGTTCGCCGTGGTCAGTTTCCGTCCCGTAGGACTTCCTGGCAGCGGTGAGGGGACCGGGATCACGGGTTGGGGCTGTTGGCAACGGGACTGCACCCACACGGGCCGCTTTCAGGCACACACTGTTGCGCCTCCGCCGGCGGACGACTGCGTGTGTCGAGAGCAGCAGAGGGCCGGACATAGGCATTAGATAAACAAAGTGTATGTAGGCGCTGCCACGCCCGATTGTGTGGGAAAGGCAGCAGCTTACCATCGGCCAAAGGAAATCCAAAGTTGCAAACCATACCATGCTGAGAGTACTGTGCTCGCGTGTACACGGCGCGGCGCAGTGGGCTCATGTTCCTGCAGGTTAATACCACGGACCTAAATTCTGCAGTTAAGCGCGTTCGTAATGGGTTACGACTTCTCTGCGCAGATGCTTGACACCCATCTTACGGTATATTCGCGGAAATCGATGCCTGGGTAAAGCACATTAGTGCGGGAGCTGCAGGACAGGATATTGTCATAGAGGAGCGTCTGTATGCGCGCATGTACAGTATCAGGGGCACAGCAAGTATATGTATGCAGCTGTGGATCCCAAGGGCAAGTGATGGTGCTGTGCTCGCTCAGTGGGGAAAGTGGGTAGCATGCGGATGACGGATGACGGAGGGATGCGCTGGTGCAGTCTAAATGTGGTCCAGCTTCTGCGCATGCGTTCATTTCGGACATTATTATGAGAGGAAGGGGGCTCTGCAATCGTCCTGCGGACGTGGGTGACTAACCAGCCTGAATCAACGGCCTACGGTTCCGTTAGGTAAATTGTGGAAGCTGGAGCTGACGGTGGATACCGCCTCCTGGGTCCGTTTGCTTTGCCGCTTTTTGAATTAGTGCACCGAAAAGTGGGTGACTACCCAGCCTGAATCAACGGCCTACGGTTCCGTTAGGTAAATTGTGGAAGCTGGAGCTGACGGTGGATACCGCCTCCTGGGTCCGTTTGCTTTGCCGCTTTTTGAATTAGTGCACCGAAAAGAACAGGCGCCCTGACAGAGCGCACATCGCTGACCCAAACCTTACCGAATGTAGTTGGTAGGTGACTGCTATTAGGACTTCGGCTATGGTAAGATGAGGTGTCATGAGGGCTGATCGGCCAGCCAAAGCCCCCAGACGTTGCGCGCCAGGCAGCGAGAGGTGGGACCCTTCTCTTTAATCTTGTCGGCATGGAAATCATGACTATAAGTTCCTGCTCCCAATATGCACCCGCTGCCGAGCGTAAATGACCCGCTGCCAACATCCTGTCAATGCTCGAATGAGATTTATCTCATTATTTTTTCTGCTAGCACATATGCACGCGTGGCGGTGGCCAGTGATTGATCCACCCAGACCTAGTTATTGAAGCCACGAAAAAGCTTGTTCTTTCGACTGCTGCAATTGCGGCACGCATTCCCGGGGTGGGGGGGAACGCCCGGTGGTGGTTGATGCGGGGCGAGTTGATGCGAGGGCTCACACGAACTGTTTGGGCTGCTGCCATCTCATCTTAAGTTGACAAACTGGTGGGTCACGTACTTTATCCGGGACGGAACATCAGTAGAATAGATTGGAGAGCACGTGGTGAAGGATTTGCGGAGTAGTTGTCGGGGGACATGGAATATTGATTGCGTCTATGCAGCTATTGCCTTGGAAGCATATCCGTCAATGCTCTTGGAGTCCTGCAGCCACATTCTGGGCAGCAGCAGCAAGACCCAGGCGTACAAGGGCCCGTCATGTTCACGTTCAGGACGATGCCCCCACTGGAACCCCAAATCCTCCATGCATGCGTTCAATGACACTAAACAGGCAACTAAGCAGGTGAAGCCCAGTTGCACGGAAGATGAGGGCAAACGCCTAAATATGCATGCCCAGATTAAGCACCAAAGTCTCCAACTCAGGAATCACTTGAGTTACTCGGTCCTGTGCCACGTTGAACTGTGTTCTCGCATCTTAATGAGTCGTGAGACAAGTTGACAACAGTAATGCCCACTTGTCCGTAATGCTCAGCGTCGACCCAAGGCAAAATGGCAGAATTTGATCGGCGATTGCAGCTGTTAAGCAACAGTCAGATTTAAAACACCTTCATTCTTAACAACATCAAGTTCACGACTCCAACGGTCGCCGTATCATGTGCGTATCACCTGCATGCGGGCGGACCAATGTCTCCTGCGCCACGGCGGGAGCTACTACCTAAAATGATTTCCCTTCTGATCCCGTCCCAGGCCCCCTAATGAATATTCACGCGCCCGCCACCCAAAACACTTGCCCTCAGGCCGCCACCGGCTCTGCAGCCTCTTGCGCGTCCCGGTAGTCCAGCTTGTCCCGGTCCCAGTTGCTGTCAACTGCACGCAGGAACTCCCAGGCCCCATCATCGCTCAACACAAACAGTGCCTTCTCGCGAATGTTCCGAAGCACCGGCTTGTCCAGCTTGCGGGCCTTTTCATCCTACGGTACGAGCATCCGGTAGCAAAGGATCGGTTCGGTAGGCTATGTTCACATAATTTGTCTCTCGCCCTTTTCCCACGCGCACGCACCAGCTTCTGACGGACGTCCAGCTGAAAATCAATCAGGACTTCCCCGACGTTGGCGCCCTGCTCCTGACCTAGCACCTGAAGCCGGACGAACTCGCAGTTGTACATGGAGACCTGGCCGGCCGCGACGGCAGACCCCCGAGCCGACATGAGGGGCCGGAGACAAAAAGGGTGGGCGTGGATGTGCAGCAGAGTAGAAGGAGTATCTTATCATAAGCGCACGATCCAACCACGGTCCGCAGCCTGCCCAGGCCGAGTTGGGAGTTTGCCCTACCGCAGTCCCGTGAGAGTTGCTGGGGTGAATTTCCTGCTTCTGGCGAGTGCGACTGGGAAACATAGCGCGTGCTTGAAATCAGGGCCTTACAACATGCAACAATGGTGCAGGCGCTGCACCCAGGCATCTCCAAAATGTCCATCTTTCTGTCATGGAGAGTCGCAGAATGGACTTGCCATGACTCTGCGCGCCTGCTCTTACGCCTACCCTCCAGCGGCCGTGCCTCCCCATCCCATTTTCCTTGACCACCTCAGCACTCCAAAACACGAATGCTGCACCACGTCCCTTTCCATTAAACTTCCTCCAGTTCCGTGTTTTCCACTGCCCCGTCCAGTGTGCCCTTCACGTACCTTAATGTCCTCCTCAAAAGTCGTCCGGACCTTCCCATCTTCGGACACAGTGCCCTTTATATTTGGATTGGCCGGATGCGTCGTACGTACAACATACTTCCATTCTTTCTGTGCAACGGCGGACAGAGCGGACCGGGTTAGAGCACCATGGCTGCATAAGCCCCTTAATATTCTTCAACGACCCGATCAGGTGGAAACCCGGAAGCTGCGACCACTGAGAGTTAAACGTCCGTTCAAGCCTGGACCGACAGGTGAGGTACACGGTGAGCACGCAGTGCAGGCTACGGTTTTCCCTCCCACCCTTCACCTTAGCGTAAGCGGAAAAGCGGGCTCGAAGCACTGCCTCGGCTGTTGGAGCCTGGACCGTGAAACTCTTGTGGTAGCGCTGGCAGCAGGTCTAGGGCCTCAAAGGTAGGGAGAACGGGATCGGTGAAACCGGTTGGATTTCTGTTGAGTAAGCCAGTTATTGGGGTTAGGGTTCGGCATGATGCAATTTTTCATGGTCGATCGATAATTGACCTGGTGGGGCTTATCTGCGGTGTCACGAATGAGGAAGTCGATAGGGAGGTTCTAAATGCAGTGCACATGCGAGGATGCTCCCGAGCACGCGAGCATGATGTCGGAAAAAACCCACAGGGAGCAGTAATATATTTAAGATAGTTTCTCAAGCAGCATGTCAGTGCCAATTGGGCGGTAAACATAGACATACATGTGTTTTTAGTAGATGCGTGCGGGGTTAGGGATTTTGGGAGTGTGCGTGGACCTAGTTTGGAAAATCGGCAAATTTCTAATGGGGCCACCTGGTATTCTTGCCCTGATCCGCAGGGACACGACTTGCTGTTATCCTTCTTGCCGAAGCCCAGTCCAGCGGTCACCACAACACGGACACCCGGTTTCTGGGAGGCCCACCCTGGCCTAAATAAAGCACGCTGATATTTGAGCATATTTTAACGTTTAGAAAGGTTACTGAATATACATTCAGTTATCTATATGGCTTGCAGCGGCCCAACGCAAAATTAAATGTCAGCGAAGAGATAAGTTAATTTGTAATAACACTGTATGCACCAATGGAAAAGATATGTTAACAGCGTAACTCGTATTCTGGAATAATGCAAATGAAGAATGACTGTCGGCGATGCCTTGCCAGCTTGCCAACTTTATGTAAAATTCCCAACTCAACCCGTCTCAAAAGAGTTAAACGAATTCTTCTCGGTTAAATTTGCAGGTCCCATTAAGATGTTTGATCCCTGCTAGAGAGTCGGACGTGTAGACCCCCCGACTTGCAGAGTTGTTCGGGATGCAATGAAAGGGCACTGACATCCAAAGCAAGTCCAGAAAGGCTGGCAAGTGCGATAGCACAGGCACGACGATGATGGCATCAATCCTTTACAGGTTCCCTTTCCAGAGACCGCGTGTACCCCATCTGTTGGTCACAGCTGCATATTAAAGGCACGCGTGTTGTGTATAATGGACCCCTAAGCTTTTTCGGGGCGGATCATGGTTCAAAAACGCAAATCCACAGTTCAGCCGTGACAGCAAACGTGTACACACACATCTGTCAAGTCACATAGCAGGCCAGCACGTCCTCTGAAGAAGACCAATCCGCACCGTGGAACTGGGTGTACCCGGCCCTCTTTGCGAGGTTCACCATGCAATTTACGGCCGCACATGCACAGAGCCTTAAAAACAGTATCAAAACGGGCAGCAACTGTTACCCCGTCGAATATGCGCAGGACCCAGAAATTGCAGTTCTTAAACAAGCAACGTGCGCGTATACCTAAAGATGACAGCAACAAAGTCAAGGCTTGACAACCCTGTGAAATCGAACAGTCGCAGCTTCACTGATGTAGGGATGGGCACGGGGCGTAGCCAGGAACACGCATGTTTCTGAAGACGACACTTACCCTTGACACCATTTGCATCCTCAGTCAGCGCGGGCGAAGATGCCTCACGCATAACGGAATCTTCTCAGCGCGCCGTTCCAATTTATTCGAAATGCAGCAGCAGAAACAGCGGGGATATAGTTGCTCGGGTGCGCAGCTCGCAAAAATTCCATTACCAAGTGGAAAGCCAAAACCCGTCCCATTTTGGGAAAGCCGCTAGGCAGCCCGGGTGCGACGACCCCAACCTGCGACATGGCATACATTTTCCCAGCCAGCTATGTACTCAGGAAAGCCCAGGCATACCCAACAATAAGGGGCTCGACAGTGGCATGCGCAACAAGAAACGACCCGCCTCACATGCGCAGAAAGACCTCGTACTGATATCGATATGATCACCAGTGACTACCTCCGCATGGGAGGTTGAGCAAGGCAGCCAGTACTACATGCACAACAGGGCGTCTAGGGGCCGCTCCAATCTCATCTTGCCATAGCCAGATTGCAACAACCGCTCCTCCCCAAAAGCTATACACGCTAGACAATAATTAATTCACAGATAGATGGTTCGGACCTGACAACGACCCGTTGTGCAGCATGCTGCAACCGTGAGCAGACACAACGCACGGACAGGCAGGCATATTGCTCGGGTACACCTGCGCCAGTCAGTTAGGAAGCGGGCCGCGGAACTCCCTTTTTGACACAAGGCTGGCAACATACGCGACCCTTGTTCAGCCCTTCTGGAGTCGGGCGATTCCAATGCACTCACATTTATTATTACGCAAAAATACCCCAGCCACCTGTCTTGCAATGCCCCGTACGCCGAGCCCCGCCAAGCATTACACTGTAGCATAACGATGCCACAAAGATCTCCTGGGATATTGATCGGTTTATGGTGCGAGGCAAGTTGATGATGGGTAGAACTGAGATAGGATTGCGGCTTTGTTGAGCGGCAGGAGAAGAATCGCCAAGCCTAGAAGGCTGACATACATTATGGTCGAACAAAATGTCGCAAAGCTGCGCTGCGTTACGGATGTATCGGTAGCCAGAGCGGCATTGTCTGAGGCCTCATGGCTGTTGCCTGCAGCCTTGGGTCCCGACAGCCACGACGGAACCACCGTCGCTAATATTGATAACACGAACATGGCAGCCATCACCGCCACCGCACCACGGGACTTGCTGTAGCTGCCACCCGTAGAATGCTGTTCCGTTACGGGCTCGTCCTTCACGTCCACGAGCGGAACCTGTGGTACCCGGCAAGGTGTTAGCGTGGTTTGCGCTAATCGTCAAGTCATCGTCTGGCAACTGCACAACAAAACATTCATTCGGGACAAGTATGTGGCAGATGTATGCAAAATGTCATTTTGGAAAGGCGAGGCAAGGCCACCTTTCAAGTTGCGCACAACACCTTGCCACCCTTTGCGCCCTTACCGTAGAGGGGTTGGTTTCTGTCGTAGACATGATGGTGCCCCAATGGGGCATGGGGCGCGGCTTCGGCGCAAATGCATTCACGACGTCCTGTGGCAGCGCGCTTCGTGGAAGCTGTGACAGCAACATCTGCTGGAGCTGGAATGGCGTCGCGCCGTCTAGCAGCGACTTCGCTGACCACCAGCACTTCCTCGCTGCGGGTACAGCAGCCAGGACTTCCCAGGTGGCTGGAATCAGCGCAGCGAGATGCAGGGGGCTTATGCCCAGTGTTACCGAGGTTGCCAGATCGATCCGCACCCCCGACACCTTGATCCAGGCCAACAGGGCGCGTACAACTGCCGGACTGCCAGAGCGCATGCACCGGTGGACGATGGCTAGACCATCGGCATACGGGGCTTCCAGGATAGCCTGCACATCTTGGTCGTACTGCCATAGCGCGCCGGCGAGGAAAGTACTTACACTCGCCATGCCGAGATCCGTGGAAATGGCCAGCAACCGCTCGCAGACACACACCAGCGCCAGGGTTACCTCATTCGACTCCTTTTCCTCGTCGCATACGTCCTGAGCAACTGATGGGTCGGCCTCGGCCTCGTCAGCCTCGTCCACGCACGCCAAGCAACTATCCGGCACACCCCAACTGCGCAACAACGGAGTGGTGTAACTCCGCTTGTCCAGCACGCGCCCCAGGTCCAGAATAAATGCTTCTAAAGAAGCCAGTGCAACCGCGCCCGCTCGTACTGTCCGGCCGGCGCACATTGACAGCTCAGTGGCGATGGCCGCATCAGTTGACAGTAGGCACGGCCGCCAATTACTGAGCAGTGGACCTGTCTGTGCCTCAAGTAGCAGCAAGCCAGTTCCTGGGGTATCCTTGACAGTGACTAGCAATATGTCCTCACTCTTGCGACCTGCGCGCTCAAGCGCCTTGCTGAACAGCACCGCACGAGCAGTTGCAGCTGCCAACTTTGGGTCGGCAGCCGCTGCTGTGGCTATACGCCCAGCCTCCATCAGTGGGTTAAGGGAGAGCGGCACGTAGCCTCCCTGGATCCGCGCGCATAGCTCCACTCCCGGGCGCGTCAGGCCCACTCCGTACACTAGTAGCACCGCACAGCCATCCGCATCGATATGGGCCCCGGCACTGACATGCTGAATGACGGGCAGTTCACCAGCCGCCTCCAGGTCACCAATCCATGCGGAATTTTGTGGTTTTGACCCCGCAGGTGCGGCAGCCGGCCACATCGCCACCTCCCGATCCGTCTGCACAAGTATGGCACAACGGCGCATGGCTGAGCCCAGCACGCCGTGAAGGTCTGCCGTGGACACGGCCAGACCCGAGGAAGCACCGCCTCCCGGGGCGTCATTGCCAAAGTTGCTTGCCCGAGCGACGCTGTCAACTTGGACGTCTAGCACAAGATGTGTGCAGCCGGGCCTTAAAAAGCCCTGCACCAGTGATGCGTCGGCAGTGTTGAGCAGGTTTTGGAGCCGCTGGTAGAGGTCCACCGGGAGCTGATCTGGAGTGCAGTTTGCGATCTTCACGCTCACACGAATCAACAGGTCTTCGCTCTGATATTGCGCAGCAGCACCGCCACTAGCGACTAGTCGGCGGGCCACGTCGAAGCTGGACGATCCCGATGCAGCGGTGCTTGTCACGGAGGGGAGTATCGAACCGCTGGGACCCATTCCGCTCATACCGATTGAAGCATGGCTCATGTTGCTGTTCATCGACATGCTGCTCATCACCTCGGGCACGCTAACAGCAATGTTAGACCCGGGCCATGGCGCTCCAAGGCTGCGGTTTAGCGTGCCATTCATCTGACCTATCAGGCCGCCGCTGATGGTATTGTCAACACCCCCTGGCACAATCGTTGAGTCCATGAAAGTGTCCATCTGCATCATGGACGAAGACGCGGCCGTGTTGACAGGGCCCCGGGCAATGACTCCGTTGAGCTGCTGCTGTTGCTGTAGCAACTGTTGCTGCAGTTGCTGCTGCTGCTGCTGCTGCTGCTGTAGCAGCAATTGCTGCTGCAGTTTGTGCTGCTGCTGCAGCTGCTGCTGTTGCTGTAACTGCTGCTGCTGGAGCTGCTGGAGCAGCTGGTGCTCCTGTAGCTCGCGTTGCTGAGCAACACGCTTGTTAAGTGCGGCAGCCAAATCGGCCGCAGAGCCCATGTTGTCGAGCACCATGCCGCCTGGCTGCCACGCACCTGATGTTGCCACACTCGATGCCAGGCTGCCTGCGCCAACCATAGCCCCACTGATTGCCGGACTGCCTTGCATTCCCAGGTTTGCCATGCTGAACTGCAGCGGCTTGACCTCAGTGCCCGACGTGAAGGAACCGCCAGACAGAGGACCGGTTGCCATATTCGCGCCTGCAGAGCCAAATGGACCCCCGAGGACTGGCGGCACAGAAGGCGGGACAGGCAAAAAGGCAGCTCGGGGGTCCTCCAGGTAGTCCGTGCTGCTATTCAGGATTCCGTCCAGCATTTCATCCAGTGCGTCACCCACGTCACTTCCTGCTGAAAAGCACCGGGCAAGGTCAGCATCAATGGACGCCGGCGGGACTGGGACTGCCAGTGGCTGCTGGAGCATCCTGTGAAGCTGGTTGACGCTTCCGGGCGCTTCAACGGATGCGATTAGGCCGGGGTTCCAGGTAGACATGCCACTAGAAGACACGGGTGCAACACCCACTCGGACCTTGATGCCCTGATCAGCCCCATTATCCGTGCTATAGTTCGCCATGCCCTGCAGAATACAGTGGGACAGATGTGTCACAAACCGGGCAGACATGCCGCAGCCCATCAAGATACAATAATCCAGGGCAGCTCAGCTGACCTTATCGTTGGCGCCGTTGCTTAGCTCGCCGCTGCCATGACCCATATCTGCGTCGTTACTGCTGTCCGACCAGGGGTGATGAGATTTGCTCTTCCGCGACCCAGATATGTCCCTCCTCGATGTCTCGAGGGGATCCCTCTTGCGACGCCTTGCGTTATGCTGTAACAGACGCGCCCGGCAGCTCCTGTGCAGTGGCTATTACCTCAGCACCGAGACACAGTAGAATGCGTGAAGGGATGCAGAACGCTCCTATGTAGACAAAATCTCACCTTTTATTCCCATCGAACTCTGTTAACTCCTGAAAGCGACCACACTGTTGAAAAAACAGGAGCACAGCAAGGCCAGGTCAGCTTTATCAGAACTAAGCCGTGTAACTTCAACATGCTGGGTTGGTACTTAAATACCGTCTAATAGGAGTGCTCGGAAACGCTTCAAGCAGCAAGGCGCCTGAGATATCGAAACAACGGCTGTCATGCAGCGCCCTGGAATTCATCTGCATTATAATACCACAAATACACCTGTTGACATGCAGCGCGTGAGAGGCACCAAGAAACCACTGCCACAAACGATGTGCTGGTGCTGTTCCCGACTATGCGCAGGGTTCAGAGCGCATGCTGCAATGGTACATAATATGCGCCTTTAATAGGGAAAGCTTGCATCTCAGATGTCCTCCATGCCCAACGCACAGAAAACTTCCGGCTCGAAGGATGGGCTGGGTTGCACAAAAAAGCAGCTTCGGTCATGCGATTACATGCAAGAGGCTACATATTTAACTGGAAGGAAATGCAGACAGACCAGCCATGCAAGCGACTTGGGCAAAGCCCAACGCACCTGCTGGCAGAAACGGCACGCCTTTCCATTCAACACCAGACTGAGCAGCTTCATGTGCGGTTCACAGACTCGGTATCGCTGGTAATAACCTTTTTCCAGTGAAAGATCGTGTCCACAGCCGTCGACCTATGAAGCATTATCGAGAATAACCGGGTAGGCCGAAGGTTTGCCACAAGCGCCTTGATATCACAAGACGGGCAAAAACCTGATACCATACATAACCATTAGAATCCATACCTGGCAGACCAAAGGCCCTTTAGGAGCTCTAGTATGGGCGCCCTTCATTTCCTTTCCGGCAGCAGTTCCACCGGCAGTGCCACCGCGTGTAGTATCCTGCCATCCCACAGGAATTGGACCTAAGCTTTGGTCACGCTGCGCACCCGCGCTGCTGCAAGGTCCTACGTGGAAACAGTCCTCAGGAACGTCAGCGACCGTGAACGAGTGCAACCCTTTATCATTCCCAGACCCATCCTCACAATCAAAACAACCGCACCTTCCGAGCCATGCTCTGAAGAAGCAGCTGTCGAACCAGATGCAGGGCTCCCAGCCAGCGGCAGAGCTTGCAGTTGCGATGGGTCCCATGCATACTGGCTTGCGGCCCAAGCTGTATGCTGCTCCGCCGCAAACGCTGAGCTGAAAACGTCAGCCATACTTGGGATGAGCTTTAATGCACTCAAGCGACGCCATACAACGCCGCCGCACGTTCAGCCCCAAGTCCCCCACTTCTTGGAGAATAGAATGGTCTACGCACCACAACAAATAACTTTCTACGAAAAGGCGTAGTGAGCTCGAAGGAGTTGCGAGGTTACGCGATTGAGAAGTCAATAGTACGCAATAATACGAACTTCACTGGCTAAAATTGCTAGTGCTCACCGATTACTGAACTAAGTGAGATTGTAGCATAAACAACAGTACTACATGGCAAGTGACTTTGGCTGTGCTTGTTGAGTTAATTCCTTTCTAACATGAGTACGGCAGCCACATGTGACAGTTCCTGGGTTCCACTAAGAAATATTCGTGTGCGCCAAGCATGGTAGCATAACCAAAGCTGCATGATATGATGACCTAATCTTGTTTATGTAAAACGCTTATGTTGTGGAGCACGGTATCTTGTCACGGCGGACTGGTTCCCAAACGACAAAGGAAATCAGATGAGGAACTCAAGTTATAAAGGATCAAATGAAGTAGTAACTAAAACTTAAACGGATTTGCGGATTGATCGGCAAAGCCGAGCTCAGGCCGCACGCCAGGGCCTCCGGGTCAGCTGCACACCGTCGCCAAAATACTGAAAAGCTTTCAGCTTTGTATGCTGCATCGCATAGTTTGCATATATTTGAAAAAACGCAAGTTACAGGCGGTGGCCGTAACAAATGCCACGAACTAAAGTTGTGCAAGAGGTTATGCAATATGCGTGGAGGATAGCATCATTATGTTACATTTTTTTCCTCGAGGCGAAAATCACTGGAAGGATAGTGCTGCTGTAGGCATGTGCCCATATGATGCACGTTGCTAGATATCAGGGAGGTAAGGGGTTGTGCTTTACGCACGCACACTCGTTGACAATCGAGTGCATCCACAAGCTGTGATGATTTGAAGAACCAATAGATGCTACAAAAGGATGCAGCATCATGTCCGTTTAGATCGAATGGCTTTGTATGCGGGGTAGGGCAGCAGGTAGGGCTGGATCAAGCTGGGTTGCCTCAATTTAGCGACCACGCACCTCTGCAAGTACAGTGCCGTGTTGTCCAGGTTTAAGGACCGCTATACCCATTTGGCCTATTTACCTATATCCATTAAGGACCGCAATACCCATTTGCCCCAAAGCGAAACGTTTCGGTGATGTTCTATAAATTTAGAACCGTGCTATACAATCGGTGCACCACAATAGCTGCTAACGACCAAGTTCTGTGTAGAACGCCAGCAGAAAATTAATGTGGCGCCTGTTAAGGTCCTACTGTGGGCAGGTGAATTGCAGCTAGCGGGAAAGGGAGTTTGGGGCCGTGCATATGATCCATGAGCGTGAACTGTGTGCCTGCGCATGGCCAAATAGACAGATGCTCTGCAAAGCAGCCTCCAGGTCGGCGCAATAAACGCGAAATGTATGCAAACCTGGATTTCAGTACAGTTATACTCAATGCAACGCCGCATCACCCTGGCCCTCGCGCCCTCGACATTATGGTGCCCATGAGGACCACGCGGACAGTACGTTTTTTTTATATATTTGGTCCTGTCCCCACCATAGCCAAGCAGCGAGACGCAAAGGCAAAGGTTTCTTAGAACGAGAAGGCAGTTTCTTGGACGATAGTACGGTAAGTCGTACAGTACCCTCTCTTAAGGAGTGAGTTGTCATTCCACAGCTATTCGCCGTGTTGTGACACATTGTGGTATGCTGAATTACCCGCATGTCTAAGGAACCCGCCACCCACCCAGTGCCAGAGCAACTAAGCTCGATAACGCCAAGCTATACTTACAGATGTGGTAGCTACGTCAAGCAGTGGCTACAGCGAACAGCAGGTACAACGGTGGCTTCTAATAGAATGTGTCATGCGCGGCCACTGGTCCAACTTGAATTATTTTGTTGTTAATTGGCCCTCAGGAGTATCAGGTTTTGCAGGCAGAAGTTGCAGGATTTTTTTGGGGGCTGGTTGGTGGAGGTAGGCGCCAAGCCGATTAGCAGGGCGCCATAGGGTGTAGGGTTTTCAAGCCCTTTAACAGGCGGCATAGGGATTAGGAAGCCAGGGTGGAGCATCGTTGCCACGGCTCATCGCCTTTAACTATTTAACGACTTGACGATTTAACAGTTCTAACGTACTGAGGACAAGAAGAAGGATTATGACAGAATAGTGAAATGCGAGCGATTCGGTCAATTGGTGACAGACGCATGCATCAAACGGATATTTCTGGGGTGTCCACACACGCCCGCTCAAACCGCTTCCCGCACTTTCAAACCGCTTGTGTCTTCGCGTTACTGGACCATTCTTTTCGTCGCCTACAAAATTGATGGACGGATTTCAACACCCCTTATTGAGTATTAACAAGCAATTGTACCTCTGTCAATGCTGATATCCTTACCCGAAGCACGGCAACGCAGTCCGATCCATTGGAGGATTTCTTCAAAGCAACACGAATCATACATCGAATACTATTTATCCGTACCAGTTCCAGCAGTATACTATGAATACGAACGTTATCATAAAACGATACGCCAAGCGCTAGTTTATTTATCCGGACGGAGGGTCACCAAATTTAACCAACGGTCACAGTTTACATGAAGTTAATACGCATAAGCTGTAGCAGCAGCAGTTGGCAGTTGCAGCCGTAGTTGAACAGTGGTACTACTTGTAGTAATAATAACAATAGTAATAGTAGTAGTAGCAGTAGTGCTTGGAACTGAACCTCACCGCAGGTGCGTATCCTGAGGTCTGCTGACTGCTATAAACCTGCCCCTGGGTTATCCCCGGCTCGGGCTTTTCGTAATGGTGGTTCTCTGTAACGGCAAAATGGGGATACGACAATGCCCAACCTATCCCGAACAACACCATCGCCACAAGTAAGACCATCGCCACGTCGTCGAAATAGAATATGCTTACCTGATTATCAGCACCCTCCGAAACTCCGAAACAGGCTTCCACCTCCCTCCCTGCCTACCTTCCCCTCTTCTCCGCGGAGGGGAGAGTGGGATGAATGGTTACGGTAGGTAGCTAAGGGAAGGAAGGCGAGCGGCTCATGGGCACATACACATACAAACACCCTATGCATACCCTATGACACCTTAACACCCTGTACATACAAATACATGCACGCACACAGGCCCAGCTTGATAGGTAAAGATACATACACACATACAGATGTACGTATATGCACGCATACACACATGCATATACATGGGGAAAGGCGCATATTTATATACATTGAGTGTTCGGATACAACCGGTAAGGCACGACACTGTGTCCCTGGGAAAGTTAAGATCGATCCTGACTGAGCACAGGATATAAATCCCTCCACTGGTTGAAGGTGTGATGTGCTCCCGGTGTTGATGGACGGTGCGGACACCAGTTATAATTACTTGCGAGCTGACCAGGAGTGGAGTTGAGGCCGCTGTTGATCCGACGGATTCCACTGGATGCTGGTGGCAGGTGCTGAGCCCGGGAAGTCAACGTGTATGGGTGAACGGATGAGGGTGCCTCGAAATACAGGAAAAGGCAGGGACTGCCAGGTAGTGGCCATGGGTGAAGCAAAGCCCCCCTATCCCACACACATACACATGCGTACAACCCTTACATTGTTGTACGAGTGACAATGCCGTTGGCGTCGGCGTTGGCGTTGGCGTCACATACACACATACAACCCACACATGCATACTCACATCATCCCATCCTAGCCATAGTTGGCACGCAAATGCGGTGTGCAGTTCCGGTTGACATCACCGGCCATGGACCAGCAAGAACAGAGCAGGGCCTTTAAGACAGGAGTTTTGAGGAGGAGGTTCTGTGGGAGGAAAGGGGTAGAGAGTCAGGGAGGTAGAGACAAGGGGAGGACGATCTAGTTCTCGAGGAGGGGAAGGGAGAGGGTGGAGGGGTTCGTGGCTAGAGGTACCTGTGTCCAGGCTTAGGGTCCTTAGGGATTTGGGAGGGGTCAGCGAGATAGGTCTTTCCTTCTTGTGCAGTGCAGGTGTTTGCGGGGCCAGCTTTGGGTGGGGCCGGAAGGCGTTCTAGGGGGGCGCCAGTTTGGCTTGTCATCCCCCCCCTCCGCCTCTTGTTGGGTTCTTCCGGCTCGGCTGTGTAAGAGTGTGCTTTCCTGCTGGTGTTTCTCGTCTGAAGGGATCTGTGTGTGTTTGTCAGGCTCTTGCCAGGTCAGTTTCGGGTTAGAGGAGAGGGTTCCCCGTTCTTTGAGCAGCTAGGTGTCCCCCGTTTTCCGTTGGGTCCTTCTGTGGTTTCTTGGTGACCCTCAGTGCTCTGTTAGTGGCCAGGCGAGAGCCTCTGAGGTTTCGCTGGCCCGAGTGAGAGGGGCAGCACGTGGCAAGACAGACAGACAAAGCCACGCGCTCCTCCCCTGCGCTGTGGCTCGGTCCGGTCAGGACCCCCGGTGCTCGTCTTTGGAGGGTGAGTCGCCCACAGTGTAACACCCATAACACCCATAATACTCACGGACAGATACACGTACACGTACTCATATATGTATACACCTCCATTGCTGTCGAGCCGCTGATCTCGGGCGGCCGTCGTCACTCTGGCGTGCCAGAAGACCAAATCGTATCGCCAACTGCGACGCAGAGCCGCATTGCACACTTGGAGAACCTAGTACAGCGCCAGGTCTGACTCCGACGCGGCACAGAACTTGGGATGCACACTGCATGTCTGTGTATCCGATTTGGATTTGGTAAGAAATGAAATGCAACAGGTACGGCGGATCCAGCGCCAAGTGACATCACCAGTATCAATTTCGATAATCGGAAGAAAACATCAGCAAGTGCTCCCATGTGAGTTCCTATGCCCCATTGGTCAGATAATTTTTTTATCACTGCCACATAACTCACATATCTACAACATAACTCTCCCGCATTCGCGGCTCGAAGTCGGTGATGCACTTCGAAGCCCAGCGATTCCGGCGGGGGGCACGCGGAAGAGGCCGTACACAGTGGCCCCGATCCAGTCCCCCGAGCCCTTGACCTCCACGGCGATGTGGCACAAACCCACAATTCGGATGGGTATTGAGAGAAAGGGAAGATCGGGAGGGCAAATAATGGTAGAGTCCAAGAAGCCGTGCTGGTATTTCCTCGCTGCCTGGCCCTTTCAAGGGTTCAAGGGCGTCGGACAACGGCGTCGAACAACGAACCCAGTTAGCCCGACGAAGACAGTCTAAGCATTCGTGCAAATATAAATATTCCTCATATTTCCTAACATGAGATGCACCTTCAGGACCGGGGAAGACGGCGTCAGCTCCTCCGTGGGGGAATGACCACGTCCAGGGGAGGAGAACAGTTCGGCCGTTACTTCAGTTGAAGCGCCTATCCGCCAAAATATGAGGTATGGATCTTACAGGACTTCCTCCTGGCCACAAAGTGCCAGCTTCCTTGAAACTAGGAAAAGGGCAGAGCACTTCGGATTTCTTACAGACCGCCCGTTCAAGACGGGCGTTTCCCATATGATATCTTACTTTGCCTTATCATTTATTTACGTAAACGTCCAGTGTGGTCAGCGATACAGGCCTAAAGGTAAGCAAATCAAGAAGTGGAGACCGTCGAGTGGAGACTGTCTATTGGGAATGAAGTTTTCGACTTATGTCGACTGCTTAACGAAACAGACCAGGTGCCACTTGCAAGCGTTCGCAAGTATCCGCACGCACAAAGCATGACTAGGACAGACGGACACATTCTTAGTAAGACACCTTTAGTCATGCAACAGTTGGATAGCTATTTCGGCATGGCAAGAACATTTGTGAGGGGCAACGCCCGACGTGATACGAGTCGTACAATCTTGTGCGGGCTCCGCACTGCGCATTTCGTATAAAAAAATAACAATGTGCGGATGTTATAAGCGTTGTTTGAAATGCCTGCTGTATCGCTGATTCTTTCATGCCTTGATTCTAATGCCCGAAAAAAGCTATTGCATGCCACGAAAAACAACACGCACACGAAAATGTCCCTAATTTATTCGAATCCTTCCGTTGTCACACGACAGCAGCTTATGATAAACCGACTGACTGCTCGACGAATATGCTTGCACCCGCTAGGCGCCCCGCGTCTGCCCCATACACCGGTCAACATACCTAAAGCCCTTCCCCTGGATGACCCACCAGGGAAGGTTGTAGCAGCTGCCCTTTTCCTGGGCCTGCCAGCAAGCGTTCTGCTTGATGAGGTTCTGGATACGGTTGCCCCGCGAGTCAACGCCGTAACCAACGAAGAGTCCAACGGCGTGCGTTTCTTTGTCGCGCGACCTGGGACAGGAACGAGCACTGAAGCCTGGAGTGCGAGCACCACCGAGTTGGGCACTTTTCCCAAGAGGCGCATGGCGGTGATTCTGATTCATCAGATCCTTGGCTTGCAAAAGCGTGAGGTGTGTTCACAAGGCGAGTGTGTCACTCGTTCTTAGAGGGGCTTCATTACGTTTTCCAGAGGTCGTGACTACGTCCTTCACCATTGCATCTTGGCCTCCAGCAACGAGTTGGGTGCCGTTACCACGGCCTTCGCCATCACCAGGAAGGCCCCAATGCCCCACAGAGGTGAACCGCAACACAACCGCTGCACCCGCCATGGCCAACGAAATTGTTGCCAGCATCATCTCCCTCGATCATCACCAAGGCATATAATTTTGGCAACCTTTCGCTCCCAAACCTGCCAATCCTTTCATAAACGCCGCGTACGGAGAACATCCTAATTCTGCGCTGCATTGATGCATCGATGGGCCTTATTACGGCGGCCCGAAACGTTGATGTAAATCCCTGCCTTCCTTGAGCGGTATGCGATCACACAACCATGATGTTGCGCCATGGTTCAAAGGGCAAAATCGGTGTCCAATCTCCCCTCCGTTTCCTCTTTCCCCTCCTCCCATCGCCCATGACCATTTTTCCAAGGCGGATCTGGCGCAGGCCTTGGCAGATGAGGAGGGCGTGGTGGCGTTAGCACCGGACACCTTTTGCGGGCAGTCCACGTCGTGGCCCTTCCGCGCCATCATGTTGGGCTTTAAGTACGCGCTGCGGGAGGGCGCCAGTTGGAGTCGGTGCACGAGACTGTCCGATGGTGGGTACAGGACGCTATTATACTACGTGAAAGAACGACTACTTTCCCTTGACGTTTGCAGTAAAGATATGGTAACGGGTTCCGGCGTGCCGAATTTTGTGTGCTGTCCGATCTTAAGGATTGTGAGACATGATGCTTGCCCAGGTAGCTGGTTATGCATTCCTGTTCGGCAGGCGCCGTAGAATTCCTAGAAACCCTAGAAACCCTACCAAGTCTCTGCAGCCAAGCGTGGCGGCTAGCTGGTAGCGGACCGATGGCTCTCAAACCCAACATGGCAAGGGGAGTCGGGGACGCAAATGGTTCCCGGCCCGTGCCTCTGTTGCTCGCCGCCCCGCGCAGGCTCAAGGCCCAGCCGGACGTTGACCCAGATCGCATCGTGGTTGCGGGCTTCTGCTATGGTGGTGGAGCGGCAATCCGATACGCGGCGGCGTATCCGGGGGAGGTGTCGGGTGTCGCCATCTTCTATGGCCGTCCTCTGCTCGAGGTGCGAGGTAGAAAGAGACACGGAGACCAGACGCCAAGCGTGATGAGGAATCCTGGCCGTCCTGGGACATAGGAATGAGATTATGAGCGAGATGAAATGTTGCTGTGGGGGACTTAGCACATGCTCACTGCACGAGTATTGCTGCGGGTAATATTTATCGTTCTTCCTGGTGTAGCCTTATGCCGCCACCTGCGTTGGCGCAGGCGGCCGAGGTGGCGAAGCTGGGAAATACTCCTGTTCTGGGGATGTATGGGACCCGAGACTCGCAGTTTCCGATGGCGATGCTGGACAAATTTAAGGTAGGCGCTCCACGCCTCCAGTCGCCGCTCCAATGCTACCCTGCACCTCCCTTTGTATTATATTACCACGCAACGTATTACTCTGCAGCGCATCTGCATCCGCCTTGCACCCCGCCCCGCCCGTCGGATAAAGCAAATCCCGAGTGGGTCCGTGCGACCGGGCGTGTTGGTTACGAAACAAAATCCACCCAGTCATCTGAGCGCATTGCATGTTGCGTCCCAAACTGGCGGAGTGGCAGTTGACGATGAACTCTCTAGCCCATCAATGGCAACCCCGGTCTCCTAATTGCATGCGTTACTTCCTTGGCCGAAATGCGCCATTTACGCTGACCAACACACAGCGTGTCATTAAACCTCCTCACGGGGCATCTCTATAGCGATATTGCGACGCAGCCCAAAACAATGCTATTCACAGAACGGTATTGCTGCTCTTCCATTCATACTCTTCGCTTTGGCCTCGGTGATGCTGCGGAAAAGGCGGACATGTTAGCCGCCGGTATACCGCACCAGCTGGAACTCTTTGACGGGGAGGGACATGCCTTCCTACGTGATCTGGCAGCTGTGCGCCAGGGTGGCGCAGCGGGCAGGTCCTGGCAGCTGTTCCGCGAGTTTGTACGGCAGATTGCCTGCGGATCATTTGGAAAATGATAGCGGCTGCGGTGGCGGTGGCGACGGAGGGGAGCTGGTGCGATAACCCGTGTTCCCGGATCGAGATGGGTTGGAAGGAGCCGCCAGAATGAGTTCCTTGACCCAGCGAGGGAGGCGGAGGCAATGCATTGATTTTGGCCAATGCAAGCGAGGGAGAAGACTAAAGGGCGGTTGCCGGTGCCGTTCCACAGCCGTAGTGCACAATTGTGGCCCCGCCTGATTGGCGCAGATGGGCCCCAATGGGCCGATAAGAGACTAAGGTCGTAAAGGGCCCCTGTTTAGGGCTCACTCACTAAGGTTATTAAGAGATCGGGTTGCGTGTGAGAGGGCAGCGAGAAATACAGAGAAAGAAGCCTGGCCTGTTTTTTTTGGATGGAGTGGGGAAAGGAGACCGGACATGGTCGAATGCTTGTCAAAGCGGCTGCCGTGCATCACGATAACGGAAACAAAGACTGCATCTCAAGTTTCCATGTCTCTGGTTATAAAATTTGTGTAAGTAATTTTATATTATGATAGCTCAATGAATAAACGAAGGTCTATTTTCTTATCGGCTATTTCTGGAAATGTGCTAGAATATTATGATTTTACGGTTTCCTGTAAAATTCTTCAGATGAGATGCAGACCTTTCTCCTTTCCTATCAGGACTATAACAATAACAAGCCGCTACTAAAATTTTAAATTTGTTTTGTGTTTGGTTTTTAGTAACTTTATTCTAAGTGGTTTATACATGAAAAAGAAAAAAAAACAAAAACTGGATATACAAGTATATTCTAATATTTACTTTGAGTTAGCAGTATTGCAAGAATTAAATAAATCAGGTCTACCTGAACTTCTACAAAATGTTGCTCCGGTTTTGGTTGCTCTCCCTCTTCTGCTTTGTAGTAGTCGCTTGCCATTTGGAACTCATATTCAAAATCAGAAACAGCCCTAAGTCCTCGTACAATTATGCTTGCCCCAATTTTGCTTGCAAAATTTACAAGTAGACCGTCAAACTTCATGACTTTTACATTACTAGCAATACCATATTTTTCAGGCAAAGTGGAACGCTCTATTAGGATAGTTAGAGAGCAACTTATAGCCGGTAAATCATATAGCATTATTATAGAGGTGAATATTGAAGCAATCAAGTGGTGTAAAAATGAAATGGTCCTTTATTATCAAACCCCAGTTACGGATAAGAGGTAAGTAGGAGAAAAAGCTAGGAGCGTTATTAATCCCTAAGTATTATAATTTGTACCAACCAAACTAAGGATTATTAACATGTGCAAGTATACCACGATTTATAGTATTGTTTATTACATTGACATGGGCTTTTCCATTATTGCCAGAAAGGCCACTAACTGCGCTTGCACATCGCTGTTAGAAATCCATACTGAGGGCCGCCGTCAGAAATCTATCTGGCTCATTATAATCCCGATGTCTTTTAGAACTCAAGGATAGTCGGCAGAAAGAGAGCTCAAGGTGACGTTGGCTGTATAACTACAGGTACGGATCCGATGGACAAACTTTTGCGGTTATCTTCTGAGGAGTTTGCGAAATTGGTCATGAACTTATCACGAAGCTCGCTTTGCCAGACAGTCAAAAATAGAAGTTTATGACGCATATACAGTACTTGCTTCATATGGTTTGAAGCTCATTGTATGCAATCTTACGGTTTACTTGGATTTCCTTGAAATCAGGTCATTTCTTCTAATATTACCTTTGCTGGTTGCAAACACGATGTGCATATTATCCCACTCTTCCTGGTTTCAGGCATTGGCATGATGACAACTTAGGGTATGACAACTTGTCCTTCTATGTCCAACTATGACAACTTGTCCTTTTTCTAAAGGAAGAAGATTAACGATAGGAGCCATCTTTGCTTTGTGGG